>CM052541.1:81369499-81442917 GCA_028533065.1 Trachops cirrhosus
CTAAGTGCTGGAAACAACCTAGGTGCCCATCAGTAAATGAATGGATCAAAAAACTATGGTACATTTACACAATGGAATTCTATGCAGCTGAAAGAAAGAAGGAGCTCATACCCTTTGCAACAGCATGGATGGAGTCCGAATAGCTATTCTTTGACCTCAAATAAATGCTTGTTGCCTCTTACTTTGAAAGGCCCCATAGTTTTAGGTTACCAGGAGGGAGCATTATGCATCCAGCCCGGGTTATACCAAGTCCAAGGACAGCTGAGATGTCAGGTAGGCCATGGCGTAAGCAGGTCTGCAGCGCGTGAGATGAGTGTGGGAGTCACAAGGCAGAGATGGCGGAGAAGGGCAGGCCCTCCAGGTGAGCACGAAAGGGCCTGTGGAGGAGGCTCCAAAGAGACGAGAGGAGGCCAAGGGAGAGGGGAGGGGCAGGAGAACACACAGGGGCCGCAATGTCCAGAAGCCAGGGAAGGGCAGGGGGTGGCAAGCGCTAGTGAGGCTGAAGGAAAGGAATGAAGACCACCACCTGGACTGAGCAGCATGGGGAGCACAGGGCCTCACAGAGCCGTCTGGGAAGGGATGCAGCATGGTCCTCACGGGCAGGGAGCACAGACAGCTCTGCCAAGAATGAAGCTAGGAAGAGGAGTGGAAAGGTGCAGCCAGGGGGCCAGCACCCCTTGGGGGTGCCGGCAGAGCTTTGGGAGAGACCCTGTGGAAGTACTGGATGTGCTTTTGTACTGTGGCAACAGAGCTAAGCTCAAACTTCATTTCCGAGAGCTCCCTTCTAGGTGTGGTTCCAGGTAAGGGCTGGTCAGACGGTTGAAAGCAGAGGTCCTCTTTTAGGGCAGGGTCACGTCGCAGCATTTTCCTAATAATACCAAAACTTGATTTGTCTCCTCTCACTGTACATTTGGAAATTGCCACCACTTTTGAGAGCCAATATTACCAAATAACTAAAGCGTAATGGTATAAAATAATGCAGGAATAAAAAAATATTTATTCAAAGTGCAAGATATGGGATTTTACCAATGGATTTTAATGAAGAGAATACAGAAAGGTCTCTGATATGGTTTCAGATTCCATGTTATTCATTAAAGAAACAAACATGTGTCAAGTTTTGGTGTAGTATCAAAGAAGAACATCTATTAGCTGAAGGGGCTTTTAAAATATCCCTCCCTTTCTAACTCTGTATTTTATGGGGGCCAGATTTCCTCCACACATTGTATTTCAACCAAAAACTGGACTGTAACAGATTGAGGGCAGAAGCAGGTATAAGAATCTAGCTGTCTTTCACTAAGCCAGAAGTTAAGGAGCTTTATAAAAGTGTAATTCCATTTCTCACTAATTTTTTTAAAGTTACTTTTCATAAAAATAAGGGATTTATTGTTACTTTCAAGTGAGTGAAAAATCAAGCCCTGGCCAGGTGGTTGGAGCACTGTCCTGTACACCAAAAGGTTGCATGTTTGGTTCCCGGTCAGGGCACATACCTAGGTTGTGGGTTTGATCCCTGCCAGGGACACGTATAAGAGACAACCGATTGATGTTTTTCACTCACACTGATGTTTCTCTCTCTCCCCCACTCCAAAATAAAAAATAAATAAATAATCAATTAAATAAATTAATTAATTAAAATATTTTAAAGTTTTCTCACTTTAAGTTTCTAGTAAGGTAATTAATTATCAATAGATATAACCCACATAAACAAAAGTTCTTCGGGGTCTTCAATAATTTTTAAGGGAGCAAAAGGTGGGGAACCCTTGATGCAGGGCAGCAGGCACACCACCCTCAGGTCCCACACATCACTGCCGATCTATGGCCCACCCTGGAGACATGGGTAGAACATGCTCTTTGGGGCCCACACGGCCCCTAGGCCAGGAACAAATACAACTGCAAGGGGAAGGCTTCTTCCGCAGCTCTGGCTCTGGGGTGTGAGGTTGGGAGATAGCAGAGGGAGACAGACGTGAGCTCTAACTGTCCCCATGGGTTCTGGTTGGTGCACACTCTCCCCCACGTCACACCCAGCCTTCCCTCCCACTAAAAACCCACCAACCTACAGCAGCTTTGGCTCAACACCAGATGCTGAGGCCTCACGCTCCCACAACTGGTGTGGGCAGGTCCCATCACAGGCCTTGTATTGTGTCACTCACATGGCTCTGCTCCCATGATAGGCCCGTAACTGGTATGGGGTTGGTGTCTAGGAGCCATGAGGCATGTGCAATGGCCCTGACAGGACATGCAAGAGCCAGGCTGGAAGGAGAGTGGTGGAGAGCGCACAGGCACCAGTGGGAGGGACACCATGAATCTGGGGAGGTGGGCAGGAGCCACATGTGCCCACAGAGCTCGGACTCGACATGTGGTGTCGGGGAGCCACCGCAGGCAGTTATAGTCCTTCATCTGATGGGGGAAGGGCGCCGGTGCGGGGGCTGTCTGGAAGGCAGAGGTCAGGTTTAACTCTCGCTCCCACCCCCAACTTTTGGACAAGGTGATTTGCGGCTCCTGTTACAGATGGGCTGCAGCTCCATAAAGGCAGAGATGCCTTCTCTCCCAGGCTTCACTGTGGTTTTTTATGAGTAAACATTTCTTGATAAAGACTTACTGTCTGCAGAGACCCCTTTATCCCCCAAAGGTAAGGGTTTAAGTGGCCTTCTAACTGCTGTTACTTATCTTTACAATGGCCAGCAAGAGCCTGCTCAACAGCAGAAGCTTTCATTTCACCGTATATATTTTTAGTGACTGGTTATAAATCAGGCTCATCCCTGGGGCTCAGGGTCTAGGGTCTCCTCCATTCCAGAAGGCCAGGCTGGGAGAGTCATCCATGGCCCCCTGGGCTGCTGGCACTGACCGTCCTCAGGAAGACAGTACACAGGACTTTTTCTCAAGGATGTGCCGAAGGGATCTTCAGGACCCTCAGACCCATTTCTTGCCCCTTCTCCAAGTGGCAGCCTCTGTCCCGTCCTATTCTCTTCCCCATCAAACCTTGCTCTTAATACAGAATCTGATAAGCTCATTCCTAATGAGGCACAGATGTCTGGAAACAGCAGGGTGTTTGCCTCCTCCTGGGAGGCACCCACTCTACCACACTCATGTATCCCTAAGCCATCAGAATTCACCTCAAATGAAGAAATCACAGAGAGCGACACAGAAAAGGATTTCTAAACCCTCAGAAATCACGACCTATAAGCCTCTGCTACCTGTGTAGCAGACACTACTGTTTCCCACTCTGTTCTGTGCCTTCACCACTTTAGTACACACAAACCAACTCCCAAACACTAGCAAGCACCTGTGGTGAACTGTCTGAGGGTTTACTCTGCCTCCAAAGCCTACTTTGCCAACAGTGTGATCAGCTGCAACTGCCAGAGCAGCCCTCCAGCAAGGCCTGACAGGAGTTGGTGGTTAGCCCTGGGCTCCCTTCCTCTTGGGTGGGACAGATCACACAAGGCTGAGGCGTTTCCCCAGATGGAACTCCAGCAGCTCTCAGTGGTAACTGGCCTTCCCTGTCCTGCCCCACCTGCCCAATCCCCTACTCACACTCCAAATCAACTACAGGTACTGGAACCCTCATCTTGGAGCCTGCTGCTGCAGACTAGAACTAAGACGCCATATATGCATGTGACCTCAGATCAGGGCAAAGTCTGAGACTTCCCCTAGACAGCCGGAAGGCTGGGGCAACCTTCTTCTAAAGACAAGGTGGCCCATGGGAATGGCACAGCCTGGTGACCTGGTGGAAATGAGACCACACTCAGGAAAGGGGAGAGGCGGTGGAGAGACTGGCAGTGGGGCCAGGGTGGGGAGGAGCACCTGAGAATGAAGGTCCAGAGGCAGCTGTACAGACAAGACCACGACAGAGAATGGGGTAGCAGACATGTGAAGTCCAGGATATAAAGACAGGGCGTCTATCTACCCCAGGCAGGCACCCGCTGAGCTGGAGTTCTCACCCTTGCAGGGCTGAGACTGAGTGTGACACTGGGCTTGGTTCTCTCTCCCCCAAGACATAACCCAGCCAAGGGATCAGGCTGCTCCCTGCACACAGTGGGCATGTTTCTGGAATGGGGGAGCTCAAGGTCACATGGGCTGTGTCTCCATGTGGGCCCCCTGCACCCCACCTCCTCAGAGAAGAACTTTCAAAGGCCTCTCAGGCCTCCCACAGCCCCCAAAGCACAGAAACTCCTATGATCACAGCACAAGGAAACTGATTCTGCTTTTTATTTTGTTTTGCTTTTTTTTTTTTAAGATCCCAGAAACTTCTGATTCCTTCTCAGAGAAACATACACAAAGACCAAAACTGTCTCTCCCAGCCAGGATATGGACTCAGCACTAGTGAAGTCCAAGGCACTAACAGGAGAGTTGTAACGCTTTACATTATGGCAGCACAGCAGGAATTCTGCAGAACCCTCTCCCAGATGTCCCCCAGTGGCTGGCGCTGGCCTCCTCAGAGCCTCACAGTGCTGTGAGAAACTGCACCATCAAGGAACTGAGGACACATGCCTCCCACTTTGATTTCAGTGCTCTCCACCCGTCCTCCCCCCATAAGGAGCAAGGCCCATAAAGGTTCTGAGACACAGTCCCATGTTCCCACAGCTCTGATCAGGGCCTGGTAATCTACTATAAGAACAATGACCATCCCTTTCAGCCTCACCTGCTTTTGCTGTTAACAGAGGCCTCTCACCTTCACTGACAAGAATGGCGAACTCCTGTTCTCCACTCAAGACAGCGGGGATAAGGGACTGTCCACCTGGGCCAGACCTGAGGTGCAGACATGAGACACAGGCCTGAGCAGGACAGCCCAGGAGGGAACACTCTAGAAACGGAAAGAGGACAGGACCTGCGTGTCAAGGATGGGGATGTGAGAAGGGGCCTGAGGGACTGGGGAGGGTGGTGTGCCAGACAGAGACTGTGGGGTCCCTCTAGAGTCTCCCCAAGAGCCAGAAATATCCCAGAGGCCCACTATAGGGTGACAGCCTCAGATAGAGAGAAGTGACTGAGAGGTCCCTCACATTTGTCCTGCAGCCAGCCCTTCCCAGCCATCTTAAGGAAGACCCTGTCGCAGGGCCTCTGCTTCCATCCTGACCACAGCCCCCTGAGAGAGGGCACACCACACCCAGTGAAAGAACAAGGCCCAAGAAACTGCCACCACTCCCACAGTGGCCGGAACCCAGCACATCTGGCTCCGAGGGGCTCCACTCCAGCCCCTGCAGAGGAGGGGTGGGCCCAGGCCATGGTGTGTGCGTGCAGCTGCCCCGACGCACAGGGACCACCTGAGCCAGCTCATCGGCCCCCTCTGTCCCCACCAGCAGATTCGGAAGACGCAGAACCTTTAACACCCTGAGAAACATTGCCTAGTCCCCCTCAAGTCCCCCCACCCCACTAGAGTACCCCCTTTACATTCTTCATGGCATGGTCATTCACGTGGGTACTCACTTGCCTGTTAGCTCCTGACTGGGCTGTCCAAGGGTGACCTTTTCTGTGTGTTCCCTGCTGTGACCTAGTGACAAGCACATCCCCCAGCGCACACTAGGCCCTCAGTAAGCATTTGTGGAAAGATGGAAGAGAGGCAGGGAGGGAGACGGGGAAGAAGGAATAAAGGAGGGACGATTTTTCTCAAGAGCAGAGAAACCCAGCAGGAATCACCTATATTTCATTTGTGCAGATGGAATGCTTTAAGTACCAGGATGTATGGCAAGTCAATAAAAAAGCGAGTTTATTCTAAAGGTCCCTCCCTTGCTCAAAGCCCTTCTATGGCTTCCTACTTCCCATAGTCCAAATTCCTCTCAGCGCATCCAAGGCTCCCCACAGCTGTTAAAATTCCCTTTCCACCTGTGTCTCTCCTTATCTCTTGTTGTGAAACCTCCTCTCAAGCAGGCGCCTGTGCCCTAACCTCCGCACATGCCATCTCATCCGCACCCCCAGGTCCCACTCACGTGGCCCCTCTCAGGCCTCTCCCACGTGTCCCTCCTCCTCTGAGGGCCTGTCCTTGCAGGGCTGCCCCCGTGTGTTCTGGCATTTCCTCCCTAAGGCTCTCACTGATGCTTCCCAGGGACACTTTGTGTTTCCTCATGAAGAGCTCAAAGGGACAATGTGGGAGGGTAGGGAGAGGCCTGATCACTGTAGCTTCAGCCCCAAAGGGGAGGCCCAGGGACAGGAGGACCACAGGAGTGAGCCAGAACTCTGGGTCCACAGAGCAGCGAGTGTCTCCAGGTGCCTGACCTTCCTGGTGTCCTCCAAGCTGGCTGCAGAGAGATGCACATTTTTATTTGGCCTGCCCAGCATTACACAGGGCCCGCCCTGCCGTACACAGTGCCCACAGGTCAGGGAGGCTGACCTGCCCCCCACCACAGGGGTATCTGGGGGGCCATGTGGATTCCACATGGCCTGGTCTTAGTGAAGGGCTCACAGGGTACAGGGGACCCTGTGAAGAAGGCCAATGAGAAGACGCTCTGGATTTTTGTTGGAATCACCTGGAGGGAGAGTCATCGCCATCAGAGCTCACATTCACCTGCAGCAGCCCTTCACCACCTGGTGACAACAAGGCTGCTTAGCTGCCCACTGAGAGGAGAGCCAAGCAAGAACATGGAGGGAGGAAAACAGTGCTCCAGTGACATCGTCCAGGCCTTATGTGCAGCCAGCCATGGCTTCCCAGTTATGGAGGCTAAGAACTCCATATAACGTCAGAGGGCCTAAGTGGGCGGCTGTCACTTGCAACCAGCTTCCTGGCTCAGTCTCTATGGAGAAGAACCATAGTCTGTTCAGGCCAAGGAACTGCTGGCCATCTTCCTGTATCCCCACACATCACACATGGCCCTCTTGGGGCACAGCATTAAATCCGCTGCCTGTCCACCCTCCACGGGGCAGGACAGTATGGTCAGCTCCTAGAGCCACCAGCTGGGACTCACTGAGCGCAGGTCAAGGCCATGGGGTAGAGGGTGGAAGGACAGTGAAGTGAAGGGACAAGCCAGAGTCTCCAGATCAGAATAGGAGGCGGGAGGGTGCACAAACAACTGCAACCCTGGCGCACCCACTCTGCCATCCCCCAGGAGATGCACTCAGCCCAGCACCCGCCCTCTGCAGGTGTTGCTCTGCAGCGGCCACGTGACATCACACATGGGGGGATGAAGGCACCACTGAGCTCTAAGGCCCACTCCTCCTGGCAACCTACCTGGGGCAGGGGGAGCACCCTGGCTTGGGAGTCGCGCAGATATGCTTCCTATCAGGCTCCCTCACTGCTTGCCGTGTGGCCTTGGTAAGACCTTTCCCATTTCTGGGCCTCAGTGGACCAGATGACCCACTCAGAAGAGTAGAACTTGACCCTATCAAGCTGAAGGCGCCACTGAGCCCTGGCCCTTTCCAGCAAAGCCACAGAAACCCAGTGCCTACCTTCTCCCCACACCTGGAGGAGTGGGCTTGGCAGGGTCACCCTGCCATGCTGACAGGCCATCTCTCCCCACCCCTCCTGGCCTGGCATCCCTGCTGCTGCAGAGTCCAGGACACCTGCCACAATCAATTATTTGGGGACCAAGGGAGGATATAATCTGGTGATAAAGAACTCAAAGTTAGCTAGAAGCTGGTGCTCTTTCTAAAGTGATTTACTCAGCTCCACTCCACACTTACACCCTTAATGTAATTATTTACTTTGTCATTAAACATCCTCCTTCCACTCCAGTTATTTTTAGAGCTTCTGGAGCCTATAGAATTGGCTGGGGAAGCTGCTCATTGACCAGAGAAAGCCAGGTTCTCTCTGTGGGGCAGCGGTGCTCAGGAAGCCTGAGGATTCATGCCAGGGTTCCAGGGCCACAACACAGCCAGGCCCAGATGCCACAGGCCTCCCCTCACTTTCCCCAACCTCTTCTCTCCTTTATTCCTTCATCCTTCCTCTCTCCCCACTTTTTAAAACCAGAGTTATAATTCACATGCCATAGAAGTCACCCTTTTAAAGTACTAAACTCAGTGGTTCTTAGTATATTCACAGGATTATACAACCACCACCACTATCTAATTAGAAAGCATTTCATCACCTCAAAAAGGAGCTCCTTACCTATCTGCAGTCTTTCCCCACTCCCTGCACCTCTCAGCGCCAGGCAACCACTGGCCTATCTTCTGTCTCTGTGGGTTCACCTGTTTGGGACAGTTCATACAAATGAAATTGTACAAAGAAGTCTTCTGTGTCCAGCTTCTTTCACAAAACATAATGTTATTAAGGTTCATACATGTTAAAACATGCATCAGTATTTCGTTCCTTTTTATGGCTGAATAATATTCCACTGTGTGGAATGGAAACATTTTGCATAAGCAAACATTTTGCTTATCCATTCATTAGTAATGGACATTTGAGTTACTTCTGGTTTTTGCCTATTATGAATAATGTTGCTATAAACGTATACACAAGTTTTTGTATGAACATATGTTTTCAATTCTCTTAGGTATATACGGTACCTAGTAGTGGAGCTGTTGGGCCCTCTCTCCCTCCCACAGTCAGCTCGGGAAGCTGGGAAGTGGGAAAGGTGGGGGCCTAGCAGGGTAACGCCGCTGTGGACTGTGGTCAGCTGGAAAGCTACACACTGTCCTGCCCGTTATTGACGGACAGGAGTTGCTGCAGGCCCTCTCAGGCAGGAGACGCCACTCTCCAATGAGAATGATGACAGCAGCCCCCGGTCACCCACATGCCAGGCCCTCACCCTCCACAGAGCTGGCCAGGTAAGTTCCCTCACCCCCATTTACAGATGAGGCAAGGCAGCCCCTGTTCATCCCTGGATGTGGACCCCCTACTTGCCTGCCTCTAACTGAAGGCACCTGTTGCTTTCCTCATCACTAACACAACCTGGAGGGATGTGACCAATGAGCAGACTCTGGGGACCAGAAATGGGACAAAGGTCCTAGCCTCAGAACTCAAAGAGGCAGCCAAGTGCATCTTTGGCAATTTGAGCTTCCCTTTGTGACCCTCTTCTCCCCTGGGTCAGCTCCACCAGCCAAAGGGACTCTGGTGCCATCAGGCTGTCACCTGGGAACCTACGTCACAAAGAAGGACATAGGACAACATGGGCCTCTGCACAAACTAAGAGGCAAGGTTAAAGCTAAAGGGTAAATTCAGGCACTCAGCTGGTGGGGATGGTGCTTTCCTGCCCTGACCATCACCACACTATGCACGACCACCTGCTCTGCCACGCACGGTGCTTCCCTTGGACACCCCTCCATTTCCAGGATGACAGGGACTAAGGAAGGCGAAAAGCTTGTGCCTGGTGTCCACTGCCCAGCACCACACCAAACCCAAACCCTCCTCTCCAATGTCAGTGTTCCAAATGGAACGCAGAAATGATCTTCCCAGACCACAGCCTTGCAGCCTGGTGTCTGGGTTTTAGACTTTCCTTTTTTTTTTTTTTTTAAGATTTTATTTATTTATTTTTAGAGAGGGGAAGGGAGGGAGAAGGAGAGAGAGAGAAACATTAATGTGTGGTTGCCTCTCATGTGGTCCCCACTGGGGACCTGGCCTGCAACCCAGGCATGTGCCCTGACTGGGAATCGAACCTGCGATGCTTCGGTTCGCAGCCCGTGCTCAATCCACTAAGTTACACCAGCCAGGGCTGGTTTTAGACTTTCTAGTCCCCACAAACATAAGACACTAGTTGGGGCCTAGTGGGAACTGGGCCAGCCAGGACACAACTTCAAGGAAAAAGCCAAAGGCAGTTAGTTTCTCAAGACAGAGCACCTCTAGCCCCTTTCCCACATGCCCGCCCAGGAGGACAGGGGCCGTATGAACAGGGGTAGGGCAGTCCAAATAAGTTGTGTTCATCCAGGGTCAGTCCGGGCTGGGCCTCCAGCATCCACAGAGGGCACAGACCCAGCAGGGGCCACTGGACACTGCCTCACAGGGCTCCCCAGCCCTGAGGCAGAGGCTGGGGTGCAATGGGAGCCCTTCCTCAAAGGGCTGGCAGAATGAGCCACCCTGAAACATTCTCAGATCCTGAGACCTTTGCCCACACTGTTCCCCTTTGCATGACCTGAGCAAACTACTACTGCTTGTGAAGACTCAACTCAGAGTCCTGTGCATTCATTCATTCATTCATTCACTCATTCACTCTCAATTATCTAGTGGAAGCATACGTACGATTCTTGGAAAAAGTTCTAGAATAATTATGTAATAATACTAATAGCAGCAACTACTTTATACAGAATGTCTACTACATACCAGGTGCTCTCTAAGCTCTTTACACTGTTTATCTGTAATCCTAGCCCTCAAAGGATAAGTATTTTGTCCATTGTTAAGATGAGGACACTGGAGTTCAGATCAGGAGAGGATACCCAACTGGGAAGTGGCAGAGCAAGGATTCAAATCTCTTCTGCCCAAGCCTGAGTCTCACTGGCCAGGGGAATTGCCTGGCCACCTCCAAGGTAGCCACTCCATGCACCAGCCCCCATGGCTTGCCCTAAACCCTGCTATACTTTGCAAACACCACTTTGGTAACTTCTCCCCAGCCACCTGGTCTGAGTGTGCAGCTGATCACTGTAAGACCCTGACTGGTTAGAGGGCACCTGCCTGCAGGCAGTGGCCTTAGCAGGGTCCTGCTCAGCATTTAGATCCTTTTCTGGACATGTTCCTTCCCTACAGTTTCCCTGACCACCCTAGGCATCAGCAATGGCCCCATCAGCATCATAAGAGGAGGTGTGTGGCTCCCTCCTCTCATGGGAGACAAGCTCTGGGGGAAAGGAATTATGACTCCTGCTTCTTGGATGCCTCCCCTCATCCTCCTCAGGGGCCCTGTCTGGTGCTGACACAGGGCCTCAGGGAGGCAGTAGCTTCCATCAGAGGCGCTGCTTTTCTCATCAGTGCACAAAAAAGGTTCCGGGGGAGTCAAAGGACCTCAGCCTGCTTGGTCAAATGGCCACACACCCACCTGGGATGCCCAGCCACCCTTGGGGCTCACTCCAGGGCAATCAGGAAGCCTTCGCCTTTCCTACCCACCCAGTCCCTCAGCTCCCCAGACAGCCCTGCCCCTCCCTGTCATGGGTGGCCATAGAACCCAGGGTCCTTTCTCTGGACTCCTTGCCTCCAGCCTCTCTGCCTCTCACCTTCCCACTGCAAGGTGAGCTTTCAAGCTGACCTATGCAGCAGGGATCTGCCTTACACCTCTTTGGCTACTTCCCTGATACCTAGGGAGTAGAGATTGGGGAGGGGATTTTGGAAGCTCCACCTGCCTCCCAGCTGGAGCCCATCTCAGGCCCCATCTGTACCACCCCCACCAGAGCTTCAAGGGCCAGCCTGCTGAGCCCTGAGCCTCTGCACTCCCACTGGCCACTCTGCTGCTCCCCCCACCAATGCCTACCACAATGCTCTATTTTCAGTCCCCAGATGCCTCTAGGTGTCCCACATCCAACCCAAACACCAGGCCTGACTTCATTATCTTCAAAATGTTCCCGAGATCAGAGGCGGTGAGACCTGGCCACAAACATAAAATAAATTATCCCCCCACCAATGATAAATGGTTCTATTAGCAAGCCAGATTGTTAAACTCCGATATAACAGAATGCAGGAAACTGGGGCCCATCCATTCTCCCTCCGGCACATACTAAGTTGTAAATAGGTTATTTGGTGTGTAAATAACACATTAAAACACAGCATTAGCTGTGTCTTTTGATAGAGAGGAAATTGTTACAAATAAATAATTCCGGACAGGAATGTAAAATAAGCCAGATTTAATAGTGCATGCCTGGTGCAGGCGTGTTAAACATGACTAAAATGATAAAGCCCAGAATATACTAATAGTAAACTATGCACTGACATCAAAGTAATGAGCCTATATTTTTACCAAGCTTTAGAAATGCTAAAATTAGTTTTGACAGAACCAAACATCAGAAAAATGTCTCTGACATAAATACTGTCAATTTGGGGAGCTGGGTTTGGGCCAAAAGTGGGGTGGAGCTGGGGGCAGCTGAGTCCCACCCCATGGGCAACCCCTATGGAATCGGCTTCCAGTCCCAATGGCATCACTGAGTGATCATTTGGGCTTCATGTCTCTGGATCTCAGTTTCTATATCTATAAAATGAACAGACTTAAACTGGACGATCTCTAAAGTTTCTTTTGGTTCTATCCAGTCGTCTCCCCTTACACCCTGGAGCAGCGTTCTAAGGCTCCTGAAAGCACGGACAGTGCTGACACCTGTGGACACCATGGTCTTTCCTGCACATCCATAAATCAAACTTGTGATAAAGTTTAATATATAAATCAGGCATAACAAGATTAACAATAACTAACAATAAAAACAATGTTCTGTAATAAAAGTTATGTGGAAGGTGGTCTCTCCAATAACCGGTCTGATGGCCAGACGACTACTGGGTGATGCAGGGAGCATCTCTAAGCAGGCACTCTGCTATAACCACCTCACTGTAGTCAGAAATTATTATCACCACTTTACAGACTTCAGAGAAGTGAGCTGCCCTGCCCCAGACCACACAGCTCACAAGTGGGGAGCTGGGAAGAGCCAGTACCTTCCCAGTACACTCTGCAATAGACCGAAAGGAGCCTCTCTCCCTCACCCTGTGCCCCAGGCACACTGACCCTCCAAAGACACCCTCAGCACTGGAGACCAAGCCAGGGTGCCATCTAGAGTCATTCACACCTGCTGAGAAAACGCTGGCAGTGTACTGTGTCCCACTTCCCACGAATGCAAAGCTGTCAAGGGGAGCTGAGCTCTGCTCTCCAGAAAAAGTCTGATGACAACTGGCTGTTCCACGCGGCTGGGCTGTTGAAACAAGCTCACAAGCAGCATCAAGAGCAATTCTGAAAATCACTTAGATAAGAATAATTGACCACTTAGTCACATCTGAGTGCATTTTGGGCCCAAGGCAAAAGTGTGTGGTCTAGCCAAGTGGCTCAGGTAGCCAGGGAGGCTATCCGCTTGATAAGTTCCAGGGGCCTTGGGATGGAAGAAGGGGCCAAGGATCAGGCCACCCATGAATGACTCTAGTGCTCAGAGGACCTCAGGGCCAGAAGAGGCAGCTGGCTGTACCAGGCACACAGCTGGCATGATAGCATCAGACTCACCCTCTCATCTAACAATCACTTAGTGGGGTCTGCCTTGCCAGGGGGCAGGGCACTGTGGTCAACAATGTCCTGACCACATGGTGAGGGAGGGGTGTGGCACAGAAACAGAGAGAGAGCAAAGACACAAAGGACTCAGAGGTATTGATCAATTTAGGACACGGTCAGGTCTACACGATTTGGAGGGATTTCCTAGCCCTGGGCATCTCAGCAGGAATGCTCGTTGCCGGACTTGTTTACAAATCCTGGTGTTGAAGCAGCACTAAGCAAAAATGCACCTCAAAGAAATGTTCCAAGAAGCCAGCAGGGCCAGTGAATGAGATGGAGTGGCTGGTGCTGGCTGAGGTGGCACAGAGTCCTCCTACAATGAGGGAGTGTGGTGCTGAGAGTCCTGCAGTGCTCACCCCCAGTTAGTGTGAGGGTCACAACCACTTCCAGAGATCCAGTCCATGCTTTGGACCAGCAGCGCCCAGTAACCTTGGAAGCCCGTCAAACACACACATGGCCAGGGACTGGCCCAGGAGATTCTGTTTCAGCAGGTCTGGGAGCTTGTGAGTCTACGTTTATTACAGGTGTCTCATAAGATTGTGAGGAGAGGCTACTTTCAACAGCCTCTGGGCTGGTCCCACCCTCCAGGGTACAGAGCAGAAGGATGAGTAAAGAGGCCAGGTCCCTGATAAACTCACCTACCCAGGATAGCTGGAGGCTGAGAGGAAAGGAGGACTGGAACCTGATCTCCAGCCCAGTACTCTGCCCACCACTCTCAAATGGGAAGACACCAGAAACCTGAGCTTCCCACCACCTGTCCAGACTCAGTGGGTCACCTAGCAAGGGTCAGCAGTCAAGAGCAGACTTTCTAAGTCAGAGCCTACAGACCCACAAAGGAAAAACTGATGACAGTTCCCAAAGCAACACTTAAGTCAGACCTCATATACGAGGGGGGACCCCCCCAAAAAATGGAAGTATCTTCTGGAGGGTGGGCCCCTTGTAATACAGGCTTCTTCCACTAGGTGAGTGTTCTAGGAACCCATCTGTATTAGTGTACCAGCTGGCATTGTTGTGAGAGGCTGTGTTTGGCTTCAGTGAATTTTTTTTGAAGACTCTTTCAACACGTTTGCCCATTTCATGATGGGTGACTTATGAGCACACCTGCCCACACCCCACTGAGTGTTCACTAGTTTTTTACCAAAAACGGCATGACCTCCCTTCCCCATCCTCCCTATTCACCCAATCTTGCCCTGGGTGATTTTGTTTGTTTGTTTGTTTCTCCAGATAAAGAAAGTCCTCAAAGGGGACCATTTGGCCAATGTGGAAGAGGTAAAACAAAAAATGGCAGAAGCACTAAAAGGCATCAAAATCGACAAGTTCAATGCTGAGTGAAATAAGCCAGGTGGTGAAAGACAAATAACATATGATCTCACGTTTATCAGGAACCTAAACAACAAAACAAACAAACAAGCAAAATATAACCAAAGACACTGAAATAGAGAACAGGCTGACAGTGACCAGAGGGGATATGGGAGGGAATTTCAGGGGAAAAGAGGAAGGGTTTACAGGAACAAGTATAAAGGACACATGGACAAAAACTAGGGGGAGTGGAAATGGGAGGGAGGTGGGGAGGACTGGGTGGGTGGGCTGGGATAGGAGTAAAAGGCAGAAAACTGTACTTGAACAACAATTAAAATAAAATTTTTAAAAAATCAACAAGTTCAAAAACTGTTTTGAGCAGTGGAAAAAAACATCTCAATAGATGTATTGCATTAAATGGAGAGTACTTTGAAGGTGAGTGAAGTTTAAACATGTAAGAATGAACACACAATTTTAAATAAATAAATTCCAATTTTTTGGAGTTCCCCCCTTGTAGGATGATGTGCCCAGCACTTTACATGTGCTGACTCAAGTAATTCTGACAGCAGTATGGAGCAGGTTCTATTATTATGTCCATTTTACACATGAAAAAATTGAGGCATGTACCTGCCCAGCATCAGCAGAGCTGAGCCTTAACCAGGCAACCTGGCTGCAGAGTCTGATCTGCTTCTTATAACTTTGCCACACGGCACAGCAGGAGCAGCTACTATCTACATGGTGCCCTGGGCCAGGCAGGTGGGAACACATGATATGTCTGCTTTAACTTCTACATAGCAGTTCCACGTATGATTCATGTTTTACATATGGAAAGACTCGTCCTACTTCATGCAGCTGGAAAACAAAGGGCCCAGCACTTACAAGTGCATCAGATTCACCCCAGCTTGCTGAGCCCTACTCCCAGAAACTCTGCTTCAGGAGGTCTGAAATGGGGCCCAAGAATCTGCATCTCTGATAATTCCCAGGGATGCTAATGCTACTGATGGGGGACCACAGTGGGAGGGCGCTGACCCAGCACGTGGTGGTGGTCAGCGTAAGAAGTAGGTGTTGGCCACCACAGGCACATCACAGGGTTTCTAAAGCCTGCGCGGCTACTTGACTTCAGGGAGAAGCGCAGCTCACTGGCTTGGACCCAGCTCGAAGTTTCATGGCTCCAGCCTTTCTGCTCATCCCAGCCCAAAGGCTTGGAGTGGCTGGGTCCCCAATGCTCAGCTGAGGCACACAGAGAGGTTCAGAAATATTTGGTGGGGGGAAAGCCCATCGCGAGGAGGAAAATACAACAGCATCTGGACAGTTTCAGTGTAAAACAATGAGAAACATCTGAATCAAACTGCCTTTAAAATTATGCCATTTTAAAAATAAAAGAGAAAAAAAACCTCTGGGTCAAAATGTGTTTTTAAAGCTTTACGGCCTGCAAGTGTTAGCACAGCAGTTAAAGAGGCTGGGAAAGAACTCACTGGCCAAGGTTCTGCTGTCACAATCCCGCCAGGTGACTAAACTAACCTGTGTCTGGTCTTACCGCAGCATCCTGCCAGGTGATTCAACCAACCTGTCCCCATCTGACCACAGTGCCGCTTTCCCTTCGGTACGGCCCCACTCTGCTATGTAAAGGTGTCTGTGATGCACATCTTGGCTCAGAAAGGTAGGAACTCTTAGTGGAACACCCAGCCCCAGCAGGTCCAGCCACATGACACTTCAGGTCAAGCAATGAACCAGGTGAAGTTCAAAGTCCCTCTGCAAAAATAAGTCATGGTTCCAGAGAACTGGCTGTCTGGCAAAGAGCCAGTGCTAGTAGCCCTTGAACAGATGAGGGAGCTGAGACACAGTGACAAACGAGACCTCTCCAAGGCTGGTGCAGGGATCAGATGCTTACCATAGAGTATCCATCAGTGCACTGGGCCCAAATCACCCGTGAACAATCTAAAACCACAATCTGAAAGCAAATACCTGAAGGAGACTCTCACCCCATGAGAAGCAGGAGCCCCCAGCAAGCCCTGCTTTCTGCTGAAGCAGCTGGTAGCCTTGGGCAAGTCCCTTCCCAACTCACACCAGGCTCAAGTACAAAACAAGAGGTATTAAAGAAGAGGCTCTGACTGCTCAAGAATGAGAGGTGCTCCAGCCTCATACCCAGGAGCTCCTGTCTGGGTTTTCCAAGCTTTGACAGTAGGGACACCTGCCTCCATTCCATCCCCTCTCCTCACTCTGAACGCTCACACAATTTCTCATTCCTTCTGTGCTTGAGATCAGTCGGTTATCAAGATACCTGAGAAATCTGCCATTCACAGCCACCTCTGCCTCCTCTGGTAGGATGTAATAAAGATCCAATGTCACCAGATCATAAAGACTTTGGATAACATCTGTGAAATGACCTGGATGGGAAAATGAGGCCCAGAAAAGGGGATGGCTTACCACACTGGGACCCAGGCAAGTGCCCTCTGGGCCACAACACTGGGCATCCCTCACTCCATCCAAAGAACTTGGGCACCAGCACCAGGGGATCTGTTTCAAGATGCCCCTGCTCTGCTCCATGCAGGAACAGCCACTCTTTCCTGACTCCAGGAGGATCTTTCCCCAGCCAGCTGCTTGGAGAGGGGCAGGGGGAGCAGAGTGGAGAGGAGGCTCTCCAGCAGCAGCTGCACCAATGATACAGCTACCTGTCCAGGGGCAGCTGGGCTGACAGGTTACATCCACCCTCTGATGGAACCTCATCAGCAGAGTGCTCCACTGGGGTTGGGCAATATGGGGACAGGCGGCCTATGGCGGTGTGCAGGGGCGGTACCCTGGGGTGAGTAGGGGTGGGTAGAGCTGGGTAGGTGTCTCTGAGGAGCTGCTACACCCCCAGCTATAGGCACCTGCCCACCCCCAGCTCAGATCAGAATGCCCTGAGCTCCTGTTGTGATTGTACCACTGGCAACAAACAGGTCTGACGCTGGAGGGGCTCCCCCTGCAATTACTATCCAATGACTGTCTAAGTCTGTTGTCCGCCACTACAACACAGCAGTGAATCGTGCTGGGGCAGTCCATGATCCACTCATGGCTCTGGAGAGGCAGATCCAGACCAAAGGAGAAATAGCTGAGGGCCTAGCACAGGACAGAGACACACTGAACCAGCTTGCTGGCGCCCCTCAGGCTGCAGACGCCCATGACTCTGGGCATTGGGCACAGGGACAGCTTGAAGACTGCCCGCAGGCCAGAGTAGGCCCTGACCCAGGGGAAGGAACAGACTGTGCGCAGACACAGCCAGGCCAGGACCAAGAGGCCAACCTCCAAGTCACTGCCAGACTCCTGCCCCTGACCTCCCCTCCCTTCAAGTCTGGCTCTCAGACACCACCAAGCATGAGAGTCCACCCTGGACTTTGGCTCCTGCCTCCACCCCAAGCTGGCCCTTCCTCACACACAGAGGGCCTGGAGAACCCGTCTCCAAGCAGGATGGAGACAAGTGGCATCACCTAGGTCAGGTGGCCAAATGCCCACGCCCCCTATGGGAGCACAAGGTTGGCCTTGTATATCCATTTCCTGACCTGGGCCACACATCCTGACAGTCCTGACAGTGACCTCTAACTGAGAGCCACAAGGAAAATAAAAATAAATGTAACACCAACAACCCAGGGGTCCTCCACTCCACTCTAGGAAACATCAACTCCTACCTGTCATTTGATTCCCTAGGCTCCAACCTCGAGCTGCACCCAGCGTGATCTGTGAACAGGAGCACCCATATCATCTGATTGCTGGCTAGAAATGCAGAACCTCAGCCCTGCCCGACTTACTGAATGGGGTCTCCACTCTAACAGCACCCCATCTGTGTTCAAATCGAAGCATGAGATGACGCCCACACTTGCACATCCACCAACAGGCCACAGCGAATTTCCCGCTGCTCCTGAGCCATGCTTGAACATCGAGAGCAACATGGCATGACAAAATGCATTCGAATAAAGGAAAAGAAAGGAAATCTAAGTTTCTTCATTCCTCAGAGACAGAAATAGTTTTGTGGCCTCCAAATGGACTGCGCAGACACAACGGGAGGCCTCGCCTTCCCGCCAAACTTTCCCACCGGGATGCTGGCACAGACCAGTGGAAAGCACAGAGTATTTCTCTTTGGGGCAGCAAAATGAGAGGCTGTGGCTCGTTTAAGTCCTTCTGTTATAATTAAGTTGGCCAGAAATTCACCTAAGGATACTAAATTCTGTACCTGACCCTCTAATTACAGCCAGAAGGGATCAAGAGACAATTACTTTCTAAAATAGTGCCTGGAGGGCCAGAGGCAAGAAGCAGTGTCTCTGGCACATCTCAAATGTGCCAACTGAACACACCCCAGGGCCGCCAGCAGCCACCATGCCTCCCTGCTCTTCCCTCCCCTCTCCTCCTGCTAGAGTCTGAGCCAGCTGAGCTCTCCCCCATACCCCTCCACGCGCCCACAGATTGGGGGTGGCCAGACCTCTGGGAAAACCTGCAGGTATCCATCACAGTGCCTAGGATCCCCAGGAGCAGGGGCGCCCTCCTCTTCACCCTCCATAAACCCAGCATGCCTTCCCAATGACACCGGCCATCAGTCCAATTAAACCCTAACGGGCTAATGAAAGAGACCCCTGCTGCCCGCCAAGTGTGCAAAATAGAAAGTACCTCCTTGGGCAGCTGCCGCCGCAGCCGCTGCCACCGTGGCCACTGCCAGAGCAGAGGCCTTCCTACCCGGCTCAGGGAAAGCAGTGCCCTCCAGGATCCCACTTTTGGCTTCTTTCTTCTCCGAAGCAGTAGCTGAGGTGGACGTCTCCATCTTAGCCACTCATAGTCCTGGATGGCAGCCCTAAAGAGAAGACAAAGACACTCAACAACACTACCCCCAGACCCAGCCGGCAACGCCGACCCAGATTCCCCGCTGCCACTCACAGCTAAAGCAACCAACTCAATTCTCTCACAATTGGGAAGGACAGTTTAATTAATTTCGAAAATTATCAATTCTGAGATGCATCTGGTCTTTTGAACGACCTCACAGACAACAGCTGCATATTTTTGTTATCTTTCAGCCCAAATTTTTAAATTGAAGCAACAAGTTAGTTCCTACTGTTGAGTGGTGAGTAGCAAGAAGAACTGCATGGAGAAATGAAGTCAGAATCACAGGAAATAAAAAACCAGGTAATGACTCAGAGGTCCTGAAAGAAAAGCCTTCATTTTCCTACCCTTCCCCTTCTCACCAAGACCCACCTCTCACTGATTCCCATGTGTGTTCACTCATTCATTCAGACAGTTTTTATCATTTTTTCACTTGCATACACTCAGTCAACACATTTTTTAAAAGCCCTCATTACACAGCAGGCATTGTGCCTGGTGCTGAAGACACAATCCATGGTGTTTACGTTCTCCTTAACAGAAATAATAAAGGAGGAAATAAATGTATATTTCATTTCAGTTAATGAGAGTAGCATGGAAAGAAAAGGCAGGGGTGGATGGAGCAGGGTGAGAGGTCGGGATGGGAGGCCCAGTGCAGGTCTGAGGGAGCCTGGGCAGCCAGAGGGCAGAGGCTGCAGGCAAAGGCCGGGTGGGAGGGGCTGGCTTATTTGAGGAGCAGCAAGGAGGTGAGTACAGGCCTTGTGGGGCAGGGGTTGTGAAGTGGTTCATCGTGTAAAGGGGTCACTCTGCTGCTGTGCAGAGAGCAGAACTGGAGGGCAGGGGCACAACTGCCGGGACCCAGGAAGGTGCCATGGTGACCTGGGCCAGGGACCACAGTGGACCGTGCACAGGCAGGCAGAACCCACAGAATTTGCCAGGGCTTTGGTGTGGGCCGTGACAACAGCAGAGTCCTGGTGAAGAAGGAGTACCTGGGCATGCAGGCACGGGAACACTCGTCTCCAGCTGGTGGTAGGTCACGGCAAGCATTTTACTAATACGCTTCATCACTTGCTAATTCAGTATTTATATCAAATATCAGCATAGAAATCTGGAAGTCTTTTTTTTTAAAGGAGGGGATGTCAAAGATGATTCCTAATTTTGACAGAGCAGCTGGATAAGTGAACTGTGATGCCATTTGCTGAGATAGAGCACGGAGGGTGGGAAGCAGGTCCAGGGCAGATGTCAGGGCCATGCTAAGTTTGATATGTCTATTAAGACCCACAGAAAGTGCTGGAATTGCAGGTTGGAGCTCAAGGGACAAGTGGAAGCTAGTGATGGGAATATGGTAGGCCTGGGGCATTCCAACATTTCCAGTTAAGGAAAAGGAGGAGAAACCAGCCAAGCAGAGTGAATAGGAATGGCCAGTGAGGGGAGGGGAGAAATAAAAACCAAAACACCAGAATTGCCTTAAAGAGGAGGAGCAATCACCTCTGCCACAAGCAACTAGAAACAGATGAGGCCTGAGGGCTGCAGGTTCAGTCACACGGTGGTGACCAGGGCCCTGATCAGGGTCAGGAAGAGACTGAGAAGAGTGGGAACAGAAGCTCTTTCGGGAAGGTTTGCTATAGAAGAAGCAAAAAAAAAAATGGGTGACAACGGGAAGGAGTCAAGAATGTCTGTGGTGGTTGTTTCAACAGGGAGACTGGGGGTTTGCATGACTGTGGAGAGGGTGCATCTGGACAGAGGGCGCGTGGTGCAGCGAGGTAGAACCAAAGGTTACTCCATCCCAGGGGCGTCAATGCTAAATCGACATTGGTAGGTCCCAGAACCTCATTTTACCAAATCTGCACAGTACTTGGGTATCTTTCTAAGGAAAAGCTGGAGGACAAACAATAGGTGCAAGACAAGGAAGACGGTTCCCCAGTCCTGCTGGTCAGCCCAGCAAACAGCCCAAGTTCTGAACCTCCTGGTTCTGCCTGCACACACCCGCCTGTCCACTTTCCACAACTTTCAAAACTTCCTGTCCAGAAAACCCAAGGCATATGGCGAACAGAGAAATCTCTGTGAGGATTTTGGTGAGTTATGGGGTTTCCTCTGGTCTCAAGATTCAGGGATCACTATCTAATCCTCCCAGACTGTGCAATCTGTTCTTTAAGACTCTGGCCATCTGAATGGCCTGCACTTGCTCCACCTTCTCTGCCCCCTTAGCCTTGCCACAGGAAGCATCCATCCTCCCTGCTACTGGAGCTGCACCTTTGAGTCACCTTCCTCCTCCCCATTCTCCCCCCACATCTAATCAGCTGTAACTGCCATCACTTCACCCGCAAAGCACCTTAAAAGTGCTGCCTCTCCCAGCTGGCTATTCTGTACCCAGTGTTCTTCCATTATGCATTTGTGGTACTGGGCACCTTCCCCACAACTTCTGATTCCCCCACCCCCCAGGTCATCCTCTACTGAAAAGCCAGGCACCTTCCTCAAAACTAAATCTCACCACATCTCTCCCCTGACCAAGGGCCCTGCTGAGCAACCCTGCCCTTCAGATAAAGCCTTCCTGTGTCTACCTGCAGCCTCCTCTCCCTACCTCCCCACACTCAGCTCTCTCATATGCCACCAGGCCTCTGCTCAAGCCATGCCACCAACCAGAGACTCTTCACCCTTTCCATGTACAATGGATTCCTATTCTTCTTTCAAGATGCCACTCAGGCCCTGGCCAGCATGGCCGTTGTTTGGGTGTCATCCTGCAAACCAAAACATTGCCTGTTCAATTCCCAGTCAGAGCACATGCCTGGGTTGCAGGCCCAGTCCCAAGCTGGGGCACATGCAAGAGGCAACTAATCAGTGTTTCTCTCACACATCAATGTTTCTCTCCCTCTCTTTCTCCCTCCCTTCTCATCTCTCTAAAAATAAATAAATAAAATCTTTTTTTTTAAAGATGCCATTCAGATGTCACTTCCTCCAGGAAGCCCTCCACTCCTCTCTGGTCATGGTCACTTCTACTTCTGGACCCCTGCAGCAATGGGATGCCCCTTTATTGTACTCAGGTCAGGAGCTACGCCCCACTCAGGCTGGCACGGCACAACTGTGCAGCAGTGCCAGTCGAAGAGAGCTATGAGGGCACCTTTGAGACAGGGCATCACAGTCCTAGGAATGCAAGTAGTTTCGTGAACAGCATGGATTTTCCTCCCAAGAACTCACGTAATTGAGGTCCAACTTTGAAACAAAAAATTTGGAAGTAAGGACAAAAATCAAAATAACAGCTGAAACAATAAACCTTTACCAAGCATTTACCAGTTGCCATGCACTTTACAAGTATGATTTCATTAAATCTTCACATTTTACAAAGGAAGAAATCAATGCCCAGAGAGGTGGAGTAAAGTGCCCATATACAACTTAGAAGTGGCTGTGCCAGGCCTTGAACCCAGGCCCCAAAGCTGCACTCTGGAGCACCACAGTGAGCTGATCCCTTGAGTGTCGATCCTGCAGGGCAAAGGGATTTGCCCCAGAGTTCCCTGGCAGGCTTTTGACACAACTGACTATTGAACCCTTCAGATACAGGGGGGCACTGTGCCAGGAGTCCAGGAAGCCCCAGAAGCAGGATTCAGCAGGGCTGCTGTACAAATGCCAGACCCAAGGTGGTGAGATCTGTGGACAAGGACCATCAGCAAGGGCTGGGCAAACACTGAGGCTCTGCCCGGGACGGCCTGCAAACACCACGGCTCTGCAGGTGGCGCCTGTCTGCTGCAGCTGCCCAGGGCGGGGCAGGGGAGGGTTGTGCAATTGTACATTTACTGACTCTTCATTCCCTGATTCTTTCTTTTAAAGCCTTTATTTATTTTTTTAGATGGGGGGAAGGGAGGGAGAAAGAGGGAGAAAAAAATCCATGTGTGAAATGGAATACTACACAGCAGAAAGGAGCTCCTACGCTTTGCAACAGCATGGATGGAATTGGAGAGCATTATGCTAAGTGAAATAAACCAGGTGGTGAAAGGAAATACCATATGATCTCACCTATAAGTGGAACCTAATCAACAAAACAAACAAGCAAAATATAACCAGAGATATTAATATAAAGAACAAACTGACAGTAACCAGACAGGAGGAGGGAGGAGGATAATGGAGGAAATAAGGGGAAGGGTCATCAAGGAACATGTATAAAGGACACATGGACAAAGCCAAAAGGGGGTAGGGTCAAGGATGGGAGATGGGGATGGGTGGGGCAGGGGTGTGTGCTGAGGGGAAAATGGAGGCAACTGTACTTGAATAACAATAAAAAAAGAAAAAAAATTGATGTGTGAGAGATACATTTATCTGCTGCTTCTCGAACTCCCTCAAGTGGAGACCTGCCACAACCCAGGCATGTGCCCTGACCAGGAATCGAACCAGCAACCTTTCAGTTTGTGGTCCAGCACTCAACCACTGAGCCACACCAGCCAGGGCTCCCTAAATCTTTACAGACAAATCAGTTTCATGCATCACACTGCCCTAGGATGAGCTGGCTAGGCTATACACACCCCTAAATGAATATGGTGTCCTTTCCCTGGGTTTGCACACTCCCCCACCATCTTACACAGCCTGGTCACAACCTTCTATGTACTCACCTGTGTTCCGCTGGGACCTCCTTCAGGGCAGGTCTAGGCCTTGCACCCCTGGGTCCCCAGGCCCAGCTGAGCAGGCACTCAGACCCCTTGCTGATGGGATGAGGAGGGCACAGGAAACCAGACCTGCATCTGGAAGCACAGGGCTCAATGGCCTAGAAACCAGCAGCGTCAGAGCAGCCATGCATTGGCACATGTGACCAAATCCAGGTTCCTGGGAGGTGTCCTCCCAAAGCAGATGGGGAAACTGAGGCCAACAACTCCAAACCCTAAGGATGCTCAAGAAGGGAGAGACTGTGTCAACTTCTATGAAGGGACATGAGGAGATTGGAAAGAAGGGGAGGAAAAGGCTGTTGGTGTTCCTGGGGAATGGCTCCCTCATGCCAACATCCCCGCCCTGTTGTGCTGTCAGAGTGATGTCACCATCCTGACTCACACACAGGAGGGAGTGAGCTGCCCAAGCACCACTTTCCACAGAGGACGTAGAAGGGCCAGGTCTAGAGCCAGGTCCTCTAGCTGTAAAGCTGCCCCGAAGCCTCAGGGCAAGGCCACCACAGGACCAGGTGAGCAAAGTGTGGGAAGGAGGAGTGAATTTATTCAGATTCCCACTACCCAGACTGTTTTCTGTGGCCTAGAAACAGATACGTACACGGAAGCACTTTGGGGTTCCAGGAAGGCCTGAAGGGGGCCAACCCAGCCAGGGGGGCCCCTGCAGTGCCCAGCTTGTGCCACAGGCCTCACCTTCTGCAGGTGAGCCACTGCCCTCTCCTCCCCTCCTCTTCTAGAAGAGGAAGGCAATAGACAGACGCTGTGTAAATCACAGGAATTAGTGGGATTAGCACAATTTCTGGGTAAACACCAGGCAGCCAGGGTCCTAGGCAGCTACTTTCACTCTCTGAAGATCCTCCAATCAGAGGCAGATGTCTCAGCCTTGTCAACAGCCTTACTTGGGCCCCAGAGGCCAGCTGGGGACAGCAGAGGGACCAGGCTCAGGGCCTCCAGACCTCAGCTGGAGGGCCTGATAGTCTGTGCTGGGTTATGTCTCACAAACCACACAAAAGGCTCGAGGACAAGAGGAGCTGGGAGCATAGTACTTAACAGGGCCCTCAGAAACCCACACTACCCCAGCTTATCCAGACAACTCTCAGGAGGGGATGCAATGGCACTTCTGAGGCACTGCTAAGGGAAGGGGAAGTGTGGATCTGAAGCCATCAGAAGCCCCCTCTCCATCAGGAGTCTGCACACAGGTCACCTTCCCGGGGGGGCCTCGGCACCACCTAGAGGGACTGGCAGCACCAAGAATCTGTGAAGGCATTCCTCAGCCTTCTGGAGAGCCTGATTCCGTGGGTCTCAGTGGAGAACGGGAGACAAAATAGCCACATTTAAAAAAAATTCTATGGCTTTTCCTGATGCACTGACAGGTTTAAGAAAAACTGCACTGAGTGTTCATAAGATCACTTCTAGCTTCCAAATAATTTATAAGTTCCAATTAAAGCAAGTCTATATAAACTAATAGAAAAAATAAGTTCTTATCTGTTCTCTTGGAACTGGAAGTTGGTGTCTCCTTTAGCTATGAACGTGAGCATCAAGTCACAGTGCCTGTGAGCCTGCCATCAGCACAAGTCACAGATGTGTGCACACCTGCTCACCACGGCATTGTGTTAAAGGTCATCATCAGAGCCCCTGCCCTTCCCAGTGGTGCCAACCCATGTATGACTACAGCGCAGGAGTGGTGCCTTTGACACTGGCTCACCATGGTCAGTACAACTGGTTTCCTGTGTATGGTTATGTAGGCACTTACAGCATTACTCTGGGGAGGGGTCCATGGCAAAGAAAAGGTTAAGAACTCTGATTGCCAAGAAAAAAAAACTGACTGACTTGAAGAATAAATTAATTATCAGAGCAGAATGAGCTAATCACTCTGACACCTGCAATCCCAGACGCCCTCCCGCCACCTGGCTTCTTTGAACTCCTCTAACGAGTGAGTCACAGGAATTAGAGCGTCTTCCCTAGGCGAAATCAATCTCCAAGAGAGAGATGAAACCTTGTCTCCCAGCAATCGCAGCCACATTGGGGCCATTGTGTGCTCGCCTCCTCTCTGATCTCAGCCAGGCGGTGTGCATGCCCAGATCCCACCTGCACAGGCACGCACCGGCACACACAGCACACACAGCACACAGCAACAAACACAACCACATACACAGTCACACTCTCCTCTTGGGCATACGTAGACATATCAACATGCACACATGGTCACATGCCCCACATACGTGTGCTCGCTCACACAGCCACACAAGTGTGTACACAGTTACCTAAGAGATGTATGCATCCACGTGTGTGTACAAAGATACACACGCACACACAGAGACAATAAACACCTGTCCTGCCTCTATCACAAAATTATTTTTATGATGAAATGAGATAAAACACATGAAAGTTCCTGGAGAAAAAAGACATTGTCAGTGCAATACAAATTAAAGGTAACGATCACTGATTTTCAACCTTTTTCATCCCAGGGCACACATAAACTAATTACCAAAATTCTGCAGCACACCAAAAACATATTTTTCACTGATGTGACAAAAAATAGGTATAATTTTGATTCATTCACACTGGAAGGCTACTGTTGTATCGGCTGCTGTCATATTTTTATTGACAATCTAAAGGGAAAGGGGTCAGAGACCCAACTCAATAGTCAGGTGTTGCATGTTTAAAAACTTCTTGCAGCACACCAGTTGAAAATCGCTGGTGATGATAATTATAACCTCATTATAACTAAAAAGAGAGAAGGACTCTCTCTATCTCAATCTCTCTCCTGGCCCCAGAGTCCTAAGGACATGGCTCTATATCCTCCCTGAGTAGCCAAGTGCCTATCACTTAATCTCTCATCATCTCAGTGTTGCCATCTGTAAACTGAATATTCTAAAGAGTGCTCCCGACCTTAAGGATAACCATCCAACTCCACAGTGCAAAGGCCAGCATGTAAAAGCAAAGCAGGCCTGAATTCCAGTGTCAGAGACAAGAGGGAACCAGATGTGCTTCAGCTCAGCCCACAGCCCCACCTGAATCAAAGCTGACACTCCTGTATCTTGCAGGAGAAAGGGAAATTGGTGAGGTGAGTGTTCCCCAGGACTGCACTATGCTGGGGACACTCTGCTGGCCCTTCATGGCAACGTCAAATGATCCCATTTTTAAATATATATACATTTTATTCTCCCAAATGAGAAACAGGTTTGTGATTAGACCAGCGCAGTCCATGTCAGCTGTGTGTCTTTGCCATGTAACTTCCCTTCTCTGAGTCTCCATTTCTTCTGCAATATGGAGCATCCATCCAACCTCCCAGGGTGGCGTAGAAGACAGTCAGCCTCCCCAGCATAGTCATTAGCACATATTAACAAAGTCCCACAAGCATTGGGTCTCCAGTGGGGCTTGATCTAGGTTAGCTAGGCAGGAGAGAAGGAGCCTTTCCCTAAGACAAGGCCACTTTCTCGTGGGGACTAAGGGGGAAAGTGGGGATTTCTACGGGTCACACGCACCTGTCTGTGGGACCTCAGGCCTAGGATGCACCTGTTTCCAACTTCTCTGTCCACCTGCCTTGTCTCTGTAGGTGAAACCAAAGCCTACGTGAAATGGCTCCACCAGGCCCAGCGGCACACCAGCTCCAAGGAAACCCAGATACCAGCACTGACAAGGGGCTCCAGGCAGGGCCCGTGGAAATGTGACTGACCTCCCACTACCAGAGAAGGGTGGAGGGAACGGCCCTGTCCCAGACTTGCCCCCTGGCCCCTCCCTCTTCCAATTGCCCAACACTAAGAAGGGGAACCACCACACAACGCCTGCCTGGACTGGCCTCTCTTGCTCCATGCTGGTCAGGGGTTCCCACAGCCCCCTGAGGAAAGGCAAAACTCGTGAGGGGAACCAGAGCCTGCAGAAGACCTTTGGGATCCCAGTCACATACAGGGAAAAAGGCCAGCCTGCAGGGTCCCAGCTCCCCTCACAGCAGGGACAGTGATGGGGCATACACTCCCTTCCGAGGTGATCTGGAACCTCAGGCACAGCTAGTGTGTGAGGCATTGGCACAGGGCAGCTGCTCCTTACCAGGCTCAAAACCCTGTCTCTACATGGGCTTGGTGCACAGCCTGCTGCCCAGTGGGATGTGAGGACAATGAAGGGAGACAATTCCAGAAAATATAGTTCTTCTGAAGTCCCCCATGGTATACCATGTGGGACACTCAATCCTGTGTGCCTCAGAAGAAGGAGGGTCCCCTTGAAAGGCTCCATAATTCCTTGGACCCCCCTCCCCTGCCAGGGGTATCCCCTGCACTGGAGCAGAGAAAGAAAAGATCAGAACTTGTAAGCACCTGTAGGTTCCCACACCAGGCCAGCTCCACTCATGGTATCACACTGCCTGCCATGGCTACCCCAGAAGGGCCAATGTCACGGTCCTCACTTCACAATAAAGCAGGCCCAGAGAGGGTAGGTGACCCATTCGGAGTCCCAGAGCTAACATGCGGAAAAGCAGGGCTGCTGGATTCTGAAACCCACACATTTTATACTTTTTCCATAACAACCATATCCTTTGAGTATGTCAATGCTTGACACATGAATATTACAAGGGTGTCAAAAGATACAGTTCTCACATAGTTCACAGAAGTCTCAGGCAGTATATGCTAAATATCGGATAAGGAGCAGAGACTTTATGCCCACGGAGCTCAATGAGGGAGGGCAAGTGACTGTGGTGGTCGAAGGGATTTCTAGATGGCCAGAACTTGGGCTGCAGAGAGGAAAGGGAAGAGCACCCCACAGGCAGGGATGGCATGAGCCCACACCCTTGGCACATTATGCAGGGGGGAAAAGAAAGAAGGCTGCCCCCAAAGGGAGAAAGGAGCAGGGGATAAGCCAGGTGCGACAGGAGCTATGGGGGAGGGTAGGCTGGGGGAGACTGAGGTTTAGGAAGAATGTACCTCCTTGCTTCCTGGTCTCGCACACACTTCTGCTGCACAACCTAGTTGGCCCAGCTTCCGCAGTCTGAGCTGCTTCCAGGAGCTTTGGACCAGAAGCCTGGAAGGTGAGAGCAAAGCCCTCACCCTTCGCTGTAGTGAGGGGCAGATGCCATGCAAAAATCACTCTCCTAGCTGGTGCACCTTATCACTCCCTGAACGTGTTTTTCCAAGTATAAAATCTCCCTCATTTGCCCAGCCCTGGGCTTGCTGGTGTTCGGGGAAAACAGATTATTAACCGCAATTCACTGATTTGCTGGGCCAGAACAGCAGCCAGCTCAGCCCGATGGGAAATGCAGGCCCTCCTTCAGCAGCCAGCCTGCCTCTGATAAGAGGAGACAGTATCAGGTGGACTGGAGCTGGGCAGGAAGCTTTTTTTTTTCCTGGAAGGCTGTACGTAATAGCTACTTCATGCTTGATACTTCCACTCACTTACACTGGAGTTTATTTTCTGGAAATACCAGGCCATCTCCATCCCACCTGCCTTTGCATCTGCATGCTCTACTGCTCAGGACACTGTTTCATTTCTTCTCTACCCAAGGAAGCCATGCTTTAAAACCCAGCAGGCCTGCCTTGATGGCCCCCCACCCAAAGTCCTACTGGAGCTCCTTGTGCTGTTTCTGAAATGTTACTACACCGGCAGCACACGTCAGCAGCTGGCAAGTTCAGAGGGAGAACAGCAAGTGCAGACTCTGGAAAAAGAAGGTCCATGTTCAAATCCCAGCTCCACCTAGAGCTGTAGACAAAAACCAACATCTCAGAACAAAGTCACAGTTTCCTCATCTGTACAATAGGGATGACAACAGCACCTCCTTCGTGGTGAGAATTAAAAGCATGAGCCTGGCACATGTGCGTGCCTAGCTCAAAAGTTCCCACTTTACCATCACTGCAGCCTGAGTATTTCCACCACCTGACCACTGGGGCACGAAGACCTGTCCCAGGCAATGTGGGGGCCGATCTGCCGACAGGAGGCCTGTCCCAGACTAGACAAGGCAGCCTGTCACAGCCCCTTCCTCTCCACCCACCTCCACCCACCCAAATGCCTCTGCCTCTGGAGTCTAATGTAGAAAGTCTCAGGGTGGCACCTTTGTGGAATGTGCCATCCTGCTTAACTGCAAACACCCACTGTCCATCCCCTTCCTCCGTGGAGAGCTCCAGACCTGCTGAAGCCCCAGAAGGCTGGGGTCTCCCCAGGCAACCCCCCTACCAACACACTGTCAGCAGAGGTCCGCTCCCCCTGAGCTCCTGCTGGAGGAGGCCGCCATCCCTGAGGCAAACAAGGGGCCTGCTGTGCAGCTGCCCAGCCAGACCCAGATATTTTAACAGCTGCATTGTGTGTTTCTGAGGCACGATTCCTGAGCTGGGAGGAAAAACAAGCTTCACCTCTGCCCTGAGGAGGGAAAACAGACCGCCCTGGGCCAGCAGGGGGAAGGCCTCCGCAGGGGCCCAGGGCTAGCCAGGGCATGACTGGGAGCAGGCCTGGCACACAGGGACCATGGCATCAAGGCCCCTGCAAAGGCCCCCTTAATCCAGGACTGGGCAGGGGGAAAAGAAGCACTGACAGAGGCCCACTGAGTGGAGAAAATCCTGGAAGGAGGCTCTCAGGAGGGAAAAGGGGACCAGAAAGTTGGGGAGGTACCCACAGAACAAGGTCCCAATCCCTGCCATAGCACTGAGGCCCCACCTTAGGAGCTGCCTCCCCTACCCTCCAGGCTCACTGCCCCCATCCTAAGCTGAGCCCAGTTCCCTGCCCAAGCATGCTGTTTAATGTGTCTCCAACCCTGGGCACACTATGCCCTCCTCCTGTGACACAGCTTCCCCCAGGCCCCCCCTGCCGACACCACCGGGCCAGGTTAGGGGTCAGTCCTGTCTCATTTTCCTGGGGTCAAGCTCCCACGTCACTATATTTTAAGTACCTTTCCGTATCTGTTCCCTTTTATGCCTGCCCCAGACACAGGTTCAGTCCACATTTAATGACTGACTGCACAAATGCTCTGTGGCACTTAAGCCCTCAAGAAGCCTCTCCCTCTTAGCCTCCCCTCAGGCCTCCAAAGCTCTGGAGGTGGGGAGTCTGAGGGCCATGTGAAGGATGAGCACTGGCTCTCTTCATTGGAGGGTGCTGGCTGCTGTAATCAGCTTGTAGTATCTGGGTGGTGGCAGTTGCCACACAGCCATGAAGAAGGGCTTCAGGCAAAATTGCTACTGACCTAGAAATGCAGCCCTTCCCTTAAAGTGTAAATTCCTTGAGAGCAAAGACTTCATTCTGCATGGTGTTTAGCACTCAGGTCTATAAATTACTCAGCACCTACTGTGCTGTAGGCACACACCATTTTCAAAATGGATTTTAGAAGTACTTGTTACTTAAAAGGTGCTTTTTGAGCCACTGTACCCTCAAAAGAACCATTTTCTCCTAGTGGCAATATAGGCTAGAGAGTGGCACTGGGGTCAGAGGCAGGGTGCAGGTGGCTTTCCCACATCCTTCCAGTCCTCACCCAAACCACAGCTTCTAGGGGGTCATGGGGATCCAAGCCTTTGCCCAGACAGGAGGAGGGAGGGCAACAGACCCAGACCAAACGTCACCTCTTCAAACATCTTGGCACAAGTGACCCAAGTCACAGAGGCCCTCCTGAGGATGGGGCTGAGCAGTCCCAAACCCCACCTGGGCAGTGGAGACAGCTCTGGGCTGGCTTCAGGGAGAGGAAGCTCCCCCTTCTCCACAGCTGCCCCTCAGAACAAGGGATAGGCTCTGGGACTCACTGAGTCACCCAGGAGTGAGGGAACCTTGATTTGAGTTCTCTGCTTTAGCCGTGGCGATACCCTTGGGATTATGAGGCTGCCTCACAAGGAGCCACTCCAGGGCCCAAACCACGTCTTCCTAACCCCTTCAGTCTTCTCCCACCAATCCTGGAGTCTGGCACTGAAATCAGGCCTCCAGAGGTCATCTCGTCCAGCCCCCCGGCCAGGCAGCTCAGACACAGAGCAGTCCTTTGCCGATGGTGCGAAGGGGCTGTCCCCAAGCTCCTTACCAGTTTATGCCTCAGCTGACCACCTTGCTCCCCAAGCCCCATGTTCCCTGACTCACTGTGCAACTCTGAGTAAGTATCCTCTCCTCTCTGGGCAAATGCCCCCCAACTCTCTGGGCTCAGTGCCCCATCTATGAGATGGGCGGGCTGGACCCCCAGGGGTGCACATGTCATGCCACAATTAGTAGAAACAGGAAATCTGGCAGCACGTGGGGAGCACAGACAGGGCCCAAGCCAGCTGCACCCATGTACCGGCAACTGCATACTGAGCATCAACAACCTCCACGGCCTGAGGTCACCCTCACTATGGGTGGTGCTAGGCCTGGGGTAAGGGTAGGGCAGGGGTGGGGATGGCTGGCTACAGGCCTAGGGCAGCTGCTTTGCCCCTCAAGGCTCTGGGGAGAACCAGGCTGGTGGGTGGCCTGGCATCCTGGTTGGGTTTGTGCAGCACCTGCCCTAACTTGCCCGGCCATGGCCCTTCCCACACCTTCCAGGCGATGCCCACACCCAGCCCTTCTGTCTGTGCTTCTGCCAGGCTCCTTTCCCCAGACTCTGCCAGCAACCAACGGCCAGCACCGCCCTGGCAAATGAAGTCGACAGGAGTGTCCAGCCTTTGGCTGTGCATGAAGTGGGAGGAAGGCTCCTCAGACCTGCCTACAAAGCTGTCCCTGGGTGAGCCTGAGTCCTGTGCAGTGCCAGCCTGTCCCAAGCCTCACTCTTCCTCCTGCATAACCAGGAGCCCATATGCCCTCACATGCCCTTTTGGCAGTTCCACATCCTAGCCTGAACCAGGCATCTGGGCCCCCAAGCCAGGCAACCTAACACCCACACCAGCCCTGTGTGGGTCAGCTGCAGCCTGACCACCTGCCCACTCAGGGAGGCCAGCAAAGTTTTAAGGGCTCCATGGCTTGGTACATTCAGGTGACACGCATTCTTGAGGGTCAACTATCTTCCACACTTGGGGCTGCCACCTTGACTGCAGAGGTGAATTAAACACAGTAGTGCTGCCCCAGAGCTCTGAGCCTGGGAGGAAGCATGGGGACAGACAACAAGGGAAACAGACAGTGATGGCCCAGAATAAGTTTTCTAACAAAGAAGCTCAGGGGACCATAGAGGGCCATGGCTAGTCAGAGGGAGGTCAGGGGAGGCTTCTTGGAGGAAGGGATGAATAGCATTTTCAAAGGGACCACCGCAGATGGAGAACAGTGTCTGGGCCGTGAGTGGGAAGTAGGGCAGTGCGAGGCCCCGTGACTCTGAGTCCTGGAGGTCAGTGTCCAGCCGACAGTGAGCACTCACCCTTGGTGCTCCCCAGTGCCTGTGGGGAAATGTCCAAACTCCACATCTGGGCATAGGCAGCCCCAAGGCCTGGGCTCTCCCAGCCTCCTGGGCCTCACTGCCACCAACTCAGACCTCACCCTAAGCATGGGGGTGTATCCAGAAGTCTACAACCCCCAGACACACTGCCTGCAGGCCTCTGCACTCATGTTCTTTACCCAGAAACACCTATCACTCACTCCTGCCCAGTTAACTCCCTCCGGCTTATACTGGTAGACTGTGGCCAGCATCACCTGGCCCACCATCCCAGGCTGGCACAGTGCTCCAGCAGGTCAGCCTCAGCATCCACAGCACAGCATCCAGGGAGCCGATTCAACTCCCCATAACCATCTGCGCCCTGGGTGGTACAGCTCTTGGAGTTTTGCTCCCAACCCGACACATCCACCAGGCACACAGTTAGTATCTCATAAACGTGCATTCAGTGAGAGCCATCAGAGTGACCCTGGTGTCCTGACTCAACTGTCTCCTAGGCAGCCCCCTACACAGTGCCCACTGGTGGCTGCCACACAGTCGACAGTTGGTAACGGTTATTTAACTGACCCCCGATAGAGGCAGCCTTGCTGGTGGGCTTACACTTTAGAAGGTGCCGGACAGAACTCACTGACCACAAACAAACAAATAAACAAAAACAAAAAAACACTACCTGAAATTCTACCATTAGAGAGTCACTTCTTTGAAACTTTTTTAATTTTCAAGAACAGCCTATTAAGATACAAACTGCCCTAGAATAAGGACAGGCCTTAAGTGGTTATCATATAAAAAGTTCCTTTCCCTAATTAGAGGAAGGAGGAGGGTGGGAAGTAAGGGGACAAACTGTGGGGAGAAACTGTGCCAAAAAGCCTGCACCGTTTTGCTGACGGCTGTCCTTGGCCCGAACTGCAGGTCCACACCCTCCTGATAAAAGGAACAGGGCTCTCTGCTTGTTCCTGCACTCCAGCGTTTCTTGGCATGACACCATATGCAAAATTAAGTGGCTTTATAGTGTGCACTGCTGGTTCTCCTTCCCTCCTTTCGATGAAGCTCTCCAAGGCACATTCAATCAAGGCCTTTTGTTTGCTGGGCCTCTGGAAGGCTTCCGGACAGGAAATGAGAGTGCTCTTTAGAGCCCAAGTCCACACACAGGACCACAGATCAGTCTCCCCACCAGCTCCACCACAGGCCAGATTTGTGAGTTGAAGTGCCATGAGTGAGCTCGGCTTCTGGGCTGCCCGACCAGGACTGTCCCTGGAAAGATACTCATGGATGTCCCCAGCTCATATGAGAGGCAGAATGATACAAGGGGCTTCCTCGAATGAAGGGAATCCTCCGACTGGCAAGAAGCCACTGAAGGGATAACAGGTTTAGGATCCCATTAGTCACCAGACTGTCACTCACAGTCATTATCCACTTATGCTGAGCTCCCTGCACGCAGGACATCTGATGGTTGCAAGACTTTGCTCCCCAACTTCGGGCCTGTCCATGCAAAGAGGCCCTTCTCCAGATCCTGGATCCAATGCCTACTGCCACAGTGGCACCATGCCCGGTCCCTCCAACCAACCACCTCTGACAGGGGCAGTCCACCCTGGGATCCTGCCAGACAGGGAGCCTCATGGAGGTCCCAGAGAGCCAGAAGTCAATCTCCCACCCTACTTAAGAATTCTCTGCACCATTGATTCTCAACTTAGGGCACATCTGCCCCATAGGAGACACATGGCGATGTCTAGAAATGTTTTTATTGTTTCCAAATTGTGCTATGGGCAGCTAGCGAGTAAGGGCCAGGAATGCTGCTAGACATCCCCCACAACGGAGAACTATTTGGCTAAAATGTCTTTGGTGTCAAAGTTGGGAAGCCCTGAACTACAGTATTCTAGATACTTCATCATCTAACTTCTGCTTGAATACTGCCCAGAGGTGGGGAGCTCACTACCTTTAACTATAAGGATGGGCAGTGTGATGAAACACTAGATCTAAAGCCTGAATTGGACTTTAGATCTCTTGCTGGACACTGTAGGCAAGCGACCCAGCCTCCGCACACCTCAGAATCTCTCTGTGGAAAAGGGAGCTAGGAATGTGAGCCCAGGATCATTACAAATGAGTTCACTAATACAACACCTCACACACAAAAGGCACTTAAAACCAAGGAGACCATCTGGTCTTAGAATACACCAGAGCAGAACTCCAGCTACCCCAATGACTGCTGAAAGCCCACCACCACCTGTAAAACACCTGCTAAGTTGCTTGTCTCTCTGACTCTGTCACAAGTAATAAGTGACAAAAGAGATGTTCACTGTGGAGTTAGTTACACTTCTAATGTCTGGCAGCAACCTCCATGTTAGCGAGAGGGAAGTTGTGTTTAATGTATCAGTATTACAGCAACCCAATGGGACAGTATTGCAACTATTTCAGGTCATCATTATAAAGACATAAACACAGAGAAATGTTTAAGATCACACGGTAAGTGAGAATGAAACAATGTGAATGTATACTGTGAATGCAATAAGGTGAGTGAACATATGTGCCAAGGGGAGACAATATAAGGGAAATAAATCCTGTGTTTGAATGATAGGACTTTGGGTAATGCTGGGATTTGGCAACATTCTTTAATGGAAAGGTAATACAGCTTTTTATATTAAAATGTTATTATTAATGGCTGCAGAAAAATAACAGGAGAGGGTGGAGACTTCCAGCCAAGAAGGAGGCGTAGGTGGATACACTTTGCCTCCTCGCACAACCAAAAGAAGGACGACAACAAATTTAAAAACAAAAAACAACCAGAACTGCCAGAAAATTGAATGGTATGGAAGCCCGACAATCAAAGAGTTAAAGAAGAAACATTCCTCCAGACCAGTAGGAGGGGCAGAGATGGCAGCTGGGGCGGACAGAACTCAAGGCAGGGGAGAGTGGCAGCTGGAGAACGAGGGCAGGGGAGGTGTGGGCTGGTGGACCAGGTTTCTTTTTTCACCCAGTAAAGAAAAACTAGGGAGCAAGACAGACCATGTGACCTAGGGTTCCAGTGGGGGGAAATAAAGCCTCAAAACCTCTAACTGCAAAAATCTGTGGGGATTGAGACAGTGGGAGAAACTCCCAGCCTCATAGGTGACTTGGTTGGAGAGACACACAGGGTCCTAGAACGTACACAAATCCACCCACCTGGGAATCAGCACCAGAAGGACCCAATTTGCTTGTGGGTAGCAGAGGAAGTGACTGAAAGTCAGCCAAGAGCCGAGCAAGTAGCACTGTTCCCTCTCAGACCCCTCCCCCACATACAAGGACACAATGCAGCAAGGTGGGTTGTCCCACCCTGATGAACCTAAGACTGTGCCCATCACTACATAACAGGTGTGCCAAGACCAAAAATTGGCCCAAATGAAAGAACAGATCAAAGCTCCAGAAAAAATACAACTAAGCAAGAAGAGACAGCCAACCTATCAGATGCACAGCTCAAAACACTGGTAATCAGGATGCTCACAGAATTGGTTGAATATGGTTGTAAATTAGAGGAAAAAGCAGAAGTTATACAAAATGAAATAAAGGAAAATGTACAGGGAACCAATAGTGATGGGAAGGAAACTGGGACTCAAATCAATGGTTTGGACCAGAAGGAAGAAAGAAACATCCAACCAGAAAAGGATGAAGAAATAAGAATTCAAAAAAATCAGGATGGCTTAGGAACCTCTAGGACATCTTTAAATGTTCCAACATCCGAATTATAGGGATACCAGAAGGGGAAGAGGAAGAGCAACAAGTGGAAAAGTTATTTGAACAAATAATAAAGGAGAACTTCCCCAATCTGGCAAAGGAAATAGACTTCCAGGAAGTCCAGGAAGCTCAGAGAGTACCAAAGAGGCTGGACCCACAGAGAAACACACCAAGGCACATCAGAATTACATTACCCAAGGTAAAAATGAAGGAGAGAATCCTAGAAGCAGCAAGAGATAAGGAGACAGTAACCTACAAAGGAGTTCCCATCAGACTGTCAGCTGATTTCTCAAAAGAGACCTTACAGGCAAGCAGAGGCTGGAAAGAAGTATTCTAAGTCATGAAAGGCAAGGACCTACATCCAAGATTGCTCTATCCAGCAAAGCTATCATTTAGAATGGAAGGACGGATAAAGTGCTTCCCAGATAAGGTCAAGTTAAAGGAGTTCATCATCACCAAGCCCTTATTACATGAAATGTTAAAGGGATTTACCTAAGAAAAAGATGAAAACTATGAACAGTAAAGTGACAACAAACTCACAACTATCAACAACTGAACATAAAAAAAAACAATACAAAAACAAACTAAGCAAACAACTAGAACAAGAACAGAATCACAAAAATGGAGATCACATGGAAGATTATCAGTGAGGAGGGGGATAATGGGGGAAAAGGTACTGGGAATAAAAAGCATAAATGGTAGGTACAAAATAGGGGAAGATTAAGAATAGTATAGGAAATGTGGAAACCAAAGAGCTTATATGTACAACCCATGGACATGAACTAAGGTGGGGAATGTGGGTGGGAGGGGGTGTGCAGGGCAGAGGGAAATAAAGGGGGGGAATGGGACAACTGTAATAGCTTAATCAATAAAATATATTTTAAAAAATAAAAAAATAAAAATAAATAACAGGAGGAACAAGTCTAACCTTGCTTCTGACCATGAAGCAAACAAGCATAGGAGAGATCTCAGAAGGCAACCTGGTCCTGGGCCCGGGTGCTCTGCAGGGAGCACCCCGGGTCTCAGAATGGGCTCTGACCCCAGCAGGGCGAAGGAGGAAGGTCTGCCTGCCTGACTCCACTGCGCACAGAGCAAACGCTCTCTTCAGCATATACAAGAGCAAGCTCCACAGCTTATAATTTCACTGCATTGCCACCACCTCCCTCTTCAGAGGAGAAACCAGGAGTAAGAGACGTGAGGCAGTAGAGAGCAGCCCTGGGTCTGAGCACTTTCCACACTTTCCACTGGGTCTAGCAGCCACTAGGGTGTCTGACTCCCCATCCTAAGTGAGGAACCTCCACTTCACAGGCCAAGAAACTGGGCTGAAGGAACCCCTCCTGATGAGGCTGCATCCCGGGGGTCTTGCCCTAGATTGGTCCCAAATCTTGGAAGCACCAAGTTGAATTTATCAAAAATATTTTCAACAACTCTCAGCATATCAGTCTCCCCAAAACAGACAGGCAGTCCCTCTACACCTCCCCTCCCTGCCAAGGGCCCCCTTCAGTCATCCCCACAGAAAATGTTAAAAAGTTGAGAATTGTGCTAGCTGCTTTATTTTCCCTTTTGCTCACCCAGGACATCAAAGCAAGCTCCACTGAACCATCCCCACCTAGGATCCAGGCCCCACGAGGGCTGGAGTGCAGTGACCAGGTTAGGAAGGGCCTGTGCAAACCCGCCCCCCAGGTGGCAGAGGACCCCCTGTACCCCTGCCCACCTTCCCCTCGTCTCCTGGAGGGAGAATGGTCAAAGAGTGCCAGACCTGGAAGGGCCTGAAAAGGAAGCAGAAGATTCAGAAAAGGCATGAGTAGAGATGATTTGGGGGAAGAAAAGGCAGAAGCTGGCATTAAGAATAAAACACCCACTTCCTTCCTCAGGGGGAACTGGACATGCCTTATCACCTCCCCCACACCCAATGAGGGAACCCTAAGAAGCATGAGTTCAAGAAACATGTTTGCACTCCTCATGGGACAACACAGTCACTCAGAGTGAAAGCAGAGCCCCTGTGGCCAAGCACCCATCCACCTACAGCCACCAGGCACCTTCCTTCAAGACAGGTGCTCAGAGAGATCCAGCCACATGCCAAGGTGGCCTCACTCTCAAACCCAGGCCTCAAGCTCATGTTAATGTGAGTGTCCCTTCCAGGAGGCCACTTCCTTTCCTTAACTCCTGATGTCTTACCTCCCCCTCCCCAGTGTCTGAAATGCCACCACTAAGAGGCTGTCTAGGCTCTGCTTTTCCAGTCCCACAAGGCTTTGTTAAAGTGGTAATACCTTGGACACAACACAGGGCTTTACCGGGAGAATGGACAGAGCTCTGTGAGCCTCTCTGCCATGAACCACTTGGAGAATTCACTTCCTTCTCTGGGCCTTGGTTTGCACATCCCTAACATGTGTATGCCAGCTAGACAACCTCCAGGCCCTCTTGAGCCCAGGTCTACATGCTGGAGTCGAGGACCCAGTGAAGAGAAGGCATATTGGGCAAGGCCAGAGTGGGGAGAGGGAGGTGGTGCTGACAGCAGCCCAAGGAAACTGTGAGCTGAGACCAGCCTCCCGTGGCACTAGATCACTGACCCCACAGCCTTGGGTCACAGGGTACCAGGAAAGAACTAGGAGGGAGCCAACACCTGGCTACTGGCTCTGGTCCTGGCACATTTCTGTGTCTATGGGCCAGGCCGTGGGGACAGAAAAAGGACCTTGGAAACTGCCACCCACTGAGCCTGCCCTCAGCACTCCCAGCAAAGCCACAGGCAGCAGCTAAGAAAGGAGAGGGGGTGCTGAGAAGCACAGGTGGCAGGGACAGCTGGGGAGCAGGAAAGCAGAGTGGCAGGACCCCGCCAGGAACAGGGCTACATGGAGGAAGAGCATGTGCCGTGCCAGGCCAGGAGCCTGAGTTGATTCTGAAGGAACTGGGGGGCCACTGAAGGTCTCTGAACACAGGGATGAAATGATCACTGTGAATTTAAACCATGAGGCTTTGCATGATGACACCAATGATCCTTGGCACTTTGCAAACCAATGGCATATTCTAGATGGTCCTTGGGTCTACCACAAGCCCCTTCTTTACCTCTACTAGGTCAAGCCCCTGACACTGGAGTTTCTGAACCCTGCAGGAGGTATCAGCTGTGAGGGTGGGCTGAAGGGCAAGTCACTGTCCTTGTAACACCTGGGTCATCTATACTTGGAGTGCTGAAGGCTTACTCCCCCATCATGACAGGGACCGTCAGAGAGACAGCTTTGGATGCCCGGACCAACAGAACAGTGTCCTCCTACTGGGAGGGGACCTTTTGGCTGGGGTCAGGCAGACGAGGCCCCCAGACCCAGCAAAGCCATGTACCAATTAAGGGATTTTGGCAATGGCTTAACCTCTCCAAGCTGCAGGTTCCTGTCTGGAGTTGACAGTGATACCATCTACTCCATAGGCCCCTGGGCCTGCCCAGCCACCATCCCCTCAGATCCCACCCAACTTGCCTACTGGGAAGTCCCTGCTCCTTCTATCCAGGCAGCACACCTCCGCTCCCCACCCCCGCCACGGACCCCTCAAAGACCTCCGCAGGGTCTGCCTTCAGCGTCATCTGTCTGGCTGCCTCTTTCCTCTCTCCCCTATCTCTTACTCTCTTACTATTATTCCTTCCTTTCTTTCTCTCTTCCTTTTCACCTCCCTCTCTTCCCTCCTTCTTTCACATCTGGCAGTAGGACAGGCAGCCAGGGCCCTACGTGTCGTAGAGACAGCCATCTCTGCTTATCAGAAAGAACTGAAGACCATATGTGACTGGTGTTGCTTCCAGCCTTCCAGCCGGAGCCCAGCAACTATACCTTGGTCTCAACACGTCTGCCTCATCTGAATCCAAGGATGTCTGTGTGTGTGTCTGCATGTGTGAACACGTGTTATGTACACACAGCAGACTCCCCTCTTCAGTGATAACTACTAAGTGAGACCTGAGGAATAGATGCCTTTCTGAGAACTGAGAACCCAAAGGTATTTACTTACTATGAAGAAAAAAAATGTTTGGTTGAATCCACATTCCTTCACCATGCAGTGATGTCTACTGGGCTGAGAAACGACGTGTGTTGTTTTCTTCCCCTGTTTCCCTAAGCACAAACACACCCATGACACAAACACACACACTCAAACACACTCACACACATAAATACACCCTCTGACCTCTGACCCCAGACAGCTCAGACCTGAACTCTGCCAGGTTTAGAAAGGAGAGCAGAGCACGAGGGGTGGCCCGGTACAGGGAGGCAGGGCTGCTCAGCAGTCAGGAGCAAGGGCTTGGGGGCAGTCGCCTAAGAGTCTACCCCAGGCCCGCCCCTCATTTGTTGTGTGCACTGGCAAGCCAGTTAACTTCCCTGTGCATCAGCTTCTCCTGTGTAAAGGGGGAGTTACATACTGGACACGGTATTCCAGAGAGAGCCCTCAATAAATGTCAGCCATGAGTTTTATTGAACCTTAAAAATCTAAATCCTCTTGCTCGGCAGGGAGTGTGACAGACACATTGGGCCTGACCCTGCAGGCAATGGCTCTTGATCCCCCAGGCCTTGCTCCAGGCTGGTCCATTCCAACTCCTTCTCTTAGTCAGATGTTCAGACTTCGTGGCACTTTCTCCCAAGCACCAGCGTCCTTGTCTTCAACCTCAATGTCTGCAGTTTTCAATGCTGCCCACAGGGCCTGTAAAGCCAGGAACTGGCTGCAGAACTCCTGGCCCCACTGGTCAGCCCTGGCTGGGATCTCATTCACAACCCTGGGCAAAACCCACGGCCAGAATTTCACAGGTCATGGCTTGTCTTAGGAGGTAAGTAAACCAGCTGGCCTTTCCAGATGGGACCTTAAAAAAACTGCTCACCCTCCTGAACCACAGTCCCCTGATTTGTAAAATGGAAGGATAATCGTGCTGATTTCACGTGCTGATTTCACGGCGTATGTCCTCCTGTCTGTCTGTAAACACTTCACACAGCAGTGTACACAGTGCTCAGCACGGCACTGACACAGATGGAGCATGGTAGTCAGCACCTCAGCTTGTGTTCTACACAGGGAAGGGTGCATGTGTGAAGGAGGGAAGTTTAAGCTCTTCCCTGTGACTTGTGTTGCCCTACAGGCCAGCTCCTGGAATAGCCACTTCTGGGGCCTCTTAACCCAGATTCTCCGCCCTCCACCTCCCTTGCAGCATCTACCTTCTCAGGTAATGCCAGTGGCCCAAACCCGGTGCTAGAGCTGGGGCCACACCCTTCCACTGGTTCACCCCACTCTTCACCTTGCATAACCAGAAGCATATCCCACAGAACCTCTGGTGGTTCCCACCCAACCTGGTGGGTTCCCCGTCACAGCTCCCAAGAGCAGAGCAAGCAGGCCAGAGGCCCTGAGTTTGTGCACCCAGGGGTTCCAGGTTCTCCAGCATCTCATCTGGAAGCCCCCTGCAAAAGGCCCACCTGGCCATGCTACCACCTTGCCATATACCCACTAAACACAGGTAGACATGTCCTGAGGTGACTGCATCCCCTGGTCTCACTGCACTATTCATATGTACAATCTGAGTCCCCACCTGCCTGCTCTCAGATCCTCCAGAACCTGGGCAGAGCACCTGGCCCAGGCCCTTCACTGTCACCACCCTCCAGAGACAGTCCAGGGACTGGTGCTTGGCCCAGCCCCTAGGTCACCTGCCCTATAACCCACTTTGCTCCCCTAATTATCTTCTCCAGTTGTGAGGACAACGCATGAGCTGTGAAGATTGAATCAAGACCAACAAGAGGGCAGCCTGAGTCCCAGCAGAGGTGGTGCTGACATGGGATGACCATGAGTTCCAGAGACTGAGGAGCAACCTGAAGCCTGAGGGTGACTCCCAACCCTGGAGGATGCCAGGATGGGGAACCCTTGCCAGCCCAGGCTGGCTGGAAGGACCAAGCCTGTCAGAGGGATCTTTTCATTCAGCTGGGGAAGTCCAGCCCTGCAAGTATGGAAGGAGAACCCATCAATTGTGGGGTGGTGGCAGCTCTGTCTGCAGTGGGCACCAGGAGACCTTCCCTCCTCCAGGTCCTGAACCACTCTGCTGCTCACTGCTCACAGCCAAGCTGACACTCAATGGCACCAGCACACCTAGCCAAGCCTGCAGCACCCCAGCAGCCTCTGTACCCTGAGAGTCTTTGACCTCTCCACACTGCACTCACATGCCCCAATCTACACCCAGATGCACTCACCACTGCTCCCCCAAACAGGGTGTCCACTTGAAGGAAAAGTCTGCCAAGACCGCAGGTTTTATCCCCTGCCATTCCACCCCAGGCTGTGCAGGGCACAGGTCTGTGGGCCCACAGGGTTAAGGGCACGGTACAGCAGACCCCAGGGTGCCCCCAGCCCCTGACCCATCTTAGACCCATGCTTCTGGTGAAGCACCAGCAGCCCTACACCCACAACAGGCACTGGGTAGTCTGGGGTCACCTGTGCGAGGCCTCCCGCTCCCTAACTTCATTCCAGCAGTCACTCACCCACACACACTCACTCCCTCACATACTCTTTACTCACACACTCCACACACAACTCACATTTACTCACACAGTCAAACTCCCACATCACTCACAATCACACAGACTCAGTCACACACTAATTCACAAACACTGGCTCACACTCACATACTGATACAGGAAGTAACACACACTCCCACCTTCCCACTTACACACACATGCACACATGTGCACACATCACTGACAGCACTGTTCCCAGTGCTGGATGTCCCAGGCCCTCCCTGGCAGTGCTTCTGCTCAAGGCTGGGGAGCAGGTGGACAGGGGACCTTCTGGAGAAAGAAGCCTTCTGGCTATGGGAGGAGGGGTTTCCAGACAGCAGGGGGCCTAGCTCAGGGGCAGACAACACCCTCCTATACTCAGGGCTCCTGGTGTTATCCCCCAGACACCAAACCCCACCTTACTTGTAGGCTGGCCCCAGAGGTGCCCACTAACTGGACCCTTCCCTCACACCACCCGCCAATGCCTCGGGCCCCTGTGGGGACAAAGCCAGTCAAGATGCCTGCACCCCATCAGCCCCAGCCCTCCACTGCCCCTACACCCAGCCACTCCCCTGGGACCTCACAGCTTCCTGCTGACATAGAGGCAGGCTGGATGGAAGATCGAAGATCGGAGCCCAGTGAGAGGTCCAGGACCTTGGCCAGGCCCCCTGCATCCTACCCTCCCATCCACAGGACCCAGTTTCCACCATCAAAACTCACTGCAGTGTTCCTTCCTGAACCCATCAGATCCTACTACTGACCCTATGCAAGCATGTCAAGGGCAGGGGAGCAGGCCCAGGGCCTACAGAGAGACAGGAGTCTGCTGGGAACCCAGAGGGAGACTTCCAGCCATCAAACACACCAGGTCAAGCAGAGAGGCCAGGGCTGCCCCGCTCCCGTCAGCGTTCTCTGAAAAGCCAGCAGGCAGCAGCCAGGGCTCCAGTGTACACCTGGAGCGAAACTGGGGACCAACCTTTCCAGAACAGCACTGCGTCCTGGTCACTTCGGATCCCTCAGCACAGAACCCCAGGCTGGGTGGGCTCACACAGGCTTCAGTTTTCTGGAAAAGTGAATACATGGGTCTCTCCCATTCTAGAACACATCTGGGCTCACCAGAACACCTTCATCTGGCACCCTGACTTCCTGTCTTCAACATCACACTCCCAGCTCACTGTCTAATATTTTCCAAATAAAGGGACCTATAGAGTCTCTTACCCAACCCCTCATCTTACAGATGAAGACCTGTAGCCCAGAAAGGGTAAGACACTTTCTTGATGCTGCACAGCAGGGCAGGACCAGAACTCACCTCCTACTCCCAGTCCCAGCCCTCCCTTCCCAGCACATCCAAGGCTCAGGGCAAGAGAGAAGACAAGGAAATGAGAGGGGGTGAGCAAATGAGAGGGGGTGAGGTCTGAGGCACACTCAGACCCACTCAGATCATAGCACCTGACTACCCAAACCCAAATCCCCTAGGGCCTTTTCACCATCCCACCTGTGTCAGGTGAGCCCACAGGACTCAGCCACAGATCTCAAGTGCCCCTTCCACCCCAGAAGGGGCAAAGAGCACAGCCAACATTCAGGCACAGAAGGTGCTTCAGAAGGCAGATGAAGGAGCCCCCAAACTGGAACACATGTGCACATGACCTCCAGGATGTCTCCTAAGAGGGGGTCCCCAATTTTCAACAGCATCCCCATGACCCACTGCCACAGATATTGTCTGGCCTAGAGCTCTGGGTTCTAGAAACCTGGACCCCCAATCCCATGCACCTGTCTGAGCTGCTCAGCAGCTGTCAACCCTCACCTCACCCAGCCCCTCCCCAGGGCTTAAGGCTAAAGGCCCCCTTATCAGGTGACAGAGTGGGAGGGGTCAGGCCTGCAGTCAGACATACTGGATCCCAAGCCAATAGTTCCTCTTACAAGCTGTGTAACCCAACCTTTTGAGCCTGTTTCCCCCAACCAGAGACTGGGTGTAACATAACCTGCATTGAGAAGATTCAGTCCATATGTGTCAAGACTAGTGCCCAATAGGTGCTCAATGCCTTTGCTTTCTCTCCCTCTGCCACACACTACCCCCTCCCTGCTGGGGCACCTGATGGTGGTGGCCTGGGTTCAGGAGCTGCCAGCACTGGAAAGCCTGTACCAAGTTCAGTCCCTATCTCAAAAGGGCTAGCTGGGGCCCTGTCTTGCTGACAGGACAGTCCTAGCCCCCAGGCAGACTCGAGCCAAGGACAGGACATTTGTACCAGCCTGGGTGAGAACATTAAAGAAGGTCCAGGGACCAAGGCACACAGAACACTAAGTGACAGGAGCCCAAGAGGAGGGTCAGGTCTGCTGTTCCATGGGTTGGCATGCCCCATCACAGCCACAGTGCAGCCTGTGCTTTCTGGGTGCACACTCTTGGCCAGCGTGACCTATCATACGTGACCTGTCCAGGCTCATGGAGGGACTAATATTCCCATTCTACAGGTGAGGTAGCTGAGTCAACTTACCCAAGTTGACACTTAAAACACACGTCCTCAGGACATTCCAGACTGCAGGCTCTCAACCCCTTTGCTCTCCAGCCTCAGAGAGTCGGGTGCTTTAACTAGATAGGCCAGTGAGAGGGGAGCTCCGCTGGGAGTGTACAGACGAGCAGGGTGCCCCCACCTCCAAGGCAGACACCGCCTGCTCCTCCAAGCACTGTGAGTTGTGTTATGCCCATCCGTGGGCAGAACCGTCTGCTCATGTGTGAAGCCATGAAGCAGGCATGCATGGAAGCACCACCAAACCACCTCTGGCGGGAAATCCCTGAACAGCACGGGAGAGGTAAAATGTAAAAACAACATGAGCATCACGAAGCATAATTATTAAATGTTGTCATTTCGGAAGAAAATTAATTAGCAAAAGCTGTAGCTGTCTTATGTCTGCTTAAGCAGCGTGCATCTCAATTAAAATTTAATTGCCACAGCTTCAATCATAGCAGATTAAATGGCTTGAGATGTTGAGCCGGCTCTTGTCTACACAAAATGTGAATTAGTGTGAAATGGAAGACCTGTCTCAAAAGGGGAGGTGCCAGGCAGGGAAGCTGGCAGGACAGCTAGGTCCTGGCACATTCACATGCTGGTGTCCCCCAGTCCTGGCACAGGGTGAGCACTTTCAGGCACAAAGTTGGATGAGAAAGATGATTCCTTCACCTCCCACACAGACCCACCCTTGGGAAAAGAGATTTTAAGTGTGGCAAGAACCCAGTGAATTCTAATAGAAGCCCTGACTGTGGGCAGTGAGCCACATAATAGAAGAGGCCCAAGGTGAAAAGGTCAGGAAATAGCTGACAATATGCCATCCACTGGAGGTGGCAAAGGTCTAGGGCAAGGATGGCCATGCGTACAGGGTCACACGAAGGAGCAGGCCAAAACAGGCAATAGAGAGTGGAGAGGACTGTGGCAAACAGGAGTGCACAGGCCCACTGTGGAAGGCAAGTAGCCCCTGCTCCACGCTGGCTGGCTGTCCCTATGCAAACAGAGTCTCAACAGGGTCAGGGATGGGTTTTTGTTTCATTTCAAGTTTCCTGAGTTTTAATACACAGTACAGAACTACATCTAAGAGTTACCAATATTGGACCTCTTGTCTAGGAATTTCTACAAAAAGGTGTCATCTTAGAAAGTAGATTAGTGGTTTCCAGGGGATGGGGACCAACTGCTAACTGGGCCTAGGGTTTCTTTTCAGGGTGATGAAAATGTTCTAAAATTACATAATGGTGATGGTTGTAGAACTTCGTGAATATTCTAAAAAAACCCCACTGCATTGTACACTTAAAGGAGTGGATTTTATGGCATGTGAAATATAGTTCAATAAAGCAGTTATTTTTTAAAGATTTTATTTATTTATTTGGTTGGTTGTTTTTTTGTTTTTTAGAGAGAGAGGAAAGGAGGAAGAAAGAGAGGGAGTGAAACATGATGTAAGAGAGAAAGAGTGATCACTTACCTCTCACATACTCCCAACTGGGGGGACCTGGCCCACAACCCAGGCACGTGCCCTGACTGGGAATCAAACCAGCAACCTTTCCGTCTACACGTCAGTGCTCAATCCACTGAGCCACACCTGCCAAGGCAGCAGTTTGGGGGTTTTTTTGGGGGGGGGTTTGGTTTTTTTTTAAGGTATGGTCTTCACCTCAAATGCACCCAATGGCTGCCAGATTTCTTACCAACACAGCTTTCACTCCTATCTCTCAGATATGTCTCGTGGGTCTGGTACAGGCTGGCTCAAGGTTAGGAGTTGGGCAGACAGCAGGGGAGCTCTTAGCCTACACTCAACATCAACAGAGCTAACAATGCTCTTCTAAATGTTCAGATTATATCAGAGAGGCTGCTCAGGACTCTCAGAAGTGAAGAGTGAGGTGATGGGAGGGAAAGAGGGAGGTCAAGAGGGAGGAGGCCAGGAAGGAAGGAAGGTGAGGCACCTCTGGTCAGCAGCCCTGCCCCAGCAAACCCGGTGGTCCTCCAACACCCACACAGACCAAACTCATCCCCTCCTTCTCTGAGGCAGCAGCCCCACGTTGAGCCCCGAACTACACAGTGTTTACAGCCCTGCACGTACAGTTCTAGTGACGCAGCTACTACCCCCACACCATGCCAACTGGGAACCACCTGAATGCAGGCCTAGGGGGCTCCCCAAGGACACACAATGCCTGAGTGATGTTTATCATCTGTCCTTAGCAGCAATCAATGCCCCGCCTGGCACAGAAGGCACGCTGCCAGCGCAAGTGCAGCAGCAGACAGCAGAGGGGCGCTGGCACAGCATCAGGAGGCAGGAGACAGGAACCTGTCAGCATGTCGAGCTGAGCAGCCTGAATAAGACACACCGACTTTCCCATCTGACAAGCAGCACCCTGTCTGAGCTGTCACCACAGGAGACACGCTGCCACATAGAATACTTCCCTTCAAGCTGCAGGCTTTGCCTCTCTTTTTCAAAAAAGCGGAGCTGGAGAACATCACTGTCCTCGGGAACACTGTATCCTGACCCTGCAAATGACTCTATGGGTCTGCACTGTGAGACCATCTCTCTCACCTTTTCCCCAAAAGTACCCTAAAACACATTATTCAGGCCAGAAAGGTGCTTCCCACTCTGACCAGCTTGTTCCACTTCCAGTAATTCACCCTCAGGCAGACCTCAGCAGCTGGTCCCTATGAAGTTGTTTGTCATGGGAAAAATGCAGGATGCCAAAAGGGTGAAAACAATTCCAAATGACCCCCAATATGGGCTGGTTAAGTAATCACAGCATGTCCAAACAACAGAACACTCATCACTGAAAATAATATTGACAAACTTACTTAATACTATGGGAAGGGCTCATGTGAAAATATCAAGTGGAAAAACCCAGGATGCAAAGTGGCAAATGCAGGAAGATGTCTTTCACGGGGCTTGAACACTGGCGGTGGGGCCCTCAGCAGCATGGTGAGCTGAGCAGCCTGAATGAGACTGGCAAGAATTGTACCTGTCGCCAACATGGCTGCTGAATGACAGCAGTGTCGAGGGATTTTTTCCCTTCTTCATTTACTTTTTCCTAAACCTTCCATGTTATTACTTAGCATATGGATTATTTGTTTATAATTAATAAAAATACACCATTTGTTCACAGCAGAAGACATTGTCAGCCCAGTGCCTGGCGTCAGGTACCCAGAGCCGGGGGCCTCCGAGCCTGTGGCTGGCCTTAGGGCACTCAGGATGGCTCCTTCTTGCAGCTCAGCCTGGAATTGGCCACTATGGCTATTCCTGGGACTCAGAGTGTGATGCCTCCAGTAGAACACTCTGCCATTCACTGAGTGCACCAGGGTGCAGGTGTCACACCACCCGGGGATACCAAAGTGCATGTGGTCTGTACCCTCGGAAGGCTTTGATTTGTGGAAGCAAAAAACCAGGAGACAGTACTTAATTGTAGAATAGGATGTGAGTCTTGGGGAGCTGGGGAAAGAGTGGAGGAGACAAGGGAAGGCTCCTGGGTCCCAATTCCCCCAGAGGAGGGAAGCCATGAGAGTTTCCAAAGAATTAAACATTATCCACACGGCACGAGACCAATAGTTCCCACCTCCGTCCTGGGCCGTGGCAGATATTGCTAATCGATTATTGCACTTTTCCCAGCAGTCCTTGGGGTTCTTCTCATGCAGGACATCAGACAGCCTCCCCCAATCCAACTGTGGGGGAAGGCACATCCTTTCCACCTGTGTGTGTGGGCAACGCAGTGTCTAAGCAAAGGAGGGGCTTCACCACAGAGGATTTGACACGATCCCCACAGTGGTCAGCAGTGAGACCAGGATGGAGACAGGTGTAAAGACCCAAGCACAGGAGGCATAAAATATGAGTTTGAAGTCCCTAAGCAATGTGGAGGCCCTCCTCAGAAGGTGACAACAGGCAGGGAGGGGAGCAGGCCCACAGAGCCCACACAGGCTTCCTCTCACCTAACTTTGAGGTGGCCTGGCCAGAAAGCCCAGCAGCCCCTCTGGAAGGAAGGAGACTAGACACTTGGCTGAGTAGCAGACTGCACAGGAGGTCTGCACCAGGCTACTTACTGCTGAGACGGGCAGGAGGCCCGCATAATGGCCCAGCACCTGTCCCAAGACTTGGCCTCCCAGCCAGAGTGGCAGTCCAAGCCACACTCACCGCTCCCCCAGAGCACACGGCTGCCAGCCGCACATGTCCTGTCTTCTCGGGAAACTGAAAATGTCTTTGAGAAAAGGAAAGAACCTCGATTTACCCCTTAGACTCAATAGTTATCAAAGTTGGAAGGAAGAGCCCTTGGAAAACACCCAGGCTGACCTGGTCATCTTATAAAAGTGGAAGCCCAGACTCGGAAATACAGAGCCATATGCCCGAGGTCACAGAGGCGGGGAGGGGCAAAGCAAGGTTGAGCCCGAGACCAGTGCTGTCCACTGCACTGCTCTGCCTCCTGAGTTCAGCAGAGCGCTCAACATCAAGGCACCCACCAACATTTGCTGACTGGCTGAAGGATGCAAGGAAGGGCAGTACAGAACCGGACACCCTGCCTGAGCGAGCACTGGCCCCAAGGCTGAAGGCCACTACCCCCTGCACCAGCCCTCCTTGTCACACAGGGCACACATGGAGAGTAAGCTTAACACCTTGTGGAGCCAGAACCCACGCAGAGCCCGTCAGGGGCATCCGTGTCAGGCTCAGACAGCTGCCCTTTCATGTTCACTCGGGCGTGCTTTCCAAAAGACTAATTCGCTGCCATGGAGCCACATGTTGCTGGGCAAAACAAAGTTTCCTGGAGGACTCTGGGCCTGGGCAGGCAAGGCAGAGATGGAAGGCATATCCAGTGTCTGGGCTCCAAACAGTTAACTCAGATCTGGTGTCCTTAGGGGTGTAGATGGATGTGGCAGGCTCACAGAGGAGGCCTCTCTCCATCTAGTCCCTACAGCCTGCCAGGCTCGTAGAGTCAGCGCTGATGGCAGAGCCCCAGCTGTTGTTGTTATTAGGGTAGTAGTAGTAGTAGTAGTAGCAGTAGGTAGTAGCAGAAGAGAACACCCACAAGGCACCCAGCACTCTGTGGAGTGTGTCCCACGGGCAGCCTTTCCTGATCCACACAACAAACACTCTGAGGGTCCCAGCTATAAATTCAAGATGAGGAAACCCAGGGTCCCAGAGGTTCACGACCTTGTTGAAGAACAAAGAATGGAAACAGGGCAAGCCAGAATTTGGACCCAGGTCCCACCTTGATCCATTCTTGCCTCAATTGTGGCCACCTTGCAATACTAACATGTCAAATGTGGAGCACATCCTTCAGCGTCACTTGGTCATTCACCATCACTCATGAGTGCCTTATGTCTGAACCAGGCACACACCAGGGACCCAGACAAGGGCTGCTGCCCACCCTCAATGCGTGCCTGGCCCAGCGAGGAAGACAGATCAGTGAACCATCACCAACACAGGCAGACATGAGGTAGGGCACAGAGGGGGAGGGGGCAGGGGTGGAAAGGCATTCCAGCAGGAGCTGGCCCAGCAAAGGCCTGGAGAGGAGGAAGTTGTGAGCAACAATGGGAAGCTGCCAATTCAGGACCTCAGAGGATGAGTGCTGGGTGGGTAGGTGTCTGGGAACATGGAAGCTGAGGGTCAGGGAGCCTCATACAGTGACACAAAGTTGCACAATTCCAGGGGATGCCAAACAATGTGTCCTATGCAAATTTGGCCCCAACAGGAATACACAGTGGTGCCTGGAGTCAGACCACCAGAGCCACAGCCTCAGGAGCAGAGCCTGCTCCAGTTGGAAAGGCACAGGCAAATGTTCTCACCTCCATTCTCAAACAACCTGGGGCTGGCAGTGGGCAGTGGAGGCTCCCAACCCAGGGGAGAAAAGGCCCCTACACAGCCGGCTGTGGGGATACAGGGCCCCGGTGACTAATAGACACCAGCAGTGCTCCCTCCCATCAGTCAAGCCCCACCAAGAGATCAAATATCAAAGGCCAAGCTCTCAGGGCTTCCAGCCAAGTCCTGAGCACCCCACTGCTCCCAGGTTTCTAAGACCCACCAGGAACCCTGGCCAAGCTGGTTTCAAATCAGCTGCTCCAGGCAGCTCCCTCTTCTGCAGAGCCAAGAGGGCAGGAGGCACAAACACATACTCATCAGCCAGGACCTGTCTGGTCATGTGGACTGCTAGAGGCTGTGTACCCATATGCACACATGTGTGTGCACATACACAGTGTTTGTGCAAACTTCCACACATTCTCACTCAAAATCCACGTACAGGGGGAGGGCAAAAAATCCATGCACAATCAGAAATGCACTCACTCAAAAATGTGTGCACATACAAACACACAATAACATACACTCTTACATTCACAAATACAGTCACAGACAAGATGCACACCAAACACACACACACACCTTCATACATGTATGTGCTCAGGCACACACACCAAGAGCACCACAGGGTAATTCTCTGAGCTTGCCTCCTATGCCTCAGAGAAATCATTTCCTAGAAGGTGAGCTCCAGAGCTCAGGGCCCATTGCCTTGGCAGTAGCAGAGCCTGGTGTTAAACTTGTTACCCAACACAGGCACAGATGACTTCCCAGCAGTGGAAGGACTAGGCCAGGTCTCTAGAACACAGAGAGGACTGTGCAGAGATGACTTTCCAGAGAAGGGGCTAAATACTCAGGGCCATGAAGTTCTGGGGCACCCTCAAGCCCTCGGTACTCAAGGAGCCCTGGAATCTTCAACTGTGCAGCAGAAAGAGTTCACTGGACTCTGGCAGCACTGGCTGCCCTGCACTGCCTGTGGGCTCGCCAGCGAGTGGAGTGCATGCTTACTTTTGCCCATGTTACCAAAGAAGTTTGCAGAACTGAGTCAATGTCCAAAGGCCCAGGAACCTCTACTCATTCTCCCTCATTCCTCCATCCATGGACCCATCTGTTCATTTGATCAACACTGGCTGTGAGTGCCAGTGCCAGACACCAAGCTGAGTACCAAGTGGGGCCCCAAAGTCAAAGTGGGTCCTGGGGGCCAGGCAGGCAATGGTCTTTGGGGAGGGGGAGGTACTCTGTGCCACAGAGAGTTGTGCTGTCAGATCATTGCCCGGTGAGGAACCTTGTTACCTCTCATCACTGAAAAGCCGTGACAAGGCCCGCCAGCCTTGAGGGAGAGTCCCTCAAGTTTCCCAACTGAAGGAATGAATGGCTGGAAGAATGGGTCACCCGTTCAGCTCCCAAGGTACATTACCCACCTGTCAAATGCTCCTGGCCCACCTCTCCAGAGCTCCCCTCCCAGAGTCAGGCCCATCCAGGCAGCACAGGATGGGCCAGGCATGAGCGAATACTTCCGTCAGGCCAGGCACACGTGTGTGGGAGGCCTTCGGGGACAGGCAGACCCAGGCCCTGGTGTCCTGGCACACTGGCCATAGGCCTGAGCATGACCTGTGGAGCCCTATGCAAGGGATGAGTTCACCCAGCCACAGTCAGCAGAGGAGGAGGGCTGACAGATCCACACCCTGGAATGGGGAGCCCCACCCTCACAAAAATGAGGCAGGGGCCACTGGGTTTCCTCCCAGCTCCCCTGGTGGCTGCTGCCACTAAGAATACTCTCTAAGTCCAGGCATCATCCAAGTGGCTACTGCTATTTCATCTTCATGACAAGCCTACAAGGCAAGAACAAGGACCTCAATGCCATACAGAAGGAAACTGAGGCACAGAGGGATGCAGAGTACTCAGGCCACACAGCTAAGTGACCAAGTGGGTTTGACTCCAAAGGCAGAGGAAGGTAGGCTCCCTCACTGCTCAACCAGTCACTGAGCAGAATGAACCCCTCTGCTCACAGCTGCAGCTGAGGGGGAAGGAAGCAGGCTTCATGCCCTCTGCCCTCTGGCAGCCCGAAGACATGTCTTCTCATGTACAGTTAAACAGGCCCAACAACAGCACACAACCCTCCCACAGAGAGTCCCCATACACCGTTCAGTGGGCCTTCACCTCTCTGAGCCCCTCTGTGGACTGGGATAAATGTAGCCACTGCACAGGGCAGCTGTGAGCGGCGTGTGGGGGAGAAAAGCACGGGAGTGCTGAGCACAGAGGCTGAGGGCGTTGGTGCTCAGAGAAGGTATAAGCGCTAGGAGGAACACTGTTATTCCACCACCACTGATGCTGCAGCTTTCAGTAACAAAATATGCCAGGGACCTGGTGGAGACTGGAGTCAAAAGAGATGACAAGAGAAGAGTCGCAGCAGCTCTAGGTTCCAGGAGTGTCACAATGGGCATGCACTGAGCCTGAGGAGCATAACAGAGGCAGCCTCACAAGAATGGCAGCCACCAGGCATCGAGCCTTTGCCATGCCTGACCGAGGGGCCCACACTCCCTAGGTATTACCCGCCTCATGCTTCCCAACGCCCCCATGAGGTAGAAGTGGGCAACCTCCTCTTCCAGTTGAAGACCAAGAGGCACTGAGCTGAGAACACTTGAGGGTCACACAGCTCTCTGGGCAGAAGCCAGGGCTGAGGCCGGGCAACAGAGCCTGAGCAAGATGGGGCAACCCAAGCCAGGGGTGGGGGCCAGGCTGGGGCTGCTGGAGAGAAGGCCAGCAGGGGATGGGGCAGAGGGTCCATGGGTGAGGTATGGAGAAGCCCCCTTGGTTTCCATGCCCCCATGTCTATTTAGTAAGGGTATTAAAAAGTTTCTTTTCAATTACTTCTTTCTTGAAAATTACTAATAGGGCTCTGATAGGGATGCGACTTAATTTCCCAGTTGATTTGGAAATGAGGAGACCCATAATTGTTTGACCCTCTCACCAGCAGCAGATGGGGAGAAGGGGGTTGGCTCCTCAGAGGCTGAACATGGATAAAAACATCCCTGCTGAATGTGCTCAGCCCTAGGCACCAGACAGCAGTGGGGTTTAGGCTGACAAGTCTCTCCTCTGCACCCTGCTCAGCATGCCTGAGGACCTGGACTCAGGCTCTGCTCATACTTGGAAAAGCTCTGGGCCCACCGTCCTCCAGTGACCTCCTCAGAGACCCCAGGCTCAGCTCCCCAGGGGAAGTCAGCTCCAAGCAATCAGGCCTGACTGACCCAGAGTCCCAGGCCATGGACCAGAAGGTGGGCAAGCCTAGTGCATCCAGAGGACAAAAGGCACCCTTTAGGTCAAGCCTGCATCTTGTTCCTGCAAAACCCCTGAGAGAAGAGTATTACACTCACTGGACAAGTAAGGAGACTGAAAGCCAGGTGTCCACTCCCCACTGGTGAAGTCTTGGTCTGACTTGGAAGGCCAAGTTCTTCCCACCAGGGCCTCCCTCTATCTCCACAACCTTCTGGGTGGGTGAACACAAAAACACCTTTGGTCAGGGTTCCACCAGGGACGAGTGACACCACAGACCTGGGAACAGGCCCCACAGAGCATGCTTCTGTGAGTAAAGCCTCTAGAACCAGCCAAGGGAATTTTGCTGTAAGTTTTTAGAATCTATCCATACAGTAATATAATGAGAATGGTCATTGGTTATTTTAGATGCCAACTCTGTCATGTCACGTTATCTAAGTGACTCATAAAAATCAACCCGCAGTTGATTTTTTAGTGGGCACTTTAACATCCCCATTTTAAAGGTACAGAAACTGAAGCACAAAGGTTCTGAGAGCAGAGCCAGGATCCCACCAGGCCAGTCTGAGCATAGAGACATCTTCCACTACACTCACACCTCCCTGGCTTTCTCATGCTTATGACGAATATAGAATTTTTGCCACAGGAAGAGGGACTTTCCCGTTTGTGAGGTGTGGTCCCTCCTGGCCACTGTCTTTTTTTCTCTGCTGAGGGCAGCTTTCACGCCCTCCTACTCCAAGGCTCCTCCCTGAACCCTCTCTGGAGTAGCTGGGAGATGCTCCAGGAACCACATTCCTCCCCAGGTGAGGCGCCTGGGGTCAGAGGCCAATGAGCACACGGCCCTCTGCATCCTGTTCTCGTAGGTGCGTTTGTCGGGGCCTGGGAGAGCGTATTGACAACCCTTCACACTGCCTGGAGAGGGGATTGGCCACTGCCTTTCCTGGAGAGACTGATGTGTCCAGAATGAGGCGCCACAGCTGGACTGAAGGCCACGAGATCAGGAGGGGTCAGCTGGCTCCAGACAAGCTGAGAACAGCAGGAATAACTCAGCCCAGCCCAGCCTCCAGCCTCATCAGAATGAGCCTCTGAACCCTCCAAGTCCTGATGTAAGAAAACACCTCCCAGCCACACATGAAAGGGGAGCTGGGCAGGAGACCCAGACGTCCCCAAGACCTTGTCCATAGAGGGACTTTTGTTTGGAAAACACACATTATCACTGTGACAAACGCTATCTAGATTCCATAAGTACTTTTCCTGCTGCTTTTTAAATTCCAAATTCTCTCTCTATATCAACATCTCCTATCGCACTCCCTATGTCTCCTCAGGCCCATGCTGGCACACACCAAAAGGAAATGAGGCAGCAAGCTTCAAAAACAAAGGAGACAGCGGTCTCAAAAACACCAGATGACCTCCATCTTACCTCCATGTGGACTTAGTGGAACGAGAGCTTTGGCTGCCCCACAGGGCCCCTCCCGTCCTGCAGTCTCCTGGATCCCTGAAGCCTCTTCCCCAAACAAGCCCTAATGGGCCCTAGTGGAGGGGAGACAGCTCAGAGAGCTTTCACCCACTCCCAGCCCTGATGGGCAGTCAGGAAGGCCAGACCTCCCAGCCACCGCCCAATCAACCCTGAGGAGCCCACCAGGCCCTCTCCCTCAGCTCTCTCTGTGCCCCTGCTCCCTGATGCTCATGCAACCTTTACCTCCCCGCCACCTCTTGTTCCCACAACTGCCTTGGCCCTGCCGCCATATTTGGCTCCTCTGGCCAACACTCTTATTAATACTCATTCATTTCACACTTACTAAGCACCTACTGTGTGCCTGGCACCAAGGCTGGGGACACAATGAATAAGCCACAGTGACACGGCCCTCCAGGTGCTCTCAGCACACCCAGAGAGCCAGAAAAGCAACAAGGAAGATGGTGTGGAAACAGAAAACGCACCAGTGGAAAGAAGCATGGAGTGCTCTGGAATTCCTAGGTACCTAACTGAGCTTGGGGAGTGAAAGCCAGAAAGGCTCCCTGGAGGAGGAGGAACCTGAGATGGAGAAGCCCAAAGCTGAGCCAGGAGGCAGAGGCCTCAATCATTCCTTGTTTTCTCTCCATCGACTTCCTGCTGCCCCAACCATCCCAGCCCTATCCACCCCCCACCCAACCCCACCCCTGCCCCTAGGACATATAACCAATTACCAGATTTAGAAGGCATCAAGAAGTCCCCAATCTGTTAATCATTCTTCCCCAATAGGAGTCCAAAAGGAATCCAAAGGCAGACACAGATAGGCCTGATAAGTCACAAATACTTTAGGACCTGCCCCCCTGCTTGGACAGAGAGGAGGAAAAGATTCGCAGACAGGGGAGCAACCAGGACAAGTAAAGCTGAAGGGCCACCCCACCCTCTAGACTCAGGGGTATCCAAACTTTTGGCGTCTCTGGGCCACACTGGAGGAAGAGTTGCCTTGGCCCACACATTAAATATATTGGGACACGTAATCACAAAAAAAACCTCATAATGTTTTAAGTAAATTTACAATTTTGTGTTGGGCCACATTCACAGCCATCCTGGGCCTCACACAGTGCGGGCCACAGTGCAGGCCGCAGTGCAGACCCCTGAGAGGGGGATGACTGAAAGCCACTCTCCTCCCCACCCTCCGCCCTCCCCTCACTCGGCGCTCAGTCATACTGGATGAAGACACAGGGCCCCACACAAAACACAGACAGTGAGAGGAAAACACCAAGCCCAGACCACCACAGGGTGCAGGCCCTGGCAGCTGCAAGGGGCTCTGGAGGTGGGGTCCTCACCCCTAGAGTCCCCACGACCTGGCTCACACATTACCTGCAAGAGGCAGACACAGAGGTGAACGGGCACCGCAGGAGCCTGCCTGGGCTATCAGAGGAAGGCTTCCTGGGGAGGCACCACTGACACTGAGTCCCCACGCACCAGAAGTCTGGAGAGGTAGGAACTAGGGGTATTGTAAGCACAATGTACAGTGTTATATTTCCGCAGGAGGGAACTCTACTTTTTTAGATTTTATTTATTTTCAGAGATAGATCGATGTGTGAAAGAAACATTAATCGGTTGCCTCTCGCATGCCCCCCAACTGGGGACCTGGCCCTCAATACAGGCATGTACCCTAACCAGGAATCGAACAGGCAACCTTTCGGTTCGTTCACAGGCTGGCGTTCAATCCACTGAGCCATACCAGCCAGGGGCGAGACCTCTATTTTTTATCTCCAGGAGGGTTCATGCCACTGAATCCCCAAACCCCACCCCAGAATACAAAAGTTAAAAATCCTAAACAGTAGCCCAAAACCTCAACCCAGCCACTGGGACTGGTCTCGCTCAAGGGCTAAAAGTCATGAGGAGTGACTCATCAACACCTCATGTGAAGAAGCCACCACCAAGGTCAGCAATGGGCCTTTCGGGAAGGGGGGCTCTGTCCCCAGAGGCACAGAGGGGAAAAGCACAGGTCAGCTGGAGATTACCTTCTACCTTCTCCCAGAGGCACCCAGGACTAGGTTCATGGTGTGAATGGGGCACTTTTACCCCAAGAGCACCTGGGAGAGGCCTGGAGGCCCCACACTGGGATATCTGGAGAGAGGGTAAGACTGGCCAAGAGGAGCCCTTGGTCCCAGGGACAGAATGGAAGTTCAAGGACAGACTCCTGAGGGTTGGAGACTAGGTGGGGCCTTTAGGAGGACAAGGCCACAGTGCCTAGAACCATGGCAGTGCTCACCGCACACTGCACAGTGGAGTGACAACCACCTCACTAGGCACTCACTGCATGGGCACATGAATAAATGTTGCAGCTCTCAGTTTCTTCACAACACACAAAAGCAGACAAAGTGGACCTAGCTTAGAAGCCTTTTATTGCAGAAACACCTAAATGTTCTTAGAGAAAGAGTACTACTCGCCCTGTTCTAGAAATGGTGGGTCCACGTAAACAAGTTTCTTTAGTGCAGGACTCCTCCGAGCCTTCAAAATAGCACTGTGCACTTTTAAGGCCCTGGAAAGCCAGAGTAAGTGGCTTCTCCCCGGCTCACTCAGACACCGACCAGCCCTTCCTGCCTGTACACCTGGGCAAAAGGGAGTCAGAAAGAGAACTCAGGACCTTCCTACCCTTTCCCTCCGACCACACGTGGTGCCACCCACGGGGCCTGCAGTGCAATGCCCAGCTGTGACCCGGCCCCTCACTGCCACTCAGGGTGGTAGTAGAAGAGAGTGAGGGTGACACTGTGGTAAGGCTAACCTGGAAACATCAGTTCTTTTCTAAACAAATTTAAACATTCACATAAACACCTGCAGTATATGTGTTAGAGCAAATTGTGGGGACACTCCAAACATCTTGTTGGGAAGTATGTTCTGCAGGTAAAAACCTTGCTCTTGACAACTTGGGAGGTGCACAATGGGCCTCCTCTGGGCAGTCTCCCACACCCAGGGCATCCCCTCCCCCCCGGCCCTTTGGCAGCACCACGGGAGGCATCCACTGCAGAGCCACGTGTCAGCCCTGGCACCTCATCTGTGCCCAGTGACATCAGGGCATAGAGGCTGTCCTCCCTGAAGCCCCGGAGATTGGCAGATACATCAGGTGACCAGGAACTTGTGCCCAGCACAAAGGTCTGGGAACACTGAGGGTCCATGCGTTTCTGGGGATCTAGCAGGAAAGTTCTTAGAGCAAGATGACCTCACAGGCCTATGCAATTATCTCCCTGGACAGAAGAGATGGCTTTGCAAAGCCCTGGCCAGCCAGCAGCTTGGGAAAACATAAAAGGCCCTCTTGTTGACAAAACCCACTCGTACAATAGGACCTGCCCCCAAAACCTTTTAAAATGATTTTAGGTTTTTACTCCGACTTGCCTTTCACAGCCCCACCCCACAGACACACCAAATCCATGCTCTGTAAAGACAGTCCCGGAAGTCTGTCACAACTTCCTCTGGGGGACAAGAAGCCACATGCCAGGGACAGAGCATGGCTCCCCGTCATTCTGTCAAGAAGTCTATAATTAGAAAGCAGACTCTGCACCATGGGGGTTCTGAGCCAGCCCCTCCCTGCTCCTTCTTGGGGAGCTCTGCCCTGGGGCCAGAGCACCCACTGGATACCCGGCATTGCTGCACTGAGCCTGCTCTTCAGAACAAGCTATCCGAGACCTTCATACACAAGATCCCACCCGACTGGTGTGGCTCAGTGGGTTGGGTGTTGTCCTGCAAAGCAAAAGGTCACCAGTTTGATTCCCTATCAAACCTGGGTTGCAACCCTGGTCCCCAGTAGGAGTGTGTGCAAGAGGCAGCTGATCGATGTTTCTCTCACACATTGATGTTTCTCTCCTTCTCTTTCTTCCTGCCTTCTCTCTCTAAAAAACAAAATAAAGAAAATCCTAAGAAAGAAAAGCAAGATCTCTACCAAGAGACAGTTCCTTTAACTTCCCCTCACTTTCTCAGCCAGCAGCCTCATCACAGTGGGTCCTCCTAGGCCTGCGTGTCCTCTGAACACAACACACATGTCCTTCCTTCTTCCTTCAGCAAATGTTGGAGACAGCCAATAGATGTCAGATGCTCTGCCAGATGAAGAAGACACAGAGATTGGAGGCCCAGTTAGTCCATCATAAGTGTGACTAGGTGAGGGGCAAGGAACAAGGGAGGGTGTGGCCACCTGGATCTATGGGCAGTGGGGGTATATTCATGGAACCCAAGACCAGTCCAGATGGAGCAACAGGTTGGCCCCAGGGCTTAGTGAGTAATGAGGCTAGAGAAGGGGACAGGGTCAGACCCCCAGGCCTGCTAGCCAGCCTCCAGGACCTTCCAGGGCTCTGCCCATGTGGTCCTTCATCTGGAATGCCTTGCTCCTCTCTCCATCCAGTCAAACATTAACTTTGGCTTCAAAGCCCTCCTCTGTTCCCAGCTAAGGAGGTCTCTCCTCCTCAGATCCTTCCAGCCACATAACACTCAGCTTAGAATTCCAAGTGAGAGCCAGGGGCCCTTGGATATCTCTTGAGCCCCACACCTTCACTTGGCAAATGGAGAAACCACAGCCCAAAGAGAGGCTAGGCTCTGCTCTCTGAAGACCTCCCCTGTTATGAAGAGATGGGGTGAACATGGGAGCCAGCAGGCCTGAGTTTGGTGCTGAATCTAGATGAGACATGAGCCCTTGACAGCCCCTCATGGTGAAGCCTCTGTGTCCTCAGAGTCAGTGCCCCCCCCCCACCGCCCCATGCCACCTCCAGCGCAACCCGGCCCCTTGATATCCTGAGGGTCTGTGTGTTTGTCCACCTTCCCTCACCCTTGCCCCACCACTGGGGGGACCCAGGTGGGGGCAGGAACCATGTCATGTCCCCAAGCCTGGCACAATGCTGGCTCCCAATGGTGTACAATAAATGCTCATTGGGTGGATGGAGATGGAGAAGAAACAGAAAAGGAAAGGCAGAGAGGTAGGAAGACAGTAGCGAGGAGTCACTGATGAGAACATACTCTCCACCAGTATGTGATTCTCCTGGTTTCTGTCTGTCTCTCAGCTACAGACCATGCTGGAGGGGAAGGAGCCAAGCCCCTGGCAGCAGCAGGTCTGGGTTCAAATCTCAGCTGATGTTCCTGAGGCTGTGTGGCCTTGGCAGGTTCCTTATAGGGACATAGCCCCTCCATTTTTCCATCTCTAACAAGCCCCACAACAGGAGGCTCCTCACATTTAGCTGCTGAGACAGCTCTGTGAGAAAGGCAGGCGAAGCCTCAGGCATGCCAAGCCTCAGGCATGCCCTGCACCCCTGTCTAGGCCAGCCTAAGTCCCTCTGCTCCTAAGGTTCAGACCCTCCCATAGGGCTCCCTAACCCAGAGACCCCTCTTAAGAGGCCAAGATTTCCACCAGGGTGGGCTACCCACTCTCAGTAGGGTCCTGGGTACAGGTGACAACTGCTTTCTTGTGCCTCCAGCAGCCCATGACCAGAATGACACAGCAACGTGAGTGCCACTGTGCACACCTCTAATTACCTGCAACTCTGCCATCAGCTCTGCTAAACATCAACAGCACCAGGGCCTGACTGACTCTGCTATTTTACCTAACTTTCTAATTTGGCCCTTCAGGAGAAGGGACACAAAGCTTTTCTGGAGGCCGTGCTCTCTAAGTGAGGTTACCATGGTCCAGGCCAGGGTGGACTCTCCTGCCCAGCAGGGGTACCCCTAGAGACCACTCCTTCAAATGAACACCCACCCCAGCCTCCAGCCCAAGCAACACACCAGGAAGGCTCTTCTGCACCGGGACACTGCAGAGCCTGGTTGAGGGAAGGCCCACATTCCTGGGAAGGCAGAGGGCTGCTCCTCCTGCCCATCTCAGTGTGGCCCTTCCTGTGCCTCCTTCACCCACAGAGTGCCCCTCAGTGACAGCAATGCATGAAGGTCAGGTATACCAGTGAAAGGGGTGCCAGACCAATGGAGGTAACAGTGAAGAATCAGAAATGGCCAGAGGGCTGGCACTTTCTGTAGGGCCTCCACCTGGACTCCAAAGACAAAAAGGCAGGCACTCTGGGCCCTAAAGCCCCAAGTTTTAGAATAAACAGCAGGGTCAACTCGAGCTCCAGCACAAGAGGGAGCACTGGCCTGTCAGTGATGCAGACCACTGCCCAGACCTGGGGTCAGGCAACCAGGGCTCTAGGGAGGGATGGAAAAATAAATTCTGGTACCAGTGTCCAGTGCGGGGCCCCAGGCCATGGTAATACACACACCCGAGCACAGTCAGGTACCAGATGCTCCCCTCACTTCCAACCCCTGCCCAACACACACGTCACCTATGATGTGGCTGAAGGAGGAGGGACAGCCCCACGGAACAGGCGTTGGGCTGACTGTATTACAGACTGTCTTTAACCCTCCAAAGACCCCACAGGTAGTGGCCCCACCCAAAATGCCACCCTACCAGCTTGGTACAGGCACTGCTGATCAGAAGAAGAGCTGACAGCCACATGGGCTCTGGTACACCCGGAGCAGGACAGCCCTCTTCAAGGTGAGGACATGACCTCAGGAAAGGCAGGTGTGGGGCTGAAATCCCTATGGGCCTGGCCCACAGTGGATTTGTTGGTGAGAAGAACAAAGGAAAGGGTGGATAAGGGACCAGAAGGAGGCAGGTGCTCCCACACCTCTCTGGCCACCCCTTCAGGCCCCCACCCACCCCCAGAACCCTGTCCCCACCTCCACACCCCACTGCCATTAGGTTCTTCTTACCCTAGTTAGAGACAATTTGAGGAGGGAGAAAAGAGAGGGGAGGGGAGCACTGCCCCTGGGTAGGGCAGGGTGGCCAGGGGATAAAATGCTCCCCAAAGAGCATTCTGGTCCCCATAGTATCCCTACAAGCCCCAGGCTCCCATTGAGTCCACTCCCAAAGCCTTCCCATCACACCCAATCCCCTGCCTGAAAGAAGCTGGTGACGTCAGCTACACAAGGTGAGCTTTCTCCTGGGCCACCTGCCACTGCTGCCACCTCATTCTCCTTTATTTTGAAAAACAACGAAATTGTGCAAAGACACAAGCCAGCAATCGGATGGAAGAAATATGTAACTATAGCACTGGCTGTAGCAGAGCCAAAGTACGGCCCAGGCTAGACCGCCCCTCCACCCTGGTACCCCTGCTCCCAGCGCCAAACAAGGCTGTCTCAACAACAGACTTCACAGCGTCCGTCAGGATCATACAACAGGGCATTCAGGGTCAGAACTTCCTGGGACAGGGCTTAGACGAGAGAAGTATGCCTAATGAGAGGAACCAAAGAGCAAGATTCCAGAAGGACCTGGAAATATTACGGCGGTTTTGTTTTGATTTTTGCAAGGAGGCAAACACAGAACTTCAGGGCATGTGAGAACAGAGTCTTTTACTGTTCTACAGATAGGGGTGGATCTGAGAAACCACCAAGAAGGAAAGACTGACTGCTGTGGGCCGAGCGCTAGCAGAAGCATTGGGGAGGGAGGCGTGTCTCTGGACCAGTCAGCAGGGAGGCAGGCAGGTGCTGTTAGGAGTTCCGGTGGACAAGTCACCAAGGCACTCAGGTGATGATTAAAATGAGTCACCTTCCTAAAATAAGTTGAATGCAGGCCTCCTCACACAGTACAAAGAGAAGTCCCCCAAATCATCTAGCACCACCTCCCAAGGTCAGCCCATGTCCCAGGGAAGAGGTCTGCTCCACCTCACTTTCTTGGGAAGCCTTGCCCCTTCTGATTCTGGGAAGGTCTGGACTGCTAAGCATCCTCTCAAAGGCTCAGGGATGACCTCTGAGAGTCCCCAGGCCCTCTTCAGAGCCCATCCCAAGTCCCCAGCCTGGCATCCCATGAAGACCCCAACTCTGGGGAAAAGGGGGCCTTCAGAAGGTCTTAGAGCTGGTTTGGGCCCTGGACCAATCCAGCACATCCCCTTCACCTGACAGATGCAGCAACGAAGGCCCAGAGAGGCAGGCGCCTTGCCCAAAGCTGCATGGCTTGCATGTTTCACACTGCTCTTCCAAGGCAGACAGAACACCAACCAAAGAGGGGTGCTACGGGAGGACCAACAGGACCATAAGGGGCAGCCCTGAGGGCTGAACCCCCTCACTCATCCAAGGGCTCCATCAAGCTCTCCCACCCCAGGGTACACAGGCTGGACTGTCCAATTCTGCTGCTTGTACCCATTAGCCATGTGGCCTCATACAGTGGCAGCTCTGTGAACAAAGAGGAGTTGCCCATAAGGTAGTGGACAGGGAGAATCACAAGAGATCACGCACAGCAAGGGCCCAGTCCTCAGGAGCTGTGCCCCTTTCTTCTTTTTTCTCCAGAGGAGAAGGAAGGGTCAGTGACATGTCAGACTTGGGTGGGGCTAGGTGCCCCTGCACAGCCACTGTCACTAATGTACAGTGAAAGTCTTCCTCTTCTGTGCAGGGAGAGAACTGGAGGGGCAGGATTCTAAGTCCCACTGACCCTCACTCTGTCTCCCCTTCTGGGTTCCTGGCTCCACAGAGTGGCCCAGCCCAGCCTTTGGACAGCAGGCTCCCCAGGGCCCGCCCACAGCCCTCTCTCCAGGGGACAGAGAACAGAGGCAGCTCTCCCAGCCTGCTGGATGATTTATGGCCTCCCCCAGCCACACTTTCCAAGGCTGCAGGCCCAGCAGGCATTTTCCACTGCCTCAGCTGAGTTCAGACGTTAAAGGGAGCGCTGGGTCTGGGCCTTGGGTTGAGCCCCCACTTCCCATCTCCTGGGCACACAGACAGGCCAGAGGCCCAGGCCAAACATCTGTGCCTAGGAACCAGCACTCCATCACGGGAAAGGCTGAGTTGAAGCCCCAGGCCCTGCAGCCAGGCCTCCCAGCCAGAGTGACTCACACCAGGCCCTTCCCACTTCCGTTTCCCCCTTTCTCCCCATGACAACATCTTGAATGAGTGCCTTTGCTGGCAAGCCCGAGTACTCTGGGGTTTTCTGCCCGGACGCAGCTCCCACGCTCTCGGCTATGCACACAGCATTTGGACAAGCAACTGAAATCGTGTGTGGCGCTAGATGTGAAACCCAAACCTCCGGCCCACACAAATGTCCTCAGAGGCCTAGCTCCCAACAGGTGGGACCCACCAGCATAACTGGTGGGGTGCCCCTGCCTCTCATAGCACCTTCCCCAGTCACCCCCCAGACAAGCCAGACTTTCCTGTCAGGTCATGAGCACATTTAGGGTAAGGACCATATGTACTGTGGAGTTCTCTACACTGTTTAAAATGGGAAAAGTCCCTCTAGGGAGAAAAATACAAATTAAGCTTTCTGCTTCCAGCCAAGATGGAATCAAGGGGACAGGTTCCCATCCAAAACCACCAAATAACCAGACAAAACATTTGAAACAATGGTTTTCAAGACACTGAACATCAGACAACAAAGAGACAGTGGTCTCTGGAAGACAGAAACAAATGAGGTAGTAAGCCCCAAAATGCCCCAGGCTGCAAGACAAGGAGGGGCACCTGACAGAACTTGGAGAATTCCTGGGCCCGAGGAGTCGAAGCTGCAGTCCAGGGAGATGAGGGCAGCCAGCGCATGCATGATGGAGTGTCAGGGAGTGAGTGGAACTGAGACAGAACAGGGGAGACCTGCAGGCGTCTCCCTGGAATACTGCAGCATATTTTAAGCATGTGCAGTTTCCCCCAGGGCCAGGGAAAGAACCAGCTGGAAGGCTGAGAGAATAGTGCCTGGCACACACAGGGCCGGTGCCTGTTCTTGCCAGTCAGAATGGAGAATCTCAAAAGTCACAGGGCATTGGGTAGAAAACTCAAGGATTTCTGCCTCAATAGTGAGGAAAAATTAGCACTGAGCCCTGGTCCCATCTAACTAATCTGAATAGCAAGATTAAACCTTCCCAGTAAATCAACCATATCCCAGAGAAAGGTCAAAAATACTTATAGGGAAACGAAAATAGTCAACACCCAACAAAATGAAATTTATAACATCTAGTATCCATCAAAGATGGGGCATGCAAAAAACAGGCAGAAAAATATAACCCATAATGAGGAAAATGATCAATTAATCAAACCTGAGCTAGAGCTGACATAAATGTTCGAATTTGCAGACAAGAGCTTTAAAACAGTTATCATGATTATATTCCATACGTTCAAAAATTAAGTAGAGACACAGAAGATATAAAAAGACCCAATCAAACTTCTGGAAATGTAAATACACTGGATAGGATCAATGGCAGATTAGACACTGTTGAGAAAAGATTCATGATCTTAAAGGAAATAGCAATAGAAACTATTCAATATGAAAAACAGAGGGAAAAAATTACAAAAAGAAAGAAAAGAGCATGTAAGCTGTGCGACAACTTCAAGCTGAGTAATACACAGGTAACTGAAGTCCCCAAAGGAGAAATGGGAAAGGGAAGGTGAAAAGAAGAAATATTTAAGAAAATACTGGCTAAGAAGGATTGAAGCCTGATGAAAACTCCAAACATAAAAAACAAAGATTACTACCTGGGAGTCATTCATAATGACAAAGGAGTGAGTTCATCATGAGGATATAACAATCCTAATACCACAGCTTCAGAAACATAAAGTAGAAACTGCAAGAATTGGTTTAATGTTTGAAAGCCAATCAATGTGATTCACCATAGCATCACATCTTTATCAAAAACAAGACAAAGGTCCTCACCCTGACTGGTGTGGCTCAGTTGGTTGGATGTCATCCTGCAAAGTGAAAACTGGTTCAAATCCCTGTCAGGGCACATGACTGAGCTGTGGGATCGTCCGGTTGGGGCATGTATGAGAGGCAGTCAGTTGATGTTTCTCTCACACCAATGTTTCTCTCCCTCTCTTTCTCCGTCCCTTCTCCTCTCTTTAAACTCTAATTCATTAATTAATTATGTTTTTTAAAAGAACAAGACAAGGATGTCTACTCTCAACCTCTAGTCAACGCTGCACTGGGTGTTCTGTAGCGAGTAAAATAAGACTAAATAAATAAATAAAAGATACCCAGATTGTAAAGAAAGAAATGAAACTGTGTTTATTCTCAGATGACGTGAACATTTATGTACAAAATACGATCAACTCTATTTACAAAACAGGACACAGGAACAATGCACAAAAATCAATTACATTTCTAAATACTAGCAGACTGAAATTTTAAAATGCCACTTATAGTAACTTGAAGAAATATGAAATATCTCAGGATGAATCTCAAAAAGATGGACAATACCTATACACTAAAAACTATAAAGCACTGCTGAGAAAATTTGTAGGTCAAAGTAATCAATATTATTAAGATGTCAATTCTCTTTAAATTTATCTATATTCATCACAATCTCAATCAAAATCTTTAAAGTGGAGTTTCTGAAGAAATTTTCAAGCTGATTCTAAAATCATATGAAAGTGCAAAGAATCTAACAGCCAAGAAACTTTTAAAAAATAACAGAGTTGGAAGGCTGACTCTATTTGATTTCAAGGCTTATTATAAATCTCAGTGAATGGGAAACTATCATGCTGGTGTCAATAGAGACAAACAGATCAAGTGAACAAAATAGAAGCCCCAGAAACAGGCCCACATATGTATGGGAAAGAGAATTTTTTTTATAAATGTGTAAAAGCAACTGATGCAGAAAGAATAATCTTTGCAACAAATGGTACTGGAGCAATGAGATAGCAATGTGCAAATAAATAACTAACTGTGATCCACACTTCATACTATATGTAAGTATTAACATATTAACCCAATATGGACGAAAGACCTAAATGTAAAACCTAAAACTTGAATACTTCTAAAAAGAAAACACAGGAGACAAATCTTAGTAACCTCAGTTTAGGCAAATAAAAATCTTAGGTACAATACCAAAAGCATGATTTATTAAAGAAAAAATTGATAAAATGGAGTTCAGCAAAATTAAAATCTTTTATTCTACAGTAAACACTGTTGAGAGGAAGAAAAAATAAGCCACAGACCGGAAGAAAATACTTTTAAAGCATATAACTGATAAAAGACTTGCACCCTGAATATATCAAGAAATCTCAAAACTTAATTTTCAAAAAATCAATCCAAGGTTAAAAAGAGAGAGAGAGATACTCAGACACCTCACCAAAGAAGATATGCTGATGGCAATAAAGCACACCAGAAGATACCATCATTCACTGGAAAACGCAAAGTACAACTACAATGAGGTACCCACAGCATGTCTACTAAAATCACTTAAATTCAAAAGATTGACCACTCCAAGTGCTGGCAAGGATGTGGTGGAACTGAAACTCTCATAAGGCTGCTAGTGGGAATGTAAAATGGTACAATCCTCTTTGTTAATCAATTCTGCAGTTTCTGAAAAAGTCAACCATACCAACCTCATGACCCAGATACACCTACGAGCCAGACATTTCACTCCTCAGTGGGCACCTGAGAGAAGAGAACACCAATGCCCATGCAATGATTTGTACAGAAATGTTCATAGCAGCCTTATCTTAACAACCAAAAATTGGAAGTAACCCAAATATTCATTAACAGGCATCTGGAAAAACCAACTATGGTATATCCATCTGATGGAACATTACTGAGCAACAAAAAGGGAACGGGGTACAGCTATGTGGCTGAATCTCAGAATAGCTGTGCTGAGTAAAGACACCAGATCAAAACAGAGTGCATCCTGCACACTTCTATTTGAGTAGGAAAATATAAACTGACCTGCAGTGAGAGAAGGCACATCAGTGGCTGCCTAGGGAAGGTGAGGGGTGGGAGAGGCAGAAGAAAACTTCTGAGGGGATGGATATGTTTGCTATCTTGATTGTGGTGTTGGTTTGCATAGATAAGTCAACACTTACCAAATTCATATTTTAAAAAACTCCACTGAGATGTTTTTTCCAACTGTCAGATCGGCACAGATTGAAAAGTGTGGCACGAGCACTGCGGCCACGGACATGGGGAGCGGGCACTCTGATGTGTTGCTGGTACGAGTGTAAATGTCCACGAAAACCAATTTGACATTATCTACCCAAATCATAAAACTCCCATCCTTGTGCCCAGAAATTTCATTTCTAGAATTTACATATTCACACATGTGATATGACATAAAATAAGGTTGTTCAATGCACCACTGTTTATAATGACAAATGTCCACCAACAGGGACTAGATAAGTGAACTCTGGTGTAACCACACAACTGCACAGCCTTTTTAACGTACACAATGAAGACACTCTTTACATGCTCACGTGGAATGCAGAGTAAAAAGGGCAAGTTACAACACAAGCTGCATCCTATGCTTCCATTTGGGAAAGCATCGACTAAGGGGGAAAAAAGACTATATATTCATTTTCATGCTAGTGGCATCAGACTTACTTCTGGAAAGATACACATAAAAACCAGTGTTGCCCTGGCTGGTGTAGGTCAGTAGATTGAGCTCAGGCCTGTGAACCAAAGTGTCGCCGGTTTGATTCCCATTCAGGGCACATGATTGGGTTGAAGGCCAGGTCCTTAGTAGGGGGCACATGAGAGGCAACCACACACTGATGTTTCTCTCCCTCTCTTTCTCCTCACCCTCCTCTCTAAAAATAAATACATAAAATCTTAAAAAAAAAAAACAGTGTCACTGATTAGCTCTGGGAGAACTGTGGGGGCATCTGGGCCACAGCAGTGTCAGGAAGACTTTATATATATGCACATACAACCCTTTATGCCTTGTGAAATTATTCACAATGTAAATACATTACTTGTCAAATAAATAAGTGTAAATAAAAATTTAAGATAAGTGATAAAGTGAGTAAGGTTGATCCATATGGATAGATGTGGAAAGAGTGCCAAGCCATATTGCTAAGTGAGCACAGAGAAAGGAAGCTGCTGAACACAGCTGGTAGTATGACCCACTCAGGCAAAAACAAATGATGAAATATTGATCTGCGTCAACTGAGAAATGCTGGAGGACGCACGCACACCAGTTACCAACGGTTATGCCTAGGGAGCAAGATCTGGGGGGACCTGCTCACTCCAAATTGTACATTTCCAAACGTTTAAGTTTTTTATCTGTACTAGTTTTGTATCGGGGGGAAAAAAAAGCTGGATTCATGGCTGCTCACCAGGGGCATTTACAGTTTTTAACCACTTGCCTAGAAATAGGATAAAGAGTTATAAACATGACCTCACCTTTGACTGTGAACTCTTCCTCTGTAAATTTATCCAAAGAATGTGATCAGTTACTGTCAAAGACTTACATCCTAGGAAAACACACACACAAAAGTGGTGGTTAAGTGGAAAAAGTAGATTACAAAACCACCAAGTGATGTGGTCCCAAGAGAGTGGGAAACACGTGCAAACACTCACAGAAAGGGCCTGGAAGGACCCACACCAACGTGCAAAGGGGGTCCCCAAAGAGAGCTCGGAGTGCAGGCCTGAGGCCATGGCGGCTTTTACTTTCTTCTTTTAAGATCTGTTTTCATAAGTATTTAGCAAATGATCGGTTTTTGTTTCTTTTTTAAAAAGAAAATTAACAAACATAGAAGACACATGGACAAAACTAGGGGGGTTGGAAATGGGAAGGAGGAGGGGAGAGATGGGTGGGCGGGCTGGAATGGGAATAAAGGATAGAAACTGTACTGAATAAACTAAAATTTAAAAAAAGATCTTAAAGTATACTAATCATCTTAGAACACTTACATACAAACATGTTTTTAGAAAACTTATGATAATGAGAAAAATAATTTTATGCTCAAAAGACAAGAATCAAAAAACATATTTTGACAGAGCCTAAAGAAACACTTAACAAAAAGCATTAAGTGAAAATTACAGGAAGCAGACTATAAAACACACAATCTCAAATATGTGAGATATGAGGAGAGGGGAGTGAATATTAATGTAAAGATGAAGACTAGAATAAAGCGGACAATTTTATTTGTCCACCTTACAAAACAATTTTTTTAAGCCCAGGAGAACAAATCTGTTGCTGTGATGATATTTGGGCCACGTGACCCCTGAGTGTGGGTGTGGGCCAGGACAGGACAATGCGGGGCCAGGGCCGCTTGCTCCACAGCCCTGCGCAGCAGAAGGCCCGCTGAGTAGCCCACAGCGGGCTGGCCCTGTGCAAGCCACGTGACCTCCAGCTTCAGGAAGCCACACCGCTCTTCTCTGACCAGTCTTCAGCGGGCCACATGACTGCACAGCAGGGCCTCCATCCTGGCCTCCAAGAACCACACTTTGGAGAGGCCCGTGTATGGCAAGGAGGAGGGGGCACAGCATCATCATCACCCTCAGACCCAGGGCAACCTCTGGCAGCCTGAAGAGGTTTACCACAGGCGCCTCACTGGCCTGAGACAGGCAACAGACAAAATCAGGCACTTCTTAGAAACTCTCCCTGCTAATGACGAATGACTTTCTTGGACAGAGACAAGAGCACAGACATGTGTAGGTTCTAGGCTCTGCCCTCCAAGATGTCTGTCCTTCTGCAGTAACTGTGCTCTGAAGGCCTAGTAGGATGATGATGCTGGCTTAAACCAGCAGTGCACACTAAATGAGAATTAGGATTGGGGTAGACAGGAGTCTCAATGAGTCACTAGTGTGATGTAGCTGCCAAATATGTGATGCACACTGGGGCTGCCTTATTAACTAATAAGATTTACTGAGTGCTGACTAATGTACCAGGGCACCAAACAGATGCCATCCTGGGTTACAGGGAACATGGAGGGCTTGAACATGCCAAAACAGAGGCTGGGGCCAGCCTGGGAAAGAACAAACCCCAGGAAGATGCTCGCTGTCCACCCTCACAGAGCTGGGTGCCACTGAAGGGACAAAGTGTGGGCAGATCTCCTCTTGGCACAGGAGACAGAGGAGGCAGGCTGCGACTGATGGCAGGATCACATTCTCAACTGTCCAGACCGCTGGGCAGAGGGGTCTCTGCTGAGACAAAGGCTCTGCCCTGAAGGTATGGAAGAGCCCCCTGCAGATGGGAAACCAGCCTTTGGAAGGGGAGGGGAGCTGTGATCCCGACTCTCCTAATCTGAGGACCTTGGGCAACTGCAATAAAACCGGGAAGCCTCCAGAGCATCTGTAAAGCGAAAATACTTCCTGCTGCATCAGGTTGTTCCCCCCGTGGGCATCCCATCCCTACGGGTGGTGGTATCATAACATGCATCTGCGAATAGGGTCAAGGGCTATTTCCTTACTCAGGTCAGTCAGTGAAATGACCACTAATGAGTCCAAAAACCCCAATGTGGCCCTCTAATCACTGAAATAGAGAGTCTGTGATCCCAGGCACTGAGTGTCATGGCTTAAAGAGTGCTACCAGTGATGTGTTCCAACTGCCTCGTTCGACACGCATGGAATAAACTAGGGGAGGCTCCGGAAAGGACGGCACCCGCTTCCAGGTTAGACTCCCAGTTACCTCACCACATTTCCAATGCTTTTTCTTTTGTTTATTTTGATTTGTTTTTAGAGAGAGGGGAAGGGAGAGGGAGAGAAACATAGATGATTGATGTGAGAGAGGAACACCGATGGCTGTCTTCCGTGCAAGCCTCGACTGGGAACTGCACCCACAACCCAGGCATGTGCCCTGACCAGGAAGCAAACTGGCAACCTTTTGGTTTGCTGAACAATGCCCAACCAGCTGAGCCAATCAGCCAGGGCTTCAATGATTTTTCTATCACAACATCATGCCTCTCACCTCGAAACCCCACAAAGCGATATAAAAATATGGTACAGAGAGTTAATATGAGGGGCCCAAATAAGCTATAATACATGCTTAAGTTATATAAAAACACAATTCTGTTATATTACAAATTAATCATTTTAAAAGCAATTGCTCCTGCTTTTTTTTTAATTTTCGTTTATTCACTAGTTTCTATCCTTTATTCCCATTCCAGCCCACCCACCCGTCCCTTCCCCCCTCCCTCCCATTTCCAAGCCCCCTAGTTTTGTCCATGTGTCCTCTATATTTGTTCCTGTAAACCCTTCCCTTCTCCCCTGAAATTCCCTCCCCTCTCCCCTCTGGTCACTGACAACTTGTCCTCTATTTCAGTGTCTTTTGTTATATTTTACTTGTTTCTTTGTTTTGTTGTTTAGGTTCCTGTTAAAGGCGAGATCATATGGTATTTGTCTTTCAC
>CM052541.1:81443417-81513623 GCA_028533065.1 Trachops cirrhosus
TTTGCATCTCTCTGATAGCTAGTGATATTGAGCATCTTTTCATGTGTTTCTGGATACTCTGCATGTCCTCCTTGGAGAAATGCCTATTCAAGTCCTTTGCCCATTTTTCAATTGGGTTTCTTGTCTTCTTCTAGTGGAGTTGTGTAACTTCTTTATATATTTTGGAGATTAAACCCTTGTCTGAGGTATCATTGGCAAATATTGGTAGATACTCAGTATCTGATAGTTGAATTGCCTCTATTTCATTTAGCATTCTTTCTGAGGCTTCCTCCTTTCCCTTCATTTGGGGATTGTTCCTTTGTCTTCTCATTGTTCGTGAGACTCTTCTTGCTAGCCTCAGCTTCTTAAATTGATCTGTTCTGGCTCCCTGGGTTTATAGTGTGAACTTCTGTGGTAGAATACCTGTGAGACTCCGTGGTGCAGTCTCTTTTGGGTGTCCAGGTGTTCACATCTTCCCCATAATCTTTTTTGTGATCAGTTGGAGGGGTAAGGCAAAATGGTTTAAGACAGTGAGAGTGTTCTATGGTATTTACAGGAGCAGCCAGTAGAGAGGAGATAGGAGATCCTTTGGCTATGTAGAGTGTTAATTGTGATCTTCCACCCCACTAGCCACTTTTTAGAAAGGATAGAAAGACGATAAGACTCTTCTTGGGAAGGAAAGGATTGTGAGTTGGCTCTAGAAAGCAGTGAGGATGTGGGAAGTCAGATTCTGAGGTAGGGTGAGAGTAAAGAGTAGTAAATAGGTGAAGTGTGTGAGAGAATAGAGTTAACCACTATAGTAGTAGAGTTCAGGAAACTGAGAAGTGGGTTAAGGTCTGGGAGGGATGTTGTGAAGTATTTACAATTGTATGGAATAGCTATTATTTACAGTAATATTAGAGCAACAATCATATGACAGAATCTATGAAATCTAGATAACAAGAATAGAGAGTATTGAGGCTTGTACTCAGGAATAGAGAGTATTGTACTAATGGAACAGAAATGGAGGACAGTATATTAGCAATACACTATGAATGAGATAACAGGGAAAATCTGTCAAAAGATTCAATATAACCAGCCAAGCAAAGAAGACTATACAGAAAGAAGAGGAATACCAAAATAATATAAAAATAAAAGGTGAACGAATAATGATATAATGAGAATACAATTATGCAATTACTTGCAGGTTCCAAAAAAAAAAAAAGGAAGGAACAAAGCAGAAGATGGAAGGAAGAAGAGATAAATTTGGAAAGCAAGGGAGAAGGGTCAACACTAGGGTGACAGAAAGAGAAACATAAAGAATTGAAAGATTTAAAAATAATACGAATTAAAAGATAAAAGGTTACTTGAAATAATTAAAAGAAAAGAGAAACAAAAACAAACAAACAAAAAACAAAAAAAAAAGAGGAAAAAAAAAACACCTATTGTTGGTTTCAGACTGGCCAAACCGGTTTTTCTAGCTGGCTTGCGCCCACTGAGGGACAACTGGAGACAGTTTTTCTCTGTTCGTGCTCAGGACTCAGTCCGCCTCTGGTATACTGTTCATAGTGTAGGCGTGCGTTCTCCTCCAAGCCCCTCTGGTGCCTCCCCGAAGGGACCTGTGTGTGGGGGCTGGGTGCAACTATGTGCTATTTGGGAGTTCACCACTGTGTGTTCCGATGTCCCGCGGAGCGCCCGCACCTTTTCCAGGTTCATGCGTGTACACTCTCTCGGTCCCGAGGGTGTGCCCACTTCCCCCACCTTCAGGGACTGGGCCTCACAGGTCCTGGGGAGTTCCCGCGCCTTTTCCTGTTTCACCACTGTGGTTTTGGAGACTTCCACCAAACCACGCTCTCTCGCTCTCTCCGGGTTGGGGGCACGGGCATACAGGTGGGTGCCTTTGGATGCACCGGGTGTGGTGCACACTTTCACCAGGGCTTTGAGTGGGTGCTCACAGCCCCTGTGTGGGTGCCTCTTCGTCCTCACTCCTCTCTCTGTGCCCTCTGGTAAACTGGCCTCCCCCAGTGCTGCTCAGTCCTTGTTTGGCCAGGGAGGGAGCGGTTGACTCAGCTCTCTCCCGGGAGCCCCACGGCAGACCCCGGAACGCCGGGCTTGGAGCCGCAACCTACCTGGTCCCCGCGCTGATCCACGTAGTCTCCTTACCATCAGGTTTTTCAATGTCCGCTACAATTTGTGATCTCCTCTTTTCATTTATGTTGTGATAACGTTGGCTATTTGCTCTGTTCCTACCTAGATCAGCTAGGATTTTCCCCCGGGTATAGGAGAAGTAGAATCTGCTCCCTCCTACCACACCACCATCTTCCTCTGCTCCTGCTCTCTCAAATCAAGAAAGCCAATATGGAGACTGCTCGGCTGACTCATTTCTTTAAAGAGGTGTCAAAGGAAACAGAACAAATGAAATGTTTTCCCATTGAAAAATTTTCCAGAATTCATTTATCAGCAAACATTTACTAAGCTCAAATGAACAGGCAATGGCAAAAACGTATTAATGAGTGCTATAAGCAAGGGAAATACCAGGGAATAGTGGGACCTGGGTCTGAGGCAGGATGGACTCCATGGAGGAGGTGACTGCTGAGCTACTGGTTTCATGGACAGGAGAGGAAGGGTGTGCCAAAGACCAACAGCAAAGGCCTTTAAAATCTCTATAGTCAATGAATGGAGGATGGGTAGGTGGTGTATGAACAGGTGGGTGATGAATGGATGAAGAGATGAATAGCTGGATGTTGGATGGATACGAGGATGGATAGATGACCCTACCACCCTTAGTCACTGAAGGTATTCCTGAGGATCACAGCAGAGAATTTTCTAAGAACTAGGCTGATCTCTTCCATCTTCCACCAGCCACCCCCTGCAACAGGCCCAAGAGGCGATGCTTACACGGAGTTATCTTCAGGGAGCAGGCTGGGAACAGGCTGGAAGAAAATAGCACACGCCTTGCCTGTAGATGGGCAGAGGCTGTAAGCAGAACCAAGAGATATGTGCATATTTGCTGGGAATTCCCTCTTTTCCACAGTTTTGCCTGGTGTGCCTGGCAGGAAAAAACCTGAGGAACTGAGTCAGCCCAAATCACAGCAGAGAGAATTAAAAGGTAGAGCTAATGATCATTCTGCTGCACATCTAGATCCCATATGTCCCAGCCCCAGAAGAAATCTGGGTCCACCACATGTTTCTGCCCCGTGACCTGAATGTAAATGATACAATTGAGAGGTGACAGAGCCATCCTTGGGACTCACCAAGCCTCCCCTTCAAGGCATCCCCAGGCTTTCATAAAGGGCCCCTCTGCAGACTGCTCGACCCTCCTCACACTTCACCTCCAAGTAAACCAATCCCCTGGAGGTTCCAGAAATGCCCTCTGTGTCCATTTGCCCAAGTTCTTCTGCCTGGTGAACCCTTCCTTCCCCCACCCCTTCTGGAGATCCTGTTCTGGTCCACTCCTGGAGGACACCTTCCCAGCTACTCAGACACACTGTCTTGTTAAATAAATGTGCCACTTTCCAAGGCCCAGACCCCAGGGCTCTTCATTATTCTGACTCAGGACTCTGCAATCCCTAGCTAATAGCTGCCAGGAAGAGTGTGGGACAAAATTCACTGTGAAGTGGGAACATATCAGCCTGGGCCAGGAAAACAGACAATTCTTGCTCCTGACCAATATTCCTAGGTAGCTGCCTTTTGAGGTCATGCTGGCGAATTTATGACTTTTCTACAGTAGCCTCGCTGCCAGACATGGAGGGTAGCAAAGGAAGATGCCCATTTGAGAAACCTGCTGGGATTTCAGAGGCCTCCAGCTGTTAACCAAGTTAGCAAGGTGTGCACCTGCGGCAGTGAGCTTAATAAGTGCCAGGCACGTAACAGATGTTCCAGTAAGTACTAGCTGATTGACTGATGGATTGCACAAGGAATTCCTCTTGATGGCAAATGCCACATTGTTTCAAATTCAAGGCACAGGAAAGAAGGTTTAAGATTGCCAGCCTGGTGCGAGAATGATGTGTGAAAAAGGTGCTGCTGCCTGCTCTGACAGCCCCGGCCAGAAGAGGAAGCCTGGTGGCAGAGTCCTGGTGTGTGTGTGGAGGGGGCAGGATAGGATGAGGGGGGGCCTTGTTGGACCTTTCTCAATTACAGCATTGGTAACACTTGAGGCTAGATAATTCTTTGACATGGGGGCTGCCCTGTGCATTGCAGGATGTTGAACAGCATTCCTGGCCTCTACCCACTAGATACCAATAGCAACCTCACAGTTTTGACAACCAAAAATGTCTGCATACATTGTTAAACATCCCCTGGGGAACAAACAGCCCTGTTGAGGATCACAGCTGGAGTCCTTGCCTATGGCAGACCGATTGCTCCCATGGTAGCACTCAGAAACCCACTGCAGGAAGGAGTCCTGGTTTGGGTGTCTGCAAACCCAGGTTGGCTCAGGGCCCTGCCTCCCACTTCTGAGGCAAACCTGGAGATCACCCAGTGTCTCTGAGACTCAGTTCACCCATCTGCAAAGTGAGGACATATCTCCAGGTGACTTCATGCTACGGGACTGCAGAAGGCACTCAGCTGCTTTGCATCGATTTGTGCTTTGCTGTCCTGAAAACCTTCAGCTAGCATCTTCAATCTCTCCTCAAAAGCTAGGAAGATACTACTGGAAATCCACTAACACCTAACCAGGGCCTCAAAACAGCTGTCCAAACAGTTTGGCCAAGTTATTCCACTTTTAAGAATCTATTCTAAGGAAATAATCAGAATTGCAGGTAAACATTTACACATAAAAATGTCTACTCCAGCATTCTCTATAGTAACAAAAATTAGAAACCATCTGTATGTCCAAGGACACAAAGAAGGTAAAACACAAGACAACAGCAGACAAAAATATTATGTAGCCACTTTTTTAAAAAACCACATAAAATTATTCACTAATAACATGGAAAAATGTTCATGATATAATGTTAAGTGAATCAATAATTACAATGCTATATACATAATACAACTTCATTTTTAAAGAAAATATAGAGCAAAAATAAAATTTCATACAAAATAATGGAGAAAAAGAGACTGGGAGACAATTTAATAAAATTTCCCTCTTTATGCTATTCCTTACTTTACAAGTTTTTGAGCAATAAAAGGCATGTCTTAGTTTTAAGATCATATAGAAAAAAATATTTTGTTACTTTTTAAAATATTTTTACAACAAAAGATTCATTTGCTTGAATCCTCAAGTTCTAAACCAGGGTTCGGACCTTGAACACAGAGCCCCCAAGCCTAATAAAAGGATGCTTAAACCTAAGTCAAATAAAACCCAAGGAAACAGAAGCAGAAGAGAGAAGGACGAGCAGGGTCTGGGCCACTGGGGAAACCTGAGGTACCCTCAGAGTAAGTAGGGCTGGGCAGGGGAGCAGGTGCTCTGTAGGCCTGGCTGGGCAGGTGGCCAGACAGCCTGTGGGGATACATAGTGCTCAGGCAGGCAGCCAGCTCCATGAGGATGGCTAATAGGTACCCATGGCTGGGCAGTGGTCTGAGAACCCAATTTTCACTATGAAATCATAGTAAACAGGACTCACACCACAGGAGGGGAATATGTCAGTCAGGACCCTCAAGCCCTGCAAAGCAAGGCTCCCAGTTGAGACTGCAAAGGGACCGGATGTCAATCTACTTCTACTGCCAAGCTGGCCCCTTGAAGGTGGGCATGTAGTGGCAATGAGGGAGCACCACAGTGGATCACTGAGCCTCCTTTGTTCTGGGCAAAAGAGCTGGATTGGGGCTGAGGCCTGAGGGTCCTGGGACTGAGAGGCTGGATCGGGGGAAGGAGGCGGCTCCCAGAAACCAGGAGGAGATGGAGATGCCACCAGCCCGTCTCCACTTCCCATGGGTCTCCCAGTGCCAGGGGAGCCACCAGGCAGTGTGCCCTCATCTGTTTTATGAGTTGCCTTCGGGAGTGTGGACTGAGCAGAGGAACTGCGCACACATGGGCAGGCGAGAGTGCTGTGCCTTCAGCTCAGCTCAGTCCTCTGAATGGCCACCAGCTCAACCAAACGCACAGTGGATGCAACACCTCGACAAGTCCCATGTTCAAACATACGAAAGTTCTTTTCTTTTTATGCTCTCTTGAAGCCCTTGCCAACATGTACTTGAAATATTAGCATAAAGCTAACAGAGTCTGCAGTGCAGGACAGTACAAATCACAAAAATCCCCAAAAGCTGGTCCACATCATCAGTTGGAGGCATTTAAGAGCCCATTTCTCCAAGGGCAGCAGGACTTCAGTGACAGGAAAAGCCACCATTTCCAGGACCCTGACCTTGAGCAAAGGCCATGCTGGGCTCTCACTCAAAGCCTTATTTAATACTAAAACATATTTGTAAGGTCCTAGAGCTGGGTAGCTCAGTTGGTTGGAGCACTGTCCCACACATCAGAAGCCTGAAAAGTTGATTCCCTGTCAGGACACATACCTAGTTCCAGGTTCCATCCTCAGTCAGAGCACATACAGGAGGCAACCAATGGATGTTTCTGTCTCACATCAATGTCTGTCTCTCCCCCCCAAAACCAATAAACATATCGTTAGGTGAGGATTTAAAACATAAATAAATAAATAAATAAATAAACAAACAAACAAACAATACACTTGGTTAGGACTCACTCTGAGCTGTGAAGGGAGGGCCACAGAGAGAAACCATGCATGTCCCCATGCTCCAGTTGTCCCACACCCATCCAGGCTCTTTCTTGCCTTCTTGCTCCAAAGGAGACTCAAGTCATAGTGAGAAAACAGGATACTCTCAAAGTATGCTGACAGGGTGCAGAGAGCAGTGCTGTGAGCTGGAGCCAGGGTGGGAGCCAGGACTGTGGAGCACGTGAACCACAGGCTGACCTCCTGGGTGCAGTGGGCAGAGGGGAAGGCCCTGTCCCTTAGTCCATTCCCTGCTCATGGCAGGTTCTCTTCAGCTCTGGGGCTTGAGGCCTTCACAGCTCTGGCAGGCCAGGAGGCACCAGCTCCCCACCACCCTCTCACTCCTGCCAGTCTACTTCCATCCTACCCTCCTTAGGGAATCCTAAAGACATCACAGATGCGCCCCTGAGTCAAACCTCAGGGTGGGTCAAGCTACCAAAAGACCTGCTCAAACTGTGAAACAGCAAACTAGACCCGAAGAGGATCCAATTTCTGGCCACTTTGGCCTTCAAACAATGAGACAGCCATCATGATATCAGCACATGCAGTTTCTCACATAGAAAAAAAGAAAGGGGGCTTTCTGACCTGAAGCTCCCCAGATCAGAAAGCCTCAGGTCAGAACTCGCAGCACAGAAACGAAAGTGCTGGTCTCATATGCTCACTACTCTGGTTTCTCCAGGGCCTGAAGGCTGTCTTCCACAGCAAAGCCAGTGACTGCCTGAGCCACCTGACAGTCTCGGCCACTGTTCTGGGAAAGAGAGCCCATTTCTCTGTGATATTCTGGAGCAGAAGCAGCTCAGTTCTCAGCCAGTTTGGTTTTGCCCCAACCTCTGTCCAGTAATAGCTGGCCAGGCAGCTGCAAGTCTTATAGTCTGCTGAGGCCAATCCTCGGGTGTCCATCCAACCCTACAGATGTGAGTGCTATTCCTCTGTTGATGTAAAAATCACAGGAAGAAAGCACTTATCCTGATCACCCTACCCTTAAAATCCTTGATAAGTTGCAGGCCTCAGGGACCCACTCTGCAGGAATCCTCATTCAGGAGGTTCTCGCTGGATCCTGAGAATCTGAATTTTAACAAGTTTTCCAACTGAATCCCAACCAGGAGGCCCAGGCAGCTAGGAGATGCTTGAGGCCTTCAGCTCAGCTTTGCCTCTATAACTCGTTCCCATTTCTGACTTCATTCTATTTTTGGTGTAAGTGTCTCATAGAAGAAAAAAAATCATCTACTTCATAAAGGGATCTGGTAGGTAAGATTGTTACTGATATATATGTATATCAGTCTAAACAAACATATCACATATCCCACACTCACACTTAACAGGAAGCTTAACCTACATATTATTATGTGCTACACCTACAGATGAAGAAATCTGAATTACATTCAAACCCTACCACCCTGCTCCATCCTACCATCAGCAAACCTGAAAACCCTTGGCTGCAAAACCGCTGAGTTGGACTTCTTCCTTCCCTACATAAACAGCCAATGCAGGCACACCATCTCAGCCAATGAACACCAGAGAAGTCCCCTCACCTTGATCTCCTTAGACGACTGGGACCAGCCCTAAATACCACCTAGACATACAATGTATCACCCTGGCACAAGCCACCGCTGTCAGTTGAACTGTCTGAGTGATATCCCTTCAACCCGTCATCAAACTGCAATGACCTCAATCTTTGGAGAAGTCAAGTCAAAAAACTCTACCCTTATCTTCAGAGATTCAAGACATATTTATGTGTCAGGCCTCCCTTCAACTTGTCTGCGGCCTTCAGGAGAGTATGAAAGGCCTTCACAGGCCAAGTGCTTTCCCCGCCTTCTCCAATGTCCCCAAGTCCACCCCCATCCAGGCTCACCCTGTGACCACATCCGGAGATGCCCCAGCCCTACAGCTGGCTAAGGAGAGTGACTGGCAGGGGAAGGTGGGGCATATTCCTTCAGAGGTGCTTCACTACGCTGTGCCCAGAAACAGAAGCAAAGACAAGACCCCAGACTTCCTCCAGTCACTGGTCTTCCCACCCTGATTCTCAGAGAGGGCTGCCAAAGGTCGGGGGTGCTGGCTCCCGGGACTCCAAAGTTGGAGAGTCTGAGAGAGCCTATTTGCCAGCCCCTCCTTCCACAGAGAGGTAAATCCACTTGCACAGGGTCACCTAGCTCTTGAATGAGTAATCTTGCTCTCCCTGAGGGTAACCCCAAGGGATTCAGGCACATTTCTCTTCATAGTGCATTTATCCATCATTTGTACTCTCTTCTTCAACTTTTTCTAGAGGAAAACAGCCTGAAAGAACAATACACAATAAAGTCTTCCTAGCAGTTATGGCAGGGGTGTAGGAGTCAGGGCAGGGGAGGTCTGCCCAACTTTCTACACCACTACCACCTTCATAGGCAGTACTGATGACTGGCTCTTAGGATAGTCTTAACTAGCCAATGATGCAGATGGAGACAGGGGGCATCAGAGTCCCTTCACCCTTCTCCCCCTGGCTCAGCCATCCTCATCCTTCAAGCCTTCCTTCATTCCCAGAGTGGAGCTAGTTCAGTCTCATGGGATATGGTACCTTGATGATCATGTTGGAACTATTTAAATGCATTTGTTATCTCCCCCAGATGGAACCTGGTAACACTTCCATCCCCGGCCTCGAAACCACTGCTTGGTGAACTGAAGATTCTCAAAGAAAGAATCAACAAATTAAGAGCTGTTTCCTGGCCATGGAGGTCTGCCTACACTAGAAATACTTGCATACTAATCTCCCTATCTCAGGTTTAAAAATATGAACTTTTTTTTTAACTCCCAACATAATGAATGAGTTTAAATATTAGAAGTTGAAATTATTAAGTAAATCATTTCACCTGCAAAGCTTCTATTTGCATAACATTAATTCATGATGGCAGCTAAAACAAATTCATCACATTCTGTATATTAGAAGCTGATTTATGTAGGAATTGAAAAAAATCATGAGCTCAAAATTATGTTGACATGATGTACGTGCTCAATGGAGAAAGATTTTTCTCTTTCGTTCTTTTCCTCTTTTTTTTTTTTTTAAATCATCCAAACAACTGAATTATGGTGAGAAGGAAAAGGATCTCAGAAGCAGAAAGCAGACGAAGGACTGGCATCTGGGAAGATGAATAATGCTACTACCTCACGTGTGTGGCAGGCTCTCAGTGTGCGTACACACACTCTCCAGTTATTAATGTCAAGTATGCCAAAGATACCCTGGAAAATCATTACCATTCATCACCACTAACCGACATTAAATTTCAATCAATTCAACTTAGCACAAGTGTACTTGAGCGGCCCTTACAGTTCCTTATAAATGCGGCTCAAAAGTCGAGCTGACTTATTGCATTGTCCACAACACAAAGAAGCATTGCTAAGCCTCTGCTTGGACCCAGGACAGATGCTCTTTTAACATCCTAAGCATTCAGAGACCTTTTTTTTCAGAGCGCTAAGAGGTTTCCAATCCTACAGGTCAAGACAAGTGGCGGGGACAGGAGGGTACTATTTTGAGATACCACCATTCTTTTTCTGCCTCTGGGATGGGGACAAGGCATAAAGAGGCCTTCCTGGTAATCGGTCTCGAGGATGTGTTACAGAAAAAGTTTCTGAGCCACCAAAAGTTTGGCAACGTGGCCCCTCTCTCTCCTGGCTCTGGTGAAATGCTCTCAATTCACTCTGCAAGCTGTAAACTAAACTCGAAACCCCGTCTGTGGGGTAAGGGAAGGGGCAAGCCAATCGGAAGGGGGAGGGGAATCAGCTGCAGTCCACGGGTGGGAGTACTTTTTAGAAAACATGCCTTTTCCAGGTAGGCACAGGCTCGCAGGGTCCGCTCCCAGCAGGAACCCCAAGACCACACTCGGGTCTCTCCCCTACAACAAAGGCATCGGTGTGGGCCGCTCTGGATCTGGCCGCTGGCTTTCTTCCCAATTTGCCACGAGCAAGGTCCAGCCTGCTGCCGCTAGCCAAAGGCAGCCCTGGCGAGTGGCCGGTGCACTGCTGGGACAATGTAGCCATTGTTTGGCGCCACAGACCAAGTCCGCAGGCAGGTAGGAGGAAAGCAGCGCAGCCAGCTCCCTGGCACTTGGGGCGCGGTCCTCGGGGGCTGAGCACCCATCTCCCCCAGACCTCCAGGACCAGTCCTCCACAGGGCAGGTGATGGAGGGGACCCGAGGAGAGAGAAAGGAGCCAGACAGGAAACACAGGCAGGAGGGGGAAGCAGAGAGAGAGAAAAAGATGGAGAGAGAAACAAAGCGGGTAGGGAGGAGTGTGGAGGAGAAAGGAGAAAGGGAGAAAAATAGAAAGATACAAAAGGAAAGAGGAGACAGAGGATAGGAAGAGGGGAGGGAAATAAAAAGACAAGAGGGAAGGGAGAAAGACAGAGAGAGGGAGGGGAAGGGGAAAGAAAGGTGGGAAAGAGGGAAGGAAGGAAGGAAGGAAGGAAGGAAGGAAGGAAGGAAGGAAGGAAGGGGAAAGAAAGGAAGGAAGGAAGGGGAAAGAAAGAAAGAAAGAAAGAAAGAAAGAAAGAAAGAAAGAAAGAAAGAAAGAAAGAAAGAAAGAAAGAAAGAAAGAGAAAAGAAAAGAAAAGAAAAGAAAAGAAAAGAAAAGAAAAGAAAAGAAAAGAAAGAGAAATAGAGGAGAGAGAAAAAAGAGCAGGGGGAGGCAGACGGACAAACAGATGTACAATGGAATTGTACCGCAGGCTGCCCAGGAAGCCACTGGAAAGAGCAAGAGTTCATCCTGTTTCATAGAGGGAAGCAGCTCCAAACCCAGCCGAGTCAGCAAAGCATAATCACACCAGGGGCTTTGCTTAATTACAGGTTTGAGAGCTAGGGCTGGGGAAAGAGAGACACTTAACTATGTCCCAGGGAAGGCCCAGGCACTCGAATGATCTGTATGGCTGGAGAACACAAAGATCCCATCTACAAACACACACATACATACACACAACACAGCCCACTAAGCCAGGACCCTGGAGGACCAGGCTGGGGTCTGCAGCATGGCAGATTCAGGCTGGCTGGGAACAGTCATGGGCTGGGGTGAGGGTTGCAGTGCTGAGCTGGTCCTGGCCAGCAGTGAGGCCCAGGACTGGAGAGGCCCCACCTCTACCTGCAGCAGGGCCACCGGCCCTCTACCACACTCACTCTGGGAGGCCAGGGGCTCAAGCCCAAAGGGGGAAATCCATTCTGTGCTAATGAATAAAAAGTCTCCTTTATTTTACTACTGTTTTTGGTTCATTAAATTTTCCACAGATTTGCAGAGAAGAAAACATAATCAATAAACCCTGACAAAAGTGAATGTGTGAAAAAGGCCAGAGAATGGAAAAGCAAGATAAAAGTGATATCCGATTTCAGCAGATGACCAGCTGGGGCCACTGACGAATCTCAATGGACCATTGCCCTTTTTGGACTTGCCTTCTCCTTGCTGAAACTCTTCATTCAAGACAATAGTAAATGCACTACAACTTTTTTCTTATGCTAATCCATGAAACCGGGCACTCAGTTAAAACACTCTTTCCAGCAACCTGTTTTTCTTAACAACACACATGCACCCACACAAAACTACATTAATTTATCCAACTTAAACCAAAATCACAAGACAGTTTGATATGTACTCTTTGGTCACATCTTAAATGGGTTATTTTCCCCATCTGTATAAAAGAAACTAGAATCGGAATGCACACAGGATTATTGGGGACGCTTTTGTTGATGAAGGAACTGGGGAAAGTAAAATACTAACCATGCAGAAAATATGCTGTTATCATTGGCATACTTTCCCATGGCTTTAAACATAGTTTTGAAGGTTAAGGATGTTTTTGTCACCCTCAGAATCTAAAAACAATGACCAGTGATTTGTCTTCTTAAATCCTTTATATTCCACAGCAAACACTCAAATTAGTTTCAGAGAAAATAAGTAATATTGATTCTAGAGTTCTGTGTTTACTTGAAAACCATAAAGCTGTTGCTCTTTATCAAAAGACACTACCAAACATGAATGTCCAATGAGGAAACCATCACAGAGCAGCGCTCCTCCTGAGCTCTTTAGAAGCCGTGAGCCTTGCTCACTGAAATTGCTGCATATTCTGCTTGCTGGTACAATCCCCTATTCTGCCTCTCTGCATTTTCTGGAATCTAAGAATATAATTTCTCCCTTTGGCATTCTTTACATGTTTCATTTGTTCACGTCTTTGACACACTGAAAAGAAGAAAGGGTAACTGCTTCCCTGGGGTTCCTTTTCAAAGGGCTGCGGCCCAGCGCCCCGGCCCAGGGGGAACAGCTGCAGCTGTCCACTCAAGGCCCACCTGGTCCACCTGGCCTAGTGGACCTCAGGCATCAGGAAACAGGCAGAGGCTCAGGTAGAAACAGCCCCCCAACCTAACAAAGCAAGGCTGGTTTGCTCTATGTCCTTCAGGCCAGCGTCATGAGTGAGCAGCACTCAAATGAAAGAAGCCCTGCTGAACACACACTTTCTCCAGGAAAAGACAAGCTGCCCCACCCCAAGAATACATACATACAGATGCAGGACTCGGGTTTTCAGCTTTAACAAGCCAGCCACCTGTGCAGGGGTTACACAGACTTTCAAAGTGCACAGGACAACCTCCAGGTCCCATTTAAAGGGAATTGCTGGCATCTGTGAGGTGAATTCCACCACCCACCCCCTACCCCTGCTGCTGCCCCCACAGGCCCTGACGGATGAAGGGTGTTTATTAGGCAAATATCCAATTTTGTCTGCCTTTGTGCTGAATCCCCTGGTTTGTTAATTCAGCCCTGGAGGCTACTCTGTGTACAAGGCACTTGTGGGAGCACAAAAAGCATGAAGTAGTTGTGTATTTTTCAGTCCACAGTGCAAACAAGTCAGCTACAGTAACCAGCTCCCAGGCCAAGCCCCCCAAGCCAGGCAATGAGCAGCTCACTGGCAGCCCTGTGGTCCCCTCTTCTAACCAGGCAACTCAAAGGACCTCCTCCGTTCAGTGCTCTCCAACAAGTGGTTTGGAGCATCCCTGAGAAAGTAGAGTGGCACTCCATCCTAAGGCCAGCAGGCCAGAAAGGCCTAGTCTAACTTCACACACACACACTTCAAGGTAGGACAAATCAAAAGTTCCCTCCAAGGCCACAGCCAGAGTCAGTGTGAGTCTGCAAACAGCCTGGGAGGCTCTGCCAAAGGAGTCTGAACCTTGTGTGAAAGCCCCTTAAAACAATTCCCATGGAAAATAAAAACATCTCCAATAGTCCCACCTTGTTTCTAGGTGAGCCTGGCCCTGGTTTAGGAGTGTCTCTCTCCCTCTTATTCGCACCCACTGACTGAAAACAGTATGCTGTGACCATAGACTCTCACTCAGATGCCAGTCTCCTGGGCCCCAGGCTCCTCACCTAGAATGGGATCTTTCCACATCCGTTACACCCCCCGGAACCACTAAATAACCTCACAAAAGTAGCATATTTCTTAAAGCAGAGGAGAAATAAAAAAACCACCCTAAATATTACAAAATTAACTCACTTGAAACTCTCAGACAAGTGACAACCTTCCCTGTGTTTGGGTTTAACTGGAATGTAAATCCCGGCAAGAACATCTCCACAATTTCCTGTAACCCTGAGCAGTAGGAGGGAGAAGCTGCAAGTCGAGGAAAACGAAAGCAAGAAAGATAAAGAGTAAGAACAGCAGTTAGAGGCCCAAGAAGGAGAAAGGCCCTGGAGAAGACGCATCTGCCTGTTCTAGATTAAACTGTGTAGAGTTACTATCGCAGGGCAAACCAGAAGCTGGGAAAGCCTAGAGAGCATCAAAACTCAATGCAGCCAGGATTAGCCAAGGTGCCTTCCCCTCCCCTGGGAGACCTACCTAGGCAGCCACACAATGAATTTCCCCCGAGTGAACAACTGCAAGGCCACCCGCTTCCGGACCTCGGGAGAGGGAAGGGAACTCCCAGCCAAGGTGAGGAAATGGTAGGGGAGGGGTCTTGTAGGTGAGGTGGCCGAAAACAAACAAACCTCGTTAGGGGACTTGTGACGGACCCGCCTATTCCGCCGCTTTCCACCGCTGTATATTTTGGATTTCACAGTTTATTTACTTTACTTTTTGGCACCAAGCCCCCTGAGCATGCCAATACAATATTTGTTTAAACACTATTTTATGCCGCTTGCGAGGGAAACGTTTACTTTCAAATTCTCCAACATCCCCCAGAGCATCATCTGCAAACAGTATATGAGCGTTTTACAACTGCTTCCTTTATCTGAAGCTGTCGGGATTAAACCTTCCCTCGACCCGCGAGGGCAGCGGGCGGGAGGCCCAGGACTCGGCCGTGGGCACCGGGCTGCAAAGCCCGCACGGGTGGCGGTACACCGAGCGCGCCGCCAGGGCAAGAGGGCAGAGAAGCGAGTAAGACCCTCACTGCTAGCACTAGACGCTAAGGAAAGATCTACTGTTCCACCCGGGATCAACTCCGAGAACCCCATAAGAATCATACAAAAGAGACAGGGGTAGGGGGAAGCACTTGGGGGGGACCCCAGGCCAGCGAACCTCTCTGCGGCCAATCACCAGGGTGAATCGCGCGGCTCCGTCCAGATACTCGCGCAGTAAAAGTCGGGTTTCCTAGGAAATGACAGCAATTCCTGCCCGGCTGAAAAGGCGCCGAGTTGGGTGGACTTCCAGTTCCCTGGCGCTGCCGGAGCGCGCGCGCACACACACACCACACACACCACACACACATGCTCTTTCCTCCTCCCCTCCTCACACCCCCGCCCCCATCCATGGAAAACGCTCCCCTCCCTAAACCCTTAATAGGATTGGCGCCCAACTCTCTCCGCGCCTCTCCCATCCATCACACACAGATCAAGTTGCAGTAGTGGATTTTTCAAATTCCTCAGCAAATATACTTGTTGAGTGATTGGCCCGGGGAGGGGGATGTTGCGGGGGGGGGGGACGATGAATGGGGGCGGGGATGAAAGTGAGGGTGGAGGAGACCCGAGGACCCGGCGAGGGATTACGGGAGGATCCCTTCGGGAAGTCAAGCGGATCTCAGGGCGGAGGGCAGGAGGAGGAGGGGAAAAAGTAAGGAGGGTGAACGGAGAGGAGAGCTGACCGAGGGGGAGGGGGCGGCTGGCCTGATGAGGGGGAGGAAGGAGCCAGGAAGAAAGAAAGGCAGGGCTCCGGGACGGGTCGCTCGGAAAAGTGCAGTAAGAAGTTCACTAGTGGCTGGCTACAGCCCCTCACGCACAACACACTTTCCTAAGGCTTATTCCCACTGCCCACCTCTCGGAGCTCCGTAGCTTCCCAGCCTCCGGTGCTAAGCCTCCCCACACACCTCTTGCAAAAACAGCCCCGGGCTCCGGAGCAAGGGCCGGCCGCAGCTGTACACCCGAAGGACAGAGGTTCTATCCCCCAAGTTGGAAAATCGCCCCCCAACCCCGGCCCCGAATTCCTAGTCCTCAAATCCCCGCGATACGTCCCTGCCCGCCTCGGCCAAAGCCCGAATTGGGGCCACCCCACTAACCCCAGGGCCCCCTGAACCCAGTGCCCCAATCCCCGCGCTGAGGCACCCTCCGAGACCTCACGGCATCCCAGCCGGCCAGGGTTCAGTCGGGATGGGGGCACTTCTCAACGAAAAGCAAGCAAAAGAAAGCCAGTGCAACTTTACCGAGGAAGACAAAAGTTTACCTCTAGCAAGCAGGTGGTCTCTTGGGAGCCAGGCGGTGACTATAAGCCCCCATCCCAACTTGGCTGGCGCGGCGACTCGCCACGGGCTGCCGTGTGTCGGAGATCAGTCCGGCCCAGCGGGTCTGGCCAGGCAAGAGAGGGGACTAAGAGGCGAGCGGGGGTCGGGCCGCCCGTACAGCCGGCGGGCTGGGAGCACCCTAAAGCTCCGGTGCGCCACGCGACCCGCGCTCCTTCCTCCAGCTCCTCCGGCTAGCCCGGCTCTTCCTCGCCAGCCTCAGCGGCCGCCGCCGCCTCCTCCTACTCCTCCTCCTCCTCGAAGACTCATTAATGGGAGTTTGAAAAAAGTCTGCGGAGCCGTGCTGCCTCGGCTGGCGAGCTCCAGCACTCCCGCAATCCGGGCGCCAACGGGTCGGCACAGCGCCCCCGCGCGCACGGCCGCAGCACACCCTGCGCCGCGCTCCGGCCCGCGCCGCGCGCACCCGCTCTGGAGGACCCTGGGGACCCAGACGGGAGGAGGCGGCCGAAGATGCTCCTCCCCAGCCCGAAGTAGTGAACGTACACCTACAGGGAAAGTTCGAGCAGTGAACGAAAGAACGCACCAGTCTCCAACACTTTGTTTTTTAGGCGCCGGGGCGGAGGTGGGCGGGGGGATACGGTTGCTAACTCAAGTCAGATGAGCTTCTGCGAAGAGGCTCAGGGACTGCTCTGTTTTCAATCTCTGAAATCACCCACCCTCCCCACCTCCGTTTTCTTCCTCCTCAAGCTGGTGCCCGGGTCGCTGCTCCCAGTGCATTACCTTCTTCGGGCACGGGGCGAAAACCAGAGACAGAGGAAAAGGGTGGGTATGATCCCTGGCTCAGCCCGGGCAGGTGCCGGGGGTCCTGCCTGCGCCCCCTGCCACGCCTAGCGGAGTAGCCACTTGAGCGGAGATTGGCGAGAAGCAAAGCAGCCTTCTAGAGTTAGTTCATGTGTGTTTTGTAAGGAAGGTTTTTGTTTTGTTTTGTTTTGTTTTTAGAGACTGCACTCGAGCTGCCTCAGCCAGATGGAAATAATCAGAACCCAACAACGGAGGAAGAGGGAAGAAAAATCCTCACAGAATTTTTGAGCCAAAGTGTGTATGGGGGTGTGTGTAAAAGAACTTGTTAAACAAACTAGGTGACTAGTCCTGGGCCCTCACAGTCCAGAACTGAGCTTCCAGGCTTGGAGAAGCACAGGAACAGCTGGCCAAAGTGTTCCCCAACCCCTCAGGGGCCACCAACCTGTCCAGGACTGAGGGTCTTCACCCAAAAAGCACCTCATTGAGAGATTTTTTAATTTTTCTTCTTAACATTTGTGGAGCACCTACTATGTGCTAGGTGACATGTTTTATTTCTTTATTTAACCTACAAAACTGTGAGATAGGTTCTCTAGTACTCAGTTTTACAAGGTGAGAAGACTGAGCCTTAAAGAAGTTAAACTTGTCCAAGGTCAGAGCACTGATGCCCTCCTCTATGAGTGTCAGTAGGTTGTACCATTTGTGCAACCGAATTCACCCAGTTCAGGGTGGTGGAAGCATCTCTCCCTCAGCCCCTCTTCCTATAGTTGCACCTAGTCTGGAATACAGGGGAACCAAAGGCTCAGAACCCAATTCGCCCCTCCCTGTGGGGGTGTGACCTTCACAGGCCCATTTTAATGATGTACTTCCTTTTTGTCAGTAACTCCTTTCATCACTGACCCTCTTCTAACTTTATTTTTCAATTAAAAAAAAGACTTATTTATTTATAGATAGAGGGGAAGGGAGGGAGAAAGAGAGGTAGAGAAACATCAACTCATGGCTTCCTCTTCCGTGCCCCCCACAAGGGACCCAGCCAGCAACCTAGGTGAGTGCCCTGACCAGGAATCAAACCGGTGACCCTTTGGCTCATAGGCTGGCACTTAATCCACTGAGCCATACCAACCAGGGATATTTTTCACTTTTTAATCAAAGGAGAAGCATTATGATTTCCATGACCTCTTACCCTTCTTCTTTCCTTTCCCCTTACCTTCATTTATATGAGAGAAGCAACAGTTTCTTCTTGACATAGAGGAAAAAAATATGTAATTTGATGCTAATATGCTCTTCAGGTGGGAGGGGGGGCAGAATCTGCAGGATTTAAAAAAAATACATTGCAGAAGCCAATGTATTTATTAAAGAGAAGCAAAATTTGAAAATGACTTTTTCTTTAAATATCAGATTCACCATTCCTCCATGCTATTTGTTTAAATTTCTGCTGAGCTTTTAGAACACAGACTCTAAGGAGACAGAAAAAGTAAGTTCTCCCTCCCTTCCTTGGCCATATTTTAATGACCTTATTCATATCTACCCCAGGAAATGTGGGGAATCATTTCATGTTACTGGAATATTAGCAGCATTGGCTGATTACTTCATTACAAGCTTGTCTCTGTTGGTTTCCTTGTGTTGTTAAGTTTGTAAAGAAGTTTAAACAAATCAACCTTTTTTGGATATTTCCTTTTTCTCTGTTTTGTGTCTTAGGCCAGCTCAACTCCTGCTGGAATCCAGGCACTCCCATAACCATTCCTGGCTTATTTTGGCAAGAAGGTTGCTGTGGAGAAGAAGATGGAATGTTTTCAGTTTGAGGAGAGGCGATGCCTTAATCTCTAGATGGTCAGAAGTTTGGGCACTGGAAAAACCAACAGAAGGTTTGAAGCAGAGGCAAACTGGTATAGCAGAGAAAGCTTTCATGAGCCTTGGGCCACCAGTTCCTGGTCCCAAGTCTAGTATTAAATATATGACCTTGGGCAAGTCCCAGTCCATTCTGTCAGCAGCTTTCTGTGTGCCTGACGCTGTGCAAATTGATGTCACATCACAGTGAGGGAGATTTGTGGGACCCTTTTCTTCCTGAAGCTTAATGTTTCATTAAAGCTTTGAATGTTTGCTCACTCACATTGCCTGGCGGTCAATGCCTGCTATTGCCTAGGGGGGACCTCACCTTGAGATCTCTCTGCTTAGACTAGTGAGGACTTCCTCAAGCCTGGTGGTAACTGGGTGCCAAGGGCAAGCTTCATCAGAAATAACCAGAGGAAGCTCTATTGCCTTTTAGGAAAACCTGAAAGTCATATAGCATCACTCAGCTTCATTCTACTCGTTGAGACAAAAAGATCTATATTTAACCCTGGCTGGTGTGGCTCAGTGGATTGAGCACTAGACTGTGAACCAAAGGGTTGCTGGGTTGATTCCCAGTTGGGGCACAGGTCTGGATTGTGATCCACATCCCCAGTGGGGGCCACTTGAGAGGCAACCACACATTGATGTTTCTCTCCCTCTCTTTCTCCCTCCCTTCTCCTCTCTAAAAATGAACAAAATCCTTTTTTTTTAAGTTCTATGTTCAAAGAGAGGCAAAATAGACTCTACTTCTTAATGGGGAACAATAAGATTCTGGAAAGCATGTCCGGGCAGACATGGTGCTGTGGAAATGCAGTCTATCATACAGTGCTACCTGGAGACAGAGGAAAGGCTTGAAGGTATCATCTAGGTGTGTTTTGTGGCTTGGCTACAAAGCCTAGTAGCAAGCACATAGGAGCACTAGAAAGAAGCGAGAGACCCAGTCCCTACCCTCCAGGAATCCACACTCTCATCAAAAGATGCACACATTTGGTCACAGTTGAAGGACACAAAATGATGTCCTAAGTGACAAGTGAGCTGTAACTGGCAGGAGCTAGTGAAAGACTAAACAGCCAGTCAGAGGCCAAAGAGCAGAGACAATGAGGGGGTAGAAAAAACAAGGGCCAGTTCTCCCAAATGAATTGATTATGTGTTGTTCTTTTAAGGCTCCTGAGATGACCAGTCTCCCTGGCCTTCATCCCAGTGAATGTCCCACAAGCTCTCTGGGATCGGGAACACTGTAAAGTCTTGACTCCTTTGATTTAAGGCTATGTCTGTTATCATGGTGCAGATATACTTAGGAGGGCTGACATGAAAACTTTCTAGGGGATACTCCTCACTACCGAGAGGAAATCTATCACATTTTTTTTCCAAAGAACAAGCTTATATAGGAAGAGTAGGAAGCATAAAGAGGGCACATGAGGGGACACTACTGGGGGACAAAACACAAAGGGAAGATGCCAGGCAAGAAAAAGACCAATAAGAATTTCTCATTCTCAGTCCAAATCTTCAACCCCCTCCTGACAATGTTGTGGGGTAATGCAATGTGGAGATGCATATAGAGGGCATGTGCAGTTGGGAGATGTTAGGAATCCTTCCCAACAGAAGCAACCAGTTTGAAAACACTTTTCCCTTTCGGTGTGTGGGGGTGGGGGGTGGGCGGGATACCCTAGAGGACACAGCTGGGAGAGATTAAAGTGTAGAAGGACCAAAACTCTGGCTAATGAATTCATTCATGCATACATATGTGAATGCATGCATGCATTCATACATTCATTCATCCTTGTTGAGTTCCTACCATGTATCTTTCACTTTAGAGATAAAAAGGTGAATGAGATACAGTCCTTGCCTTCTTCCACCTGCTAGTCCCCACTGGGTCCCTGTGTCAGCCTAGACTAGTAGGCTATGAAGGAGGTTGCCATGTACAGGACAGACTGGAAAAGGAAAGAGCTTTGGAAGGTGACCATGAGACACTTGTGTAGCTTTCCTGAGGAGGGTAGAGGAAGGGACAACATTAGCAGGGCTTAGAGATCCAGTGGGTGTTTGTCAGGCTTTCTCTTTCTCAGAGCCAGCCCTCTCAAGAACTTAGAAAAAGATAGCATCACCCTTGCTGGTGTGGCTCCATTGGCTGGAGCGTTGTCCTGTAACTGAAAGGTTGCAAGTTCAATTCCCAATCAGGGCACATACCTAAGTTGCCGGTTTGTTCCCCAGTCTGGGTGCATGCAGGAAGCAACAAATCACTGCTTCTCTCTTTTGTTGATGTTTCTCTCTTCCTGTCTTCATTCCTCTCTAAAAGCAATGAAAACAATGTCCTCAGGTGAGGATTAAAAAAAAAAAGCATCATCTCATAGCCCCTAGTGAATCTAAGAAATATCAATAGTCCTCACCAATTACATAACAAAAGATCTTATTTCAAGATAGTTTAAAAAGAAATTATTTTTAATGTATTTTATTGATTATACTGTTATACTTGTCCCATTTTTCCCCCTTTATTCCACTCCAACCTGCACACCACCTCCCACCTGCATCCCCCCTACTTTAGTTCATGTCCATGAGTTGTACATATAAGTTCTTTGGCTTTCACATTTCCTATACTATTCTTAACCTCCCCTTGTCTATTTTCTACCTACCATGCATGCTACTTATTCCCTGTACCTTGTCCCCCATCCCTCCTTCCCTTCCCCATTGATAACCCTCCATGTGATCTCCATTTCCAGGAATCTGTTACGGTTCTAGTCATTTGTTTAGTTCATTTTTGTCTTTGTTTTTTTTTAGGTTCAGCTGTTGATAGTTGTGACTTTGTTGTCATTTTACTGTTCATATTTTTTATCTTCTTTTTCTTAGATAACGCCCTTTAACATTTCATAAAATAAGGGCTTGGTGATGAACTCCTTTAACTTGTCCTTATCTGGGAAGCACTTTATCTGTCCTTCCATTCTAAATAATAGCTTTGCTGGATAGAGTAATCTTGGATGTAGGTCCTTGCCTTTCATGACTTAGAACACTTCTTGCCAGTCCCTTCTTGCCTGTAAGGTTTCTTTTGAGAAATCAGCTGACAGTCTTTCAGGAACTCCTTTGTAGGTAACTCTCCTTTTCTCTCGCTGCTTCTAAGAATCTCTCCTCATCTTTAATCTTGGGAAATGCAATTATGATGTGCCTTGGTGTGTGCTTCCTTGAGTCCAGCTTCTTTGGGACTCTCTGGGCTTCCTGGACTTCTGGAAATCTATTTCCTTTGCCAGATTGGGAAAGTTCTCCTTCATTATGTTTTCAAATAAGTTGTTCATTTCTTCCTCTTCTCCTTCCAGCATCCCTATGATTCAGATGTTAGAACATTTAAAGTTGTTCTGGAGGTTCCTAAGCCTCCTCATTTTTTTTGAATCCTTGTTTCTTCATTCTTTTCTGGTTGAATATTTATTTCTTCCTTCTGGTCCAAACCATTGATTTGAGTCCTGGTCCTTCCCATCACTATTGGTTCCCTTTACATGTTCCTTTATTTCATTTTTTGTAGCCTTCACTTTTTCCTCTATTTTGTGACCGTACTTAACCATTTCTGTGAGCATCTTGATTGCCAGTGTTTTGAACTGTGCATCTGGTAGGTTAGCTATCTCTTCATCACTTAGTTTTTTTTTTTCCGGAGCTTTCATCTGTTCTTTCATTTGGACCATATTTTTTTTGTCTCAGCGCACCTGTTATGTAGTAAGGGGCGGAGTCTTAGGTGTTGCCAGGGTGGGGCAAGCCACGTGACTGCGTTCTGGCTCTTATGTGGGGAAGGGTCCAAGAGGGAACAATGCTTGCTCAGCTCTCAGCCAGCTTTCAGTCACTTCCCCCGCTACCCACAAGCAAAACACTATGTTCTAGGACCCTGTGGGTCTCTCCAACTAACTGTCCTGGGAAACTGAGAGTGTCTCTTCAATCTCCACAGGTTTTTTCAGTCAAATCATTTGAGGCTTTATTGCCCCGTGCTGGAACCCTGGTTTACTCAATCTATAATTTCAGCTCCTTAACGGTTAAGGAGTAGTTATATTTATACAGTCCTAAAATTACAGTCGGCCCTTTGAAGGCAACCTCAAGGCTGATATGGCCCCTGGTGAAAATGAGTGTGACACCCCTGCCTTAGTGTATTAAATTTGGCTTAAATTAGTCACTTCTCTTAGGAGTTACAAAGAAACAATTGAGAGATGGTGTAGGAGATGTTGGCCAGTTTCTTTCTTTTTTAATCTTTATTGTATTTTTTTCCATTACAACTTAATCCCCTTACACCACTCCCTTCAGCAATCAGCACACTGTTGTCCATGACCATGAGTCCTTTTTTCTTTTTGCTCAATCCCTCCACCCCCCTGACCTCCACCTTCACAGGATGGCATCCTGCTCTCCTTCTATGAGTCTGTCCCCATTTTCCTTGTTAGTTCAGTTTGTTCATTAGATTCCACATATGAGTGAAATCAAATGGTATTTGTCTTTCTCTGACTGGCTCATTCCATTTAGCATAATGTTCTCCAGGTCCATCCATACTTATGGCCAGTTTTTAAGACATCATTCCCTTGAGTTCTATCCATTCCTTTCATTGTATCCAGTGGAAAAAAAGATAATGCATAAGTCACTTGTGGATTGCACTAAAAGAGCATTTAAACTCCAATCTTCCCCAAATACCTATAGATAATTTCTCTTCTTTGACATTCTTTCATTATCTATTACTTTATTAATATTCAATTTGCCTTTTAAAATGTTTGGTATCAGGTTTGTTTGTGCCTGGGTTACTTGGTGAGCCTCATTTTGCCAGAAATCAGCTGGAGAGAGGCAAGGTTCCACTGCCTTTGAATAATTTAAAGAAGAAGAGAGATGGCTTGGGGAACCCCCCTGTCAGACCTTGAGGTGGAAGGCATCAGCAAAGTGGAAGCAGGAACCTAGTGTGTTTTGCCGTGTATAATGTGCTCCTGGGAATAATGCACAGCCACATATTTGGCCCAAACTTTCAGGGAAAAAAAACTTTCATTTTAATATTTTAATTCAATTTTTATTTATTTATATTTAGACACTTGTTTTTTGTATATAAAGGAATTTAGCTTTTATTTTTGAATGTACTATAGTACAAGAAATTTTATATACCAGTAACAAATTTATAATATTCACATATGGAATTGGTACTACTTATGTATAATAAGCATCCTTATTTTTCCCTTAAAAATTTGGGCAAAAAAGTGTGCATTATGCACAGCAAAATACAGTAGTTCTTGAAGGGCAAAGGCCAGAGTTGGTAAATAGCTGATGCTAGCCCATGTAGGTGTAGCCCACCCCCCAAACTTAACATACAAATAAAAAGCTTTTTAAAGACTATGGTGTTTTTTTTTAAGATTTATTTATTTATTTATTTATTTATTTATTTTTAGACAGAGGGGAAGGGAGGAGGACAGAGACGCATCGATAGGTTGCCTCTTATTTGCTCCTAACTGGGGACCTGCCCTCATCCCAGGCATGTGCCCTGACTGGAAATTGAACTGGCAACCTCTTGGTTCACAGGCTGGCACTCAATCCACTGAGCCTCAGAAGCCAGGGCCAAAAAAAAGTTTAATGTAGATAAGCCAAACCAGTTAGAAGATAAAATAGAAGATAACAAAGATTATGAAAGCTCCTTAGAAAGAAAAGGAAAGTATAAAACATCAAGGTTTAAATATAAAAAGAAATGTCCAATACCTGAAAAATAATAAAACACCAAAATGCATACAGTAGTAGACTTGAACAAATGGGAAGATATGTTCTTGGTTAGAAAGATTCAACATCACAAAGGAGTTGATTCTTCCTAGGTTAATGTGTAAATTATGGCAACCCAAATAAAAATACTATCTTAAGATGGGAAAAAAATAGGACTAGATAAGTTAACAATTATAAATTTCACTCAGGTAAAGAAAGAATAGTCAAGAAAAACTATGAAAAAGAAAAGCAATTTGGGGGCAGGGAAGAGGGGTAGGCAGCCCTGTAAGACATTAAAATATAAAGCCTTTTTAATTAAAACAATCTGGGCCCTACCCGCGTGGCTTAGTTCACTGGAGCCTTAGCCTGTGCACCAAAGGTTTGTGAGTTCCATTCCTGGTCAGGGCACATACTCCACGGCTCATGTGGGAGGCAGCCAATTGATGTTTCTCTCTCATATTGATGTTACTCCTCTCTCACTTCCTTTCTCTAAAATCAATAAATACAATATATCCACAGGTGAGGATTAAAAAATTGGTATTGGTAAATTAATATATACCAATGGAATGGAATACAAAATCCATAAAAAGACCTAACTATGTATAGAAATTTTAATTTTGATAAGGGTGGCATCATGAGTGAGTGGGTGAAAGATGTGCTTTTTACTAAGTTATACTGGAATACATAGAAATCAAAACTAGACCAAGATATCATTTGTGAGCTATCAGACTGGCAAAAACCAAAACCTGATGACATTCTCTGACAGTGAGGCTGCAGGGAAACAGATACTCTCAAACATTGCTAGTGGAAATGCAAAATGGACAACCCCATGGACAGAATTTGGGAATATCTAGAAAAATCACAGGCGCATTTACCCCTTTGACCTGCTCATCTCACTTCCAGGTATCTATCTCAGACACAACATAGAAAGTCATATGCAGAATACTATTGATAGCAGCAGTATTTTGGAATGTCAAAAACTGGAAACAACCCAAGTATCTTTATGTGAGGACAGATTGAATGGACTATAGTATATCCTCCTAAAGGAGTATTATGTAGCTAGAAGAAAGAATGGGGAATATTTTTTAATCTATTGTACATGTTGTTAAGTGAAAGAAGCAAGGTAAGGCAGTGTATATGGTACATGACTGTTTATCCTAAAATGAATGTGATACAAGTATGTGTACACATGCATTTATATAAGGTTTATTTTTTTAAATATTTTTATTTATTGCCCTGGCTGGTGTAGCTCAGTGGATTGAGTATGGGCTTGCAAACTAAAGGGTCACTGGTTCAATTCCCAGTCAGGGCACATGCCTGGGTTGTAGGCCGGGTTCCCAGTTGAGGGCATATGAGAGGCAACCATACACTGATGTTTCTCTCCCTCCCGTTCCCTCTCTCTAAAAGAATAAATAAATTTTAAAAAGATATTTAAAAATATTTTTATTGGTTGATTCTGAGAGAGAAACATCAGTTTGTTGCTCACTCCTCTTTGCATTCATTGGTTGTCTCCTGTATGCTCCCTGACCAGAGATCAAATCCGCAGCCCTGGCGTATGGGGACGATGCTCCAACTGACATGCCTGGCCAGGGCAATGTTTATTTTTAAGAAGACAATCCATAAAATGTTTTAAAATTATCTGTGGGATGAAGTAGGGAATAAGATGGACAGGTCAGGAAATGAAGCTTTCAATATTGTGATTTATAGGAAATACATATATTTGGTCATTCAGAGGATCAGCGTATATTTCTCACACATATTTGGTCATAGTCCGCAATTTCTGCCTCTCAGCTCCTGAAACCCCTGCAACTTCCTAAGTGTTGAAAGTGAAAAAGGAGCCTTTTATGTTCATGAGACTGCTGTTGGAAAGGCCCTAAGGACAGGGGCTGGTTGCCCATTGAGCCAATGGTGGGATTAGAGGGTTGAAACTTTCAGTCCCCCCACTCACCTCTGGGGCACAAGGGAGGTGCTGGAGGTTGATTGAAGTCTTCATAAAAACCCAAAAGGACAAAGTTCTGAGAGCTCCCAGGTTGGTGAACACAGGGAGATTTGGGGAGAAGACATGGAGGTGCCACCTCCCTTTCCACAGACCTTGCCCTGTGCCTCTCTTTCATATGGCTGTCCCTGAGTCATATCTTTTTATAATAAACTGATAACCTAGTAAGTAAAGTATTTCTCTGAGTTTTGTGAGCTGTTCTAGCAAATTAATTGGACCCCCAAGGAGGGGGCCATGGGAACCTCTGATTTATAGCCAGTCAGTCTGCCTGAAATTAGGGCAGAGTAGTCTTATAGGACTGACCCCTTAACCTGTTGAATCTGCTGTCTCTGGGTGGATAGTGTAAGAACTGGGTTGAATTCTTGGACACTCTGCTAGTGTCTGAGAATTGTTCATTGGTGTGGGGGGAACCCCTTCCCCACATTGAAATTGGGTGCTCACAACACCAAAAAGAAAGTTAGACTTCTGTTAATATACCTTGGTTTTTAGACTTGACTTTGGAACCATGACAATATTTTACATTATTATAGCAAAAAAATTCCTTTTTAAAAAGTAGTCCCAAAAAATGAGAAATAGAATGAACATAATGAGCATAAATATGTGTCTAGTTAGTAAATACAAGAGACAGAATATTCCAAGTGAATTTAAAACAATAATTTGCACAACTATGTCCATTAGGACAAAAGGAACTGGGAAAAAGCACATCGTTTTTAATAATTATATTGTGTGTAGAGTGCTTGTATTATTCTGAGATATTGTATGTATAATATGCAATAATGTGAAATAGCAATTATGTAGGTATCATTGACAACTGGGATATTCAGCATGGGAAAAAGGAGATACAGACATAAGAGGAATGAGATTAAGTAAAATCTGTGGTTCTGTCCACTGAAAAGTCCTAAAAACAATGATCAACCCAATAACATGAGCAGTCCAAGGGCCTAGGGTTTGATTTCTAACTATCATTTCCCACTCTAAGGAACCAGAGCTCCTTGGAGAAATGGTTGATTCCAGCTCTTGGGAAGAACATGTCCAGCACAAACTTGAAACATATTTTCATATCACAAAGTAAGGCAGCTGTCAATGACATTTAGAGTTATGTCAAAGGATTCTGGATCAAATGAAAAGACTCCCTTGGCCAAATATGTAACGTACAAGTTTCAATAAGAACAATAAACACAATGGATTAAAATACATCAATATGTGTAAGTCAGTGCATATGGAAAGATGCTTGAAAGAAAACACCCCTCATTTGTTTCCTTGTACCTCTGCTGTCCTTTAAGAAACTACTACCCATATATTGTTAGGAAGCACTTCAAATTTGGCTAGTCCAATTGGGGAACTGAATTTTAAATTTAATTTTAAATTTAAAATACCATAACTCAATTTGGTTATTGAAAAACTTTTAAATGTGTTTGGAACAACTTAGGTATGAAAATCTACATTTTCCACAATAAATTTTGTAAAATCTAAATGTAGGTCAATTATTTCTGATGAAAATTTAACATCTGAATTGAACATAAAACATACATTTGATTTGAAAGACAGGAATACAAAAAAAACGGGGAGAGGAAACAAGGAGTCAGTTTGAATCAGGAACACACAGCTGAGGCTCCCCTGTGGCCTCACTGCTGTTCCCCTGATCAGCACTGCGAGCCCCTCCCAGGGCAAACTTCCACCCAGCAGGGATAGGATCCCAGCTCTCTTTGTAACACACTTTAAGCCCTCCGTCCTCATGCCTTTAAACATGTGCTACCTCTCCCTGGAAGACCCTTCACCACTTTTTCTACTGGTAAGCTCCTACACATCCCTCAAAACTCTGCTTGCTCTTTACCTCCTTCTCAATGCTTTCCGTGACTCCCCTAAACAAAGTGAGGCAGTTCCCATCTCCTCACAGTGATCATGGCAACAGTGTAGTTGATATCTGGGGAGGGGGCACTGACAGACCCTGCTGTCCTAATAGCATTTAGCTCAACTCAGAGGAAAATGCCACCATTTGGAGCTTCTCCCTGCGTGCTCAGTGAACAAACAGGCAAGCCCACCCTGCCCAGCCCCTCAACCCTGTCTGCAGTCACCCAGCGTGCCCTCCTTCAGCTGCATTGTTTAATGCCATAGCCCAGTTATATCGAATCTCATTCCAGTATGGAAAACTCCATTTCTTTACCCTTGGCTGTGCTGGGAGTTTTGATTACGTAAGCATGACCATAGGTGGAAATTCCAGAGACAGGGAGGAGTGCCTGTTTGGGATGACAACAAGAATAAGGAAGGGATAGAAGCAATGCAGGGCCAGCAGCTCCTGAGGGCAGAGACATTGCTTCACTTATCTTTGTCTCTTCATCTTCTGGATAGTGTATGTTCCATGATGGGTGTTAAAGCAGATTTGGGGGAGGGGGACAGAAAATCACCCATTCTGATGTCACACCATTTTTTTAGTCTTTTTAAAATTGTTTATGTTGTTACAATTGTCCCAATTTTTCCCCCTTTGCCCCCTCCCTCAGCCTGCCCCCCATTTCCACAGTAAACACCACACCATTGTTCACGTCCATGGGTCATGCATATGTGTTCTTTAAACACTTCGACTTCTTTCAGCCAGTCCCCATCTGCCCCCACCCCTCTTACAGCTATCAGTCTGTTCCATGTTTCTGTGCCTCTGATTCTATTTTGTTTGTTCCTTTATTTTATTCATTGGATTCCAGTTATAAGTGAGGTCATATGGTGTTTGTCTTTCACTGACTGGCTTATTTCACTTAGTTCCATCTATGTTGTCACAAAAGTAAGAAGTCTGTGTTTTTTTATTGCTGCATAGTATTCCACTGTGTAAATGTACCACAGCTTTTTTACCCACTCATCTACTGAAGGGCACTTAGGCTGTTTCCCAGATCTTGGCTGTTACAAATAATGCTGCTATGAACATAGGGTACATACAGTCTTTTGAATTGGTGTTTTGGATTCTTTGGATATATTTCCAGAAGTAGAATGCTGGGTCAAAAGGCAGTTCCATTTTTAGTTTTCTGAGGAAATTCGATACTGTTTTCCGCAGTGGCTGCACCAGTCTGCATTCCCACCAACAGTGTACTAGGGTTCCCTTTTCTCCACAGCCTTGCCAGCACTTGTTATTTGTTGATTTACTAATGATGGCCATTCTGACTGATGTGAAGTGGTATCTCATTGTGGTTTTGATTTGCATCTCTCTGATGGCTAGTGATGTTGAGCAGTTTTCATGTGTCTCTGGGCCCTTGGTATGTCTTCCTTAGAGAAGTGTCTGTTCAGGTCCTTTGCCCATTTTTTAATTGGGTTGTTTGTCTTCCTGTTGTTGAGTCATATGTGATGTCACACTGTTTTAAATAATACTAATAATCTTCTCCCTGAAAATAATATGGTTAAGAGGCAATTGACCACAATGTGACTGAGGCAGTAGTCAGAGAACTGAGAGCCAGGTTGAAAATATGTGGTCCCCAAGTCCCAATAAATGACAGCCCAAAGTATCATGAGAACTTGAGGAGTGAATACAATTCTACAACTCTCTGGGGGGTGTAACTCCTAGGAGAAGGGCCAGAAAATACAATATGTTGTCTGCTTCTTCAAATAAAGAAAACGGATTCTGAGAATGACTGACCGGATGCCTTGGTGAAAAGTCCTGGTGTAAATCCAAGATGGAGGGCTGTTGGTAAGCCCCTCACAGAGACCAAGCACCTGGCTAAGAACTCCAGCAGGAGAACAACAATTTGTAGTGGGGAAGCTTCAACAACTGTAGGTGGTAAGTGTTGGGCAAAGAACTGTTGATCCAGAGCTAAGTGCAGTGCCACCAGACTGTGTGCTAAGCCCTGCCAAACTCTGTGGTTCTGTTAGTGACTTCCATGTTTGAAGATGGAGCAAAGCATCTGGCCCAATCTGGGATGACACAAACTTGGAATCTAATACTTGCAACATAGAACCAAGAATTAAAAAGGGAAGAAACTGGCAAAATGTAATCTAACATTTTGAGCTTCACAAAACCCACCCCATAAGGAGAGAAAGAAGACACACATAGCTCAGTACCAATGCTTGTTGAAGAGAGAGAAAGAAATGAAAGAAAAACCTGAGGGTGTTCAGTTAAGCCCAGACTTCTAAATGCCATCACAGAAGCTAATAAGCTGTGGTCCAGAGTGAAACCTGGGTTGTCACAGATGACCTCCATAGTGTTGCCATGACTATAGTAGTCCACCTGTGCTCTTGCTAAAATTTGGTCACCTAAAATCCTCATAAAGGAAACTCTAGGTAAGAAGACCAGTATGTATAAATGCAGAACTACCAACTATAAAAAAGTTTGTCCCTGTACACCTCCAAGTCATCTTCCATGGCTCCAGGGGCCTTTCCTCCAGCAAGGGGCTATATTCCAAGAAGAGAGTAACAAACTAGAGTGTCTTCTGAGACTGATCTGGAAGAGAGAAGTTCAAAGCCCTAACTCATGGCCAACAGTTGAAGGGACAGGAAATGTTTTGCCTGATATAGGAAGACCTAGGGAACTGGAGAGCTATCTCTAAGTAACTGATGGGCTGTTGTAATGCATGCAGTACAGTCCTGGAGGGCAGAGCTAGAACAGTGTTGAGGGGGGGAGAAACTTTCCATCCCTCTATAGGGAAAATTCAGTGATGGGGCAGGGAAGCACTCAGCCACCTTTTAGGTCTATGATTTTGAGCGGATCATTTGACTAACAGAAGCCTGAAGTCACTTCAGCCTTCCAAACACAAGGCTCTTGATCAGGACAACCGGGGCAGTAGAACCCACCTTGTGCAGGCTAAATGGGCAACCTATGCTCCCTGCCCTTGTTGTCCCTCTTCATGGGCATATCTGGCTCCAGATCTTCACCTTCCTTCTTCCAGGTGCTTTGATAGTGAGTAGGGTGACATTTAGGGGAGAATTCTGGATGTGGGTCACCTGAGTTCTGCTGCCAGTTCACTGTGTAATCAGAGAGGTCCCCACCTCTCTGGGCCTCAGCTTCCTCATCTGTCACATCATTAGGCTGGTTCATAGGTCACAAAGGGTCTGCCACAGGCTGAACCTGGCCCACAGGTGGGTACAACTTGGCCTGGACACACTGAACGATTGTTTTCTACTTTTAATTTCTTGACAATACTTTTAAATGAAAACATATAGATATAAATATAATATATAAATATAATATTTATATTATACTGTATTATATATAAAACATATTTAAATACACAAACATTTAAATATATAAAACATTTAAATATATAAATGTTTTATATATAATACAGTATAATATAAATATTTCTGTATTCTTCTGAAAAATTCGGATGATCTGGTAACCCTAGGCCCACCTCTTCCACCTGACACTGAGCTGGTGTTGAGAAGCATCTGCCCTTTAGGAGGGGTCACAGTCCCCCACTTTGCCTGAGTCCCTCAGCCAGTGCACTGCCCAACCCTCACAGTCCATGTCTCTGGGGACTGGGTTTTCTGACACACCTGGCCTGATACACCTCCCTGGAGAGTAGGACAAGCTCTGAGAGCTGTCACTGTGCTGCCCACAGAGCAGGTCCTCAAACACCCTGAGGGACTGTCTTACTGGTTTTAAGAACTTGGCAGAGGCTGGGACTTTACTTCTCTGATGCTCTGCTTTCCAGTTACCCAGGCAACTGTGATGCCTGAAGTGATTGGGCAGGGTCAGGGTAGGAAGTATATGGTAAATTCCAAGAAGTCTGAGAGTTTATTTATGTATGTGGAAGAAATTTTCCATCTTTTGAATTAGAAACTTTTTCTTCCAAGTCAGCAATTCCCATAGCTTCCATCACCTGGTCCCTACAAAATCTTCTTGCTGATATGCCAGAGGTTGGGCCTCTTGCCTTGGTCTAAAATTATTAAGCAACTGGGATAACCTGTCTGTTCTTTCTGCTTCTTTTCGATTCACAGGTGTCTCTCCCGGCAAATTGTAGAAAGCACTACGCTTGTCTCCACAGGCCTGGGTGCCCTGCCTGGACCCTCTCTTTGGGAGGAGCCCTGTCCCATCAAAAACCCTTTATATTCAAGTTCTTCTTAATTCCAAGGGGGCCTTTACAGAACCCCTGCTCAATTCAAACACCTAGTGGCGTAGGACAACCTATAGTCTCATTTATGCATTTAGTGACATTTCCTGAGCCTCCCAGGATGTGCCTTCCCTGCTGCTGCTCCCTGCATCCCAGTGTCCAGCCCAGTGCTGGCACATGGTGGAGGCCCTCTGGAGGCTAGTAGGTGCCTAGACATGAACAGAGTGCAGCTTCCGTCCTCCCAGGGGCTCACACCGTGCACGCCGGTACAGAAGATAGGGGCCCTTTGAACCCTCAAGGCAGCCTGTGGGTGGGTGACCACAGGATTTAGCACCTAAGCTGGGTCCCAGAATGGGAGGGAACACTTTCCATAATGATGCTGGGACAACAGGTGTAAATGGGAACTGTCTCAGAAGAGTTGGGACATTTAGTCACCCTCCATGCAGACTGCAAAAACTTTAAAATAGGTTCATGCTCTTAATCCAACAATCCTTTTTCTAGGAAGCATATCTCAAACTGTGGAGAGCTTTACGTAAAAGCTGTCTATCGCAATGTCATTTATAATGGCCATGACCTAAATGTCCCACATTAAGGGAATCACTAAGTCAGCTATAATATATCCATCCACACGATGGACTATTAGGTAGCCATTTAAAAAGGATTTGCAAACAATTTATTTCAATGTGGAAAATATGTCTAATGTAATGCTTTATGAAAAGGTAAATTAAAATTTCGTTTTTATAATATGATTATAACCCTAGTCTTAAAAAGTCAACTCATACATAGAATAAAACACTCAAAAGAAATTCAGTAACATATTGACAGTGGCTATTTCAGTGGTTGGGGCTTTTTTCCCCCCTTGTTCCTTTTTTTTGTATTTCCCAAGCTTTTTCTAATGTTCATGTATTTCTTCCATAATGGAAAAGCCCATCTGTTGGATCACAGTGAGCAGCCAGAAAAAAAAATCAGGGAGCCACACGTGGCAGAGCTCAGGCAGCGGGGCAGACGGGCAGCTGTCCAGCCATGAGCTCTGCCTGTCCAGGTGGCTGCACTGAGCTGCCAGTGAGGCTGGCTGTCAAAGTTTCTGGTCTTCTTGAAAGTGAGCAAGGAAATGCAGTAGACAGACTAGTGGCCCCTGAAGATATCCACGCCTTAAACCCCTGAACCTGTAACTATGACATCTTACCTGGAAAAGAGACTGCAGATGTGATTAAACTAAGGAGGATAAAGGAGGGACATTATCCTGGATTATCTGATTGGGCCCAATGTAATCTCACAAGTCCTTAAAAGTGGAAGAGGAGGCCCATAAGTGATGGGTCAGAGATGTACCCGAAAAGGACTCCACTGGTCACTGCTGTCTGTGAAGACAGAAAAAAGGCACCTCAAGGCAAGAAGGACAGTGGAAAGTGTTCTCTGTTTATAGCCAGCAAGAAAACAGGGACCTACGTCCTGAGATCACAAGGAACTGAATTCTGCCAATAACCTTAATAAGCAGGTAACAGGTTTTCCTCTAGAGGCTCTGGAATGGGACACAGGCCTGATCCACAGTATTTCACTTCTGATCTACAGTATTTTCTACAGGCATGAAAATAAATGCATGTCATTGTAAGTCACTAAGTTTGTGATTGTTTGTTATGGCAGCAGCAGAAAAAGAATATAGGCATGGACAGGGCTCTGGCTGGGGTCGGGCCCTGGGGCCAGGCCTGGCTGCACGGCTGGTGTCCCTGAGCCCTTGGTTCCTGGGCTGCTTCTTCCTCCTGGGGAAGAGGTGATCTCTGAGGCCCTTCCCGATCTGACCTTCTGTTAGGCATGTGTACTTTACTGGCCCTGAATTTTGAAAAGGAAAGTTGTTTTTCCCTGCTGCAAAGCACAGGGTCCCATAGAAGTTCTTTAAAAAAATTAAAAACAGAACTGTCACACCAGCCAGCAAATTCAGTTCTGGGTATCTATCTGAAAGAAATGAAATCACTTTCTCAAACAGAGAATGCTGCACCCCCATGTTCATTGCAGCATTGTTTACAATAGCCCAGACACGGAAACAACCTAGATGTCCTTAAACAGGTGAATGGGTAAAGAAAAGTGGTATGTGAATACATTTGAATATATCCGGCCATAAAAAGAAGGAAATCCTTGCATTTGCAAAAACATGGGTGATCCTGGGGGTCATTATATTAAATGAGATAAGTCAGAGAAAAAAAGACAAATACAGGGTCCAGCACAAATAACACCCCTTCTTAATTACATAATCTTTTATTACAAAATCATAAGCATGTAATTCTGTAACATAAAAACATCATACTCAAGCACATCATATGACATTTGAGGTGAAATGTTCAAATTAAGACTATAAATTATTATATCCATATTGTTACCCTGCCAACCACACTGAAGCAGGCGCTACTTCTGCTGGACCTTGTACTGTACGATCTTACTTCTATGTGAAAACTAAAACAACACCCCGACTCATAGAAACAGAACAGATTGGTGGCTGCCAAGGTGAGAGTTGGGGGCTGGAAGAAATTGGTGAAGGTGGTCAAACGGTACCAACTTCCCAGTTATAAGATAAATAAGTCCTGGGGATATAAGGCACAACATGGCTGCTATAGTTAACATTACTGTACTATATATTTGAAAGTTAGTAACACATAGATCTTACAAGTTCTCATCACAAGAAAAAAGTTGTATAACTATGTGAGGTGATGGATGTTAACTGGACTTATTGTGGCATTCATTTCACAACATGTGTATGTGTCAAATCATTATGTTGTACACCTTAAACTAATATAATTGTATGTTAATTATATCACAATAAAACTTGGGAAAAATAAAGTTTAAAAAAACGTTAAAGCACAGGAAGGCTTGCTCCTTCTTCAGGGTTGTTGGAGTGGGGGTGGGGCAAAAGGCTTCCCGGGGGAGTGAGCCCAAGTCTTCCTGGTCCCAGAGCTTCCAGCAAGCTCTGACTGCAGGTGTCTGGCGGTGCTTTGTGCTCTCTGTGCCTGTGCTTCATGCATTTGCATGGTCAGCATTTGCTCCCTGATGCTCTCTGACTGCCCCACAATTTGCTGGCAGCCCTGGGCATGGGGTCAGGGAACAAGTAGAAGCATGGGAAATCTAGGTTTCCCCTGCACAGGCAGAACCCCTGAAAGAGGCCTGCTGGAGCCTCCAGGTCTCATCCTACTGTTCTCCTAGACCCTTTGCTAGGACACTGAGTGAGAGGGTGGGCCTGGTGTGGGTCCATGGAGGTGAGATGGATCTCTGTGGGCCATTTTGGGCCCCTGCCTGGGATGCTGCTGCTCTGCCCTGCTCCCCTCTGTAGCACCAAGGCTGAAGCCTCCTGCCTGGGCACTTTGATCCACCACAGACAGGCTCTGGGGTGCTCCCAGTTTCTTCCTTTGTCTGAGCCAAGGTAGAATGTGGGAGGCCTGTGTGATGTGGGGCTTCCCCACCCTGCCAGAGCTGTGCACCTCATCCTGGGGTGGCCTGTGGGAGCTTGAGCCCTTTCCTCAAGAAAGAAATGCCCCAAAAGCTCAGAGCCATACTTGGGCAAGTTTCTTGCTGAGCCTCAGTTTCCCCACCTGTCAAAGAAAGATAGTAAATAGCACTTATCTCAGAGGGTTGTTATGCTAATAAAATCAGAAATTTCTAATAAACACTTAATGTGCCAGTGCATGGCATATGATAGTGTTCAACAAATCTTAACCATTTTATTATTAATTATGGCATTAATAACACCATGATGAATTCATTGTGAGGACTAAAACAACTCACTTTTCTCCCTGGGCATCTGTTTCCACATCTAGAATGAAAAGGTTGGATTGGATAATCTCTGGAATGCTGCTTCTCACTGAGAGTCTGGGTTACCTCAGTTTCCCCACCCTCCTCCTTGTCTGGTGGGGCATGTGTCAAGTGCAGGCTGATGCTGAGATGAAGCTCAATGAGAAAGCAACATTCAGGGGCCTGGTTCCTGACCTCATCTGGAAGGTGGGGCTGGCAGAACTCGAGACCCTCCCACGCCTGCCCACCTGTCCTCACGAGTCACCCTGCTGGCTTGAACTGGTGGCGGCTGAGAAATGGGGAAGTCTGAGTAGCCATCACAGCTATACTACCATGCAGAGTGAGGCCTGATGTAGGTGTAGTCAGCCTTCACCAAAGTCCCCCACCCCCTATCTTCTCTAAAGTCCCAATGCTCCAGTGGCTGGACTCTGCCACCATGTCCTGCACCCTACGGGGCTCTGTGGATGCAGTTTCCCTCAAAGAAACAAGAGCACCAGGTCTGGCCATAGTAGATAGTGAGTATTTATCAGGTTTGAACAGAGCTTTGGTGACCAGGAAGGCTGTGGGAGTTGGAGCAAGAGTAGGGGTAACATGTTGGTGACTTGCTTTTTTGGGCACTCCAGAGTGGGCCCGACTTCCAGCTACCAGTCCCTCTGCCTGTTTGCCCTGGGGACCACTCTGACTGCACACTAGAGGAAATCCCCAGGGAAGTAGGTCCCTTGGGGGCAGCCTCCACCAATGACAAATGGGAGCTGATGGGTAAGTGCCCCAGCCCCCATCCCTTGGGTTCCTCACTGTCCCCCAGAACTCTATATGGGATTCTAGTTGCCCACAGTGGAAACCTGCTTGCAAATGTGCTCATAATTGGCTTCCTTCTCTTCTGCACCCCTATTATAGGCTGAATTTTGTCCCCCCAAACTGGTAACCCCAGTACCTCAGAATGTGACCTTATCAGGAAATAAGATAGTTGCCGATGTAATTAGTTAAGATGACGTCAGTAAGATGGGCTCCAATCCAATATGACTATGTTGTTATAAAAAGGGGAAATTTGGACACAAACACATGGACACAGGAGAACACTAAATAAAGACAAAGTTTGAAATCAGAGTGATGCACCCACAGGCCAAAGGTTATCACAGATGGCCAGCTAACCACCAAAGCCAGTCCTACTGGGAACCAGCCCTGCTGACACCTTGACTGTGGACTTCTGGCCTCCAGAGGAATACATCCCCCATACTGGTGTTTTCTAGACTTGCCAAATAAAGTATTTGCACTTGGACAGGGTCAGGAGCCCAGCCTAAGGGGATAGGGAACAGGAAAGGAAGACAGTCCCATAGAACAGGAGGATGCCAACAGCAACTACATCAAAAAGACCTCAAGAACCTGGCAGGACAGGGATAGATCTGAAGCCCTAGTCCACTCTCTGAATCAAGATGAACCTCTGTGTCATAAAGTAGAGGACATCAGGGTGAGTAATCACGCCAGTTGTTGAGGCGATTGCCCATTCTAAACCCTCTTTACCAACCCTTTCCTCCCGGGTGGTCCCCATGCCCTCTCTCAAACAAGCTTAGGGCTTGTAAGTTTGTATTTGTGCAGAGCAGGAGTTTCTGCAAGCTTCCTGTAAAGAAATCAGCCTCCTGCTTCTGAAGACAGGTGGCCAATATCCTAGCCCCAAACATAGTCCCCTGAGAATTTTACTGTTTAATAAGATAGAGACCACTGGCAAATAGAGAGAAAAAAATCTTATAGTTGATTCATGGGAAAATGAACCAACAACTTGACTTTTGTAAAAAATTTAATGTTAATTCTGGGAGAAGTATATGTTCATCGAGAGGGGAATAATTAGCCCTGGCTGGTGTAGCTCAGTGGATTGAGTGTGGGACTGCAAACCAAAGGGTTGCTGGTTTGATTCCCAGTCAGGGCACATGCCCAGGTTGTGGGCCTGGTCCCCAGTAGGGGATGTGAGAGATACAACCACACATTGATGTTTCTCTCCCTCCCTCCTCTATAAAAAAAAAAGAGGAGAATAATTAAATCCACAGGCGCTCATCTTTCTGACTTGGCCAAGGTCCTAGCTCAGACTTCTCCCCACCTCCTCAGTCTGAGTCCCTTCTCCTCACATAATCCCATGGCTCCATGTACTGGCATGTGTGACCTCCCTGCCCTAGTTGGGTATTGAGGGCTGATGACCTGAGAAAGAGCAAGGCCAGGTGTTGGGCCTGGAGGCGTGGTGAAAACTAAGTCTCCATAATGCAGGCCTCAGTTTCCCTCTCCTCAAATGGGCATGCACTGGAGGGGACCGGGCAATAAAAAGCTTTCTGTTCACTATCACTGGTGCAGCTGAGCCTCTGGGCCTTTCTCTGAGATCCTGTTGGCTCAATCCCTGTAGGGTGAAGCTGGGAGGTACCTGAAGGTGGAATATTGGTGGGAGGGCAGGGTGAAGGGATGATGATGGCGGTGGGAGCAAAGGTAGGTTTGGGGATTAAGGGGCAGTCTGTGGGTGCTGGAGGCTGGGAAGGATTCCTGGTCGTTTGGGTGTAGCTTGAAATTCTGCCATTTTTTTTCTTATCTCATCATTGGAAGGAAATCAGACAAGAGAATGTGAGCGTATTCTAATAAAAGTCATCTTTCACCTTTTGTTTCCTATCAATTAAATCCTCTCTCTTTTGTTGATCATTTTCACAGACTCTGAAGGGCCTTTCTGCACTGGATGGTACAGAGCTAATTAGGCCAGCAGGCACTTGTTGAATGCTGTCCCTGCAGGGTCCATGGAACAGCTGCTCAGCCTTTGCCACCACTTGTCTTGGATATGAAACTCAATTCTGCATTAATCAGTTATATCACTGTCAGCAGGGTCTTTAACCATTCTGAGCCTTAACTTTCCCATCTATAAAATGAAAATAATAGCAGTTCAGACCCATGTATCCAGTACCTACTGGACATCACTCCATGCAATTGTACAGGAATCTCAGATTCAATCTGTCCAAAACTGAACTCAACACCTTTCTCCCCTAACCTGCTTTCTTTTGGCATTCTCCACCTCTATAAATGGCCCATCATCAGTTAAGCCCCACACCTGGATGCCTTAGGCAGAAGGTTTTAAAACTGTCTCATGTCACTTCCTCCAGGAAGCCTTCTTTGATTACTTTTCATCTCCCAGCAAACTGGATAACTCTCCAACAGGCTTCCTGTGTGCATCATGTGTGCATCTGTTTAACATACTAGACATGTTACATTTTTAAAAATATGTTTATCAATATTACAGAGAGAGGGAGAGACAGAGAGAGAAAGAGAGAGAGATGTGAGAGAGACATATCAATTGGTTGCCTCCCATATGTGCCCCAACTGGGGATTGAACCTGCAACCTTTTGGTGTATGGAACGATGCTCCAACCAATTGAGCCACACCAGTAAGGGCTAGACATGTTACATTTTAATTATCTGTTGGTGTGTCTCTCTTACCAAATTGTAAGAGGCCCTTGATGGCAGCGACAACATCTTAATCTTCTTAGACCCCCCAGGATCTAGCATAAGACCTACTTTGGTTGGCTTGAGAGAGTCTAGGCCTTTTTTTTGCATAATAAGTTAAAAAGATTTATTTTTTAAAATAGTGTTTAAAAAAACAATTTTATAGTTCCACCAATATAATAACATAAAATGAGCAGTCAAATAAATTTTTGTAATTATGTTTCTTGCCACTTTTTATCCTCAAATGTCTCCCAGTTTTGACAATAACTTATATGATCAACTTAGTCTTAGCTTAAAAAGCTTTTCTTTTTATTGTTTTCCTTTAACCCACCCCATAATTTCCTTTTATGCTCTCCCCTTGTATCTTGAACTTTTCTTTTTTTCCACATTCAGCTTTATTTATTTTTTCCCTCTTTTTTATTGTTGTTCAAGTATAGTTGTCTCCATTTTCCCCCACCATAAACTTCTATTATTTCCATCACCCATGCTCCCTCCAACTCCAAATTCAACTTAAACAGTGTGTTTGCTTAAAATGGAGTCCCCTAGCTACACCCCTAAACCAGACTGCAGTTCTGGAATCTTCCAACATAGAAGTCCAGTGTTGCCATCCAGGGTCTAGTATGCAGTAGGAGCTCAGTAAATATACATAGGATAATTAGTGGATTCAAGGGTTATCCTAGTGCTCTTTCTTTCCTTCCTGTACCACATCCAACTAATTCTTAAGCCCTCTGGCCTCTTTCTTCTAAGCATCTGTTGCTCTTATATCAGCCATCTTCTTGATGACCCCTGCCCGTGCTGGTCCAGGCCCACAGCATTAGTTCAAGAGCCAGTTGCTCCACAGTCCCACTTCTCTGTGGCCATGGGAAATGTTCATGGCCTTCTCAAAGGACAGAGTTCCAGGCAGGACACACCTTCTGTTTGTAATCTCTTGCTCTCCTCCTCTAACCAAGCTCAGTTCAAGAATCCATTGCTCCTAAGATCCCTGCCTACCTGTCACCTCTGCCTCAGGCACTCTCTTCTGTGCCCACCCACATAAAACCTGTTACACATACTCATGTAGTAACCATGATTCCGGGTCTTAGTACCAAGGTCCCAGCATCTAATAGCTAGTGGGTTTTCAATACAGTTTGCTCCCTTTCATCTCTCCTCTCTTGACCTCTAGTCCTGTTCAGCACAGAATCTGCTGTGTGATTTTAGCAAGTCACTTAAGCTCTGTCCTCGGCATGCTCATGAATCACACAGGAGGGGACTGTGTGGCCCTTCTGGGGTTAATACATTATAGGCCTGTCAAGGCCTTTTTATCTACCTTACTGCTGCCATCTGTGTGCAGGAGTGACGTGGAAAGTCTGAGTGTACCTGTCACTTTCCAGCTATTTACTGATGCCAAGATGCTACATAGCATATCTAAACCATATTCCCCTACCCTTTGCTTGGTAGGTATGCCTCCCCTCACCCAGAGGGAATAGAGGGAACATACCTCAACATCCTAAAGACCATATATGACAAACCTACAACTAACATATATTCAACTGGGAAAAACTAAAAGTGTTTCCCTTAAGATCAGGAACACGACAGGGATGTCCCTTTTCACCACTCTTATTCAACATAGTATTGGAAATCTGAGCCACAGCAATCAAATAAGAAAAAGAAATAAAAGCCACCCAAATTGGAAAGGAAGAAGTAAAACTGTCATTTGCCGATGACATGATACCATATGTAGGAAATCCTAAAGATTCCACCAAAAACCTGCTGGACTGATAAATGGATTCAGTAAAGTGCCAAGATACAAAATAAATATCCAGAAATCAGTTGCATTTTTATATAGCAATAATGAACTATCAGAAAAGGAAACTAAGAAAACAATTCCATTTATAGGTACATCAAAAAATACCTAGGAGTAAATTTAACCAAGGATGTTAATGACCTATACTCAGAAAATTATAAGACAGTGAAGAAAGTAATTGAAGAAGTTACAAATAAATGGAAGCACATACTATGCTCATGAATAAGAAGAATTAACATCATTAAAATGTCCATACTACCTAAAGCAATGGACAGATTCAATATAACTCTTATCCAGACACCAATGGCATATTTCACAAAACTAGAACAAATATTCCAAAAACTTATATGGGACCACAAAAGATCCTGAATAACAACAGCAATCTTGAGAAAGAAAAATAAAGTTGGAGGAATCATGCAATCTGATATTAAACTATACTATAAGACCACTGTAATCAAAACAGCATGGTACTATAGTAAAAACAGGCATATAGATCAATGGAACAGAATAGAAAACCCAGAAATAAACCCACACCTTTGTGGTCAATTAGTATTTAACAAAGTAGACAAGAACATGCAATGGGGTAAAGACAGTCTATTCAATAAATGGTGTTGGGTAAATTGGACAGATGTGCAAAAAACAAAAATGAAACTAGATCACCTTCTCATACCACACACAAGAATAAACTCAAAATGGATTGAAGACTTAACTGTTAGACTTGAAACCATTTGCTTCAATTTAGTGACAAATCTCTGATCCTTTGAGTTACTCTTCCTAGTTCCTGCATCTCCTTTCTTCTCCCACCTGCCAAGTCCACCCACAGATGTCCCCCTCCCCACGGTGCAGACCCAGGTGTCCAGGGGTGGCAGACAAGTACCCACAGCAGCATCAAGTGCTTTTTGCAGGACTGGGCTGTCCTGCTGTCTTGGAGCCATCGCTCTCCCACCTGCTCCAGCCCACCATTCCAGCCTCTCAGAGGAAGTGCTTCTGCCTCAGCTTCCGAGGACACCCATGAATTTTCCTCCTTAGCAGAGAGAAATTATAAGTATTATTTTTTTAGCTACACACTAGCAATTCTACATTTTACCCCATTGTCCCCTCAATTACAGTATTCAGGCCCTGTTCATGCTGTCAGAACACACAAACACAGATCCTGGGTGAGCCCAGCATGCCTGCCTACCTTCCCTCCTCTCCAGCTGTGTTGAACAGTTCACACAGCTCCCACCTCAGAGCCTTCATTCCTCCACTCTCCTGCTAGTCATTCTCTTGGCTAGTCATCCTCTTCTCCACTCTTCCTGTGTCCTTTGGGGGTCAGCTGAGATGTCTGTCACTCCTGGACACCTTCCCTCGAATGTGCCCCCATTTCCCATCATCTTCCCCTTCACTCTCTACAATTATCATTCTCTCAAAATATGTATATAAACTGGATAATAGTATAAATATTTTTAAGACCTGATTTTTCCCTTTAACATTTTTATTTAAAAATTTTAACATATTTTAAATATTAAAAAATTAAATATTAAAAAATTTAAAATTTTAAAAATATGTTTATTAATTTTAGAGAGAAAGGAAGGGTGAGGGAAGCATTGATGTAAGAGAGAAGCATTGATTGCTTGCCTCCCATACTCACCCTGACTGGGGATCAAGCCTGCAACGCAGGTATGTGCCCTGACTGGAATCAAACCTCCAACATATTTGATATAGGGGACGATGCTCTGGCCAACTGAGCCACACTGGCAAGAGCAGATTTAACATTTTCTTTACTACTGTTCTAAGAACTACCTAACATCCCATGGTGAGGATGTACATGACATACTGAGTGACTCCCCTGTTGATGGACACTTAGGTTATTTTCACTTTCATTATTACAAAGAATGGTGCAAAGAACATTCTTGTGTATACATGTTTGTACGGATGTGGAAGAAGCTTTCAGGATCTAAATTTGAAGGTAGAATTGTTGGGTCAGGTGGTATATAGAAACTTTAAACTTTGCAAAGTAATTCCAAAAGCTCTACAAAATGCAAACATCTGTTTACACTTCCACCTCTTGTGAAATGACTGTTACTACTCATTCAACCCTAGCACAGTCTTTCCAGAGAGCTATTTGGCAGGCAGTCTCCCAGAAACAAAGGTTTCTGAGCTTATCCCAAGGCCTTTCCCTCCCTCTCCCAGTAGTTGGGCACTCAGGCCTTCCTGGATCTGGAATTTCTTTGGGGGCAGGGCCACATCTGTGATGGAGATTATAAGGGGAACCCAAGGACTTTAATACTTAATGAAAAACCCCTTTCTTTTGTTGATTGGCCTGCTGGGGTTCTGGTTTGCATTTTGATTTTGTTTAGACCTTCTGTGGCTTTGGAAGTGGCAGGTGTCCGGAGAATGTGTATGTGAATCAGCTGGTGGGTGAAAGGATGTGGCAGGTGAGGATCCTAGTGTGTCAGTAATAATGGCTTCAGCCCAAACTAGTTGCTTTGTGGTCTTAAGTTTCCCCACATTCACATATACATTCTTTCACAAAATAATTACCAGCACTTTCTATATGACAGGCACTGTGCTAGGCCTTGGGATGTTGGAGTCATGAGACAAACATAAGTTGGGGTGGGGAACAACAAGAAGAGGAAGGTTCTTAGCAAAGACCACAAAGTAGGGAGGTACACAGTATAGGGAGAGAGAGAAGCTTGAGGGGAGGCAGATGCTGGACCCCCTGGGTTTTGAAATGTACCCCAAGAGCTATGAGAAATCACCAAGGAATTTTAAGCCAGAGTAGTCACTAGGTTTGATTTTTAATATTAAAGGATCCCTCCATTTGCACTGAGACACGAGGACCAAAGTGACTGCAGGCTTGGAGAAAGGATCCTGGTGTCAGCCTTGGGCAGCAGGCTAACTGAGTTTCCACTCTGGATAACTTGAATTCCTCCCTTGCTCCTGGCATGGGGCTGGGATTAAATGACAATGGTCTTGAAACTGGGCAAGTGTTGGAAGGAAGGGCAGGCAGCCAGGCCCAGCTCCTAGTGACCCTCCCCCGCCACCAATGCTGGGAGCAAGGACTGCATCCTCCATTCATTCTTGTAGAAGGGAGAAACAAGGCTGAAATGACTAGACAGTCAGGATAGTGAACCTGAAGCATCAGGGCTTCCTTCCACATCCACCCCTCCTCACTCCCACTCCCACATTGCTTGCCCAAGGACCAAGAAATATGGTTAAGGCTTTCCAAAGATGCTAGGCTAATGTTCTCAAAATGCAGTTGTTTAAACCATCTGCTACCATGAACTGAGCAGGTTCCCTTGTCTATCACCTCCTGTAACACTCAAAACTGCCCTCTGGGAGGGCAATCTGCTCCCGCCCCATGCAGAGGAAGAAGCTGCCTCGCTGAGAGGCTGAGTTGCCCAGATCCTACAACTGAAAGGTGGGGCGGGGTCTCATTGAAGTCTCTCATCCTTCTCTAGTTTCTCAGAGGCTTGGCATTAAAACATACCAGATGTTTGTTCTCAGAATACCTGTGGGAACTTCAGGCCCCTTACCTTGCCCTTACCTGGGCCACCATACTCACTGTCCTGTTGGTTAGCCCATTAAGCCCTTCAGAATGCAGGAGAAGCTGCAGACCCTGTCACCCAGCAGTACGGGGTCTCTGGTCACCTCATTGGAGCCTGTGCTGCTGGAAAGCCAGCCTCTGCTCTGACTCAGCTTTCCCCCTTCTCCTACCACTCTGGAGCGTGATCTGACATGTAGCAGACAGAGAAGTGGGAGCACAGTAAGTGTCTGTGGGGCTGTGGAGAGACCCTTGGCAGAGCCCCTGGTGACCTGGTGTATTTCAGAGTGGCCCAGTAAAAAAGTGAGTCTCCTGTTTCTGAGTCACAGCCAGGCTGTCCTAGAGTCTAGGAATACAAAAATAAGGCATAACCTTGCTTAGGAGGGCAGGGGGATTTAGTGGTTCAATGCCAGATTTTGTGCTCAAATCCTGGCCATAGACTAACTCTGTGACCTTGGACAAGTTCTTCAGCTTCAGTTTCCCCATCAGTAAATGGAGATGTGTTAGCATTTGTCTCATAGGGTTGTGATGAAGAAGAAATGAGTTAACATGTACAACATGCTTAAGTTGTGAAAATATAAACTGAGGCATATTAAAATGTTTAAGCTAATATTTGAGGAAGAATTGATTCAAATAGAGCAGCATCCAATCCAATTTAGCAGATGGAAAGGAGCTCAAGGAGCTGTGCAGAATGACTCTTCAGAGTTGAAGGGAGAAGCTCAAGCAGAAGGGAGCAGGAACAAGGAAGCTACACCATGCAGAAAAGCAAGCTGGTTGTTGTGAGGTCACTTTCCTCTAAGACAGTGGTCCCCAACCTTTTTGGCACCAGGGACAGGTCCCATGAAAGGCAGTTTTTCCATGGTTGGGGCGTGGGGGATGGGGGGTTATTTCAAGAAAATTCAGGTGCATTACATTCACCTCTTGCTGTGTGGCCCCTAATAGGCCTGGATCGGTACTGGTCCACAGCCTGGAGGTCCACGCAGCTCTAGCAAGGGCCTACCAGGTAGATGACCTAATTAGCACTGGTCAGGGACTCCTCATTGACTGATTTAAGATTCCATTTCTGGGAGAGCCCAAGCTGTAATTAAGTTTTGGTTTGGTGATGTGGGACTTGGAATAAGTGACTCCATTTTGGGCCTGTTGTCTTGTTTTTAACAACATAAACATTTGTTATTCTGGTCCTGACCTCAAAAGACTTACAGTTTGGAAGAGGGACTGACCTACAATTACAACAGTGTAGTACACACTCCCCGAGAGGGGACCAATATCCTACAGAAGCTTGGACTCCACCTTTTTGAAGCCATGGAGGCTCTAGGGATGTTCCCATTTTAAGCCTCTGACAGCTTCTGCTTCATAACTGGAAAAAGGTTGCTATTTGATTTGGGGATAATACTTAAAAGTTAAAGCCAGCAATTTCACCCATGAGCTAAATCTCCCTGTTTGTAGCTGTAAATGGCTGTCCTCACTGGGAGCAAAGTTGCTTTGGAGAAGGCCATCCTGTTGGGAGGGAGGGCAGCCAAGAACCAGAAGGAGGGAGGGAAGAATAGTTTATTGTCCTCTCTGGGCCCAGAGAAGGCTGGGGGCTGAAGTGGGGTTGGATCTTTGTGGAGGGTCTTGGTCACAAGGAGGTGAGAACCAGAAGGTGGCTGGCCCTAAACAGAGGGCAGCAGGCCAGACCTGGAGAGTACCCTTTCACCTGACGGGACACCTGGAGCAGGGGTACGCCTGTCCAGTTTGCAGCTTTTCTGTTATGCATCATTATTCCCTCTTGCCATTCCCAAACCTTTCTAGAAAGTTTGTTTCTGGTCCTACACATGCATTGTAGAGTCACAGAAGATCCCATACCTCTGACTGGTGGCATTTGAGCAAAGAAAGAAGGAGCAATGAGGAGAAAAGAGATGACAGGACAGAGAGAGGTGGCGCCAGTTGCAGGGACAGCAATAACAGCTGGGCTGGACGTGTGGGACCCAAAGACAAAGAGGTCCTTAGAAATACTCCAGGGAGAGAAACTGGACAAATGGCTGGTCTTCCCCTGGTCTCAGCCCAAGGTTCCTCAAGCATAAAAAGAAGGGTGACCCTTAAGACTGGAGAATTTGTGAAATCAGGATTACCTCAGCTGTGGGGTAAGAAAGGCCAGGGCTCAGGGAGAACTGCACAGAGGAAGCAGTTTTTAAACAGAGTTTTGAAGTATGAACAGGAGTTTGACAGTGAACCAAATGAAGAAAATTATTTGAACTGCTCTCTCGAGTTTCCACCCATCACACATCAGCTGGGAAATTCACACAGGCCTTAAAAAAACCCAAATTCCAACAGGGTTAGGCCCCCACCCACTTGGAGCAGAAGAATGGGGCAGCCTTGGCCTTTTGGAGTCATTTGCGGAGAGGAACGTGGCTGGGTCCCTTGGGCTGTGCTGGGCTTTATGAGCCTGGCAATGAATACCATTCCCAACCCCATTTCAGGCACTTCTGATTCAGTAGAGTGCTTATAGATTGCTTTTGTCAAAACGTGTGAATTCTCCTGGGAGCGAGGAGATTTATTCAGTCTTCATCTTTGCCGAGTTGGATCTTATTTGCCGTTACCTGCAAAAATATATTTCTTGGGCCCTGTTCCTAGAGGAGTGATGTTAGGTCATTACTGCATGAATTGTTAGGCTGTAAAGGAGCCATTCCTCACTCACCCACAACTGGGAGGTGGTGCTGGGCCCCCAGGTCATTGCAGGCACTCCTGTTAACACCATCTGCTGTGGTGGCCGCTGATGATGGCTCTGCATGTGCTGAAAGCAGACCCTTGGGAATTGCGGGTGCACATTAACCACTTCTCTCCTGCCTCTGCTTTAGCAGATATGACATGACAGAGGAGCCAGCACACTGAGCAAAAGAACAGAGTGAGGTGGGCATTCTGAGTTTATCAGCACCTAAAAGAGTCTCTGCCTTGCTCTGCCTTGTGGGAGAAATAGAAGAGTGTGTTCTTCTGTAGTCTCCCCTCTTGTGAAGTATGCACTGGGGTCTCAGACCATCAGGACCCAGGGAAGCAGGCAAGGCTGGCACAGGGCCTCAAAGCAGCTCAGTAACTTGGGCTACTTCTGCAGGAGGCATTCCCCTCTGCCTCCCCAGGCAGTCCCAGTCCTTCCCTATTGAAACCCCTTTGCACCTCCTATCCTGCATCAGAGCTCTCCTGAACAAGGTCCCCTTGCCTCAAGACCCAACTGCAGACACTAGAGACAGAGGGGAGAAACAATGACCAAACAACTAATTCTGGGGGTGCTAATGACTGAAAGAGCCTAACTATACCCCTTAACCCCCAAGGATGCTTTCTTCTTCAGGATTAGCATAGGTCTTTGTCGTTAAACCAGTGGTTCTCAATCAGAGCAATTTTTGTCTTCCCTTTCCTCCTCCAGGACATTTAACATGGTCTGGAGATACTCTTGTTTGCCACAGCTGGGGAGAGGGAGGTTATTGGCAGCTAGTGGGTAGAGGCCAGGGATGCTACCAAACATCCTACAATGTGCAGGACAAAGAACCTATGACAAAGAATCATATGATCTCACATGCCAACAGTGCCAGGCTTAGAAACCCTGAATTAGAAAGGGTTAGATTCCAGTCTGGTTAAAAAAAACCACTTTCAGTTCCTTCAAGGAGGGATGAACCTAGGAGACTGGAAAGCAGGGTAGGGAAGGGGACCTTTGCCTCCACCATCATGCCCTCAATTTGCAGGATGGTCAGGGACTTCTTTGGGAGCAGTGTTGCCCAGCAGAACTTTCTGTGATGATGGGAAAGTTCATACCTGTGCTGTCTAATATGATACCTACCAACCATATGTGGCTATTGAGTACTTGTAATGTGCCTACTGAGTAAGACTGAGGGTTGACTTTTTTTTTTTTTTTTTTTTTTTTTTGAGGGTTGACTTTTAATTTTATTCGTAATTAATTTACAATTAAAATTAAATAGTTCCAGGTAACTAGTGGCTATTCTATTGGAAAGTGCATTTCTCAACTCCTCAAAACAGTCTCCTCCTCACTCTCTCTGGGGTGTCACATCTGCTGGGGGGAACTTCCTTCACAATGAGGTGCTAATGGCAGATAGGGAAAAGTCCATCCTCCTTCCCAGATTTTCATCTGAGTGAGGGGTTCATGCTGGAGGTCTGAGGGTGAGAGTGGGACAATGCTGGGGTTATCGCATGGATGCGGCACAGCAACCCTGCTGCAGTCTGTGTGCAGAGGTGCCTGCTACATAGCAACACCGGAGCCAGGCACACTGGGCCCATGAGGACTCCAAGGCCAGCGTCTCTGTCTGTGGAACTTGGAGCCCACTCTGTCCCAGAGAGCCCTCAGGAACTTCCAGAGCTTTCACTCCTGAGCCAGGCACAGAAGAGTATGGATGGTAGGAACAAGCCAGTGGGGCAAGGGAAGGACAACCTCTGGCCAGATGCAGAACATTAAGGGCCTAAACCAAGGTTTGGAGAGAAGACCGCCCCCCCCAAACTGGTACCCTGTAGGGAGGCCGGGCCTGGTTCTGTCACTTCTATCACTTTAGGGCTGGGAGGTGACCTCCTGGCCCCACCAGATGTACAGATGACAGTGCGAGGTCCTCTCAGGCTCCATTTACAACACGGCTTTTAGGCAGTTTAGGTAATGTAGAAGCCACTTTATTCTTACCATAATACACAAGCTTTGTATTAATGAAGTGTTAGTGCGGACAGCAGAGCGAGAGTTAAATCCCTGGGCAGGACTCTGATTCTGGCAGGAAGTTTGGGCAGTCAGCTCAGGCTGTTCCCATCTCTGCTCATAGTCATGATTTTTAAATGCCAGGTAAAATTTAGTGAAAATATGCAGATTTCTGTGTAGCTAACTTCCCTGATGCCTTTATGTCTTTGCTCAAATATCACCCTTCATTCCCTGTTCCATATCCCCTCAGCGCTTCTCACACTTTAAGTCCCTCTACAATTTACTTATTTACTTGGTTGATTTCAATTGCCTGCCTTGCCCCATGAGAACTGAAGCTTCAAGAAGGCAAGATTTGGGCCTGTTCTTTTTCAGCAGCCCATGTGTTAAACAGTCACATCTGTCCAGTGGGTGACACACTTCAGGCACTGTGAGTGGCTGGTACCTGTCACCTCACAGCGTTTGTCACAGCAGGAGGAGGGGCAAAGGAAAGGAGGCCCAGGGCTTCACTGACCTGCCCAAGATCATTGAAAGTGTGATCTCAGCACATGCATGGCCAGGTGAGGAGTGAAGCCCCTATGCCACCCAATTCTCTTGCTCCATCTGTGCCCTGCACCCTGCAGAGACAGTACAGTCACAACCAAATCATGGTAGCACCTTGGCCTAGCAGTCTACCATGCCTCCTGGAGAGGTTTTGAGCTCCCAGAGAAGGGCTGGAACGCTTTCTCTTACTTGACAGAGAGGCAAATGTGAAAGGTATTGTGCTTAAAGCTCAGCTACCAGAGGCACATGTCCAGTAGACCCCAGTCTGAAAAAAGCCAAAGGAACAGATCATATCTCTGCAGTTCAAAAGAAGATTCTGATGACGGAACTTTGAATTACTTACAACCTTCCCAAGAAAGTCTCTTTCCATGAAGTTGGGTGAGCCTAACTACTTTCAAGCACTAATTCAGAGGATATTTCCAGAGCAGAGAATTCTGGAATGTTCCTTGGTAATCCAATCTGAGGTTACCTTCAGAAAATGTTTCAGATTTACCTCTATATCTCTGTAGAAAGGGAAGAGGGAGGAAGAGTCCAGGAGAAACGGATGGAGAGAGGGAAGAGTGTGCTACCCACTGAGCTATTTCAGAGACACCCATTTCCAGATGTGTTCAAAGTACAAGTGGTCTAGTTACTTACTGCTGCATGATGATGGGAACTAGGGACTTAGCACCTCAACACAACTGTTTCCTCATGCTCATGGATTCTGTGGGTCAAGAATCCATTCAGGCTACAAAAGGAGATGGCTTTTCTCTGTTCCATGCTGTCTGGACCTCCTGGCCAGAATGTGAGCTGGTGCTGCTGACCCTAGCCTCTGTACATGGATAGTCTGACCTCTAAGCTTCCTCACAGCATGGTGACTTTGGGGGCCACTCAGGCTTCTTACCTGGAGACTCAGGGATCCGAACACAAGAAACCCAGTAAATGAGGTAGAAACTGAATGGAGTTTTCTGACAGAGGTGGAAATCACCTGTGCCATTTCTGTCACATTGTTTTGATGACAAGTTAGTCACAAATCCATTCAGATTCAAGCTTAAGGGAGAAGGTGTAGACCTCATATCTCAAAGAATATGTAGCCACAGAAGGCAAGAGCAAACAGTTCTTAATCAAGCCACCCAGAGGCTGGTTAAATATATATATAACTTGATTAATTGTACTTAGTCTTTTCATAATGTGATCATTTTTTAATTTTTAAAAGTTGTGGTAGAATATATATATACATATATATATATATATCATAAAGTTTACCATCTTAACCATCTTTAAGTGTACAGCTCAATGACATGAAGCACATTCATATTGTTGTACAACCATCACCACCATCCATCTCCAGAACTCTCTTCATCTTTTTTTTGAGAGACAGAGAAAGAGAGAGAAGGAGGGTGAAACAGAGAGGAAGAGAGTGAAAGAGAGAACCATTGATTTGTAGTGATTTGTCATTCCATCTATTTATGGATCCATTGGTTGATTCTCATATGCATCGTGACTGACTAGTGATCAAGCCCGTAACCTTGGCATACTGGGACAATGCTCTAACCAACTGAGCTACCTGGCCGTGGATTTTTTCATCTTATAAAACAGAAACTTGCCCTGGCTGGTGTAGCTCAGTAAATTGAGTGCCAACCTGTGAACCAAAGGGTCACCAGTTCAATTTCTAGTCAGGGCACATGCCTGGGTTGTGGGCCAGGTCCCCAGTTGGGGGCTTTTGAGAGGCAACCACATATTGATGTTTCTCTCCTTCTCTTTCTCCCTCCCTTCCACTCTGTCTAAAAATAAATAAATAAAATCTTAAAAAAAGAACACAGAAACTATGTACCTATTAAACACTAACTCACCATCCCCACTTTCCCAGCCCTTGGTAGTTACTGTTCTACTTCTGTCACTGTGAATGGGATCACTCAGGTGCCTCATATCAGTGGCATCATACAATGTTTGTCTTTTTGTGACTGGCTTATTTCACTGACCATAATGTCCTCGAAGCTCACTTATATTGTATCGTATGTCAGAATTTCCTTCCGACTTAAGGCTGAATGATATTCCATTGTAAATCCATACACCGTACATCATTTGTCCATTTCTCCATCAGTGAACACTTGGCTTGCTTCCACATTCTGGCCACTGTGAATAATGCTGCTGTGAACACGAGTGTATAGATACTTCTCCAAGAAGCTGCTTTTAATTCTTTTAGGATATACCCACAAGCAGAATTGCTAGATCATATAGTAATTTTATTTTTACATTTTTGAGAGAACTTCATACTGTTTTGCTTAAAACAGTATGCCGCCCAATTTTATATTGCTACCAACAGTGCACAAGAGTTATAATTTCTCCACATTCTTGCTGACAAGTTATTTTCTGCTTTTTTTATACTAGCCATCCTAATGGATGTGAGTGATTAAATGTATTTTATTTGTGTTTAATCCTGAGAAAACCTCTTGAGATACAAACTATGCTCATTACCCCTAGTCTTACAAAAAAAAGAAAATGAAGAAGCAGAGAAGCTGGTAAGTGCTGGGGCCAGAAATCAAACCCAGGCCTGCTCATTACCAGTCTCTTTCATGGGAGACCAGCTGGACCTGAGAATCCTTCCCAGTTCTTCAGTTCTTCTAGGAAATTCCCCTTCCTCTGGCCCCTTCCCAACTCTGTCCCTTCACCGGGGCACCCATCCTGCTGTCTGAAGTCATGGACCAGCAGAGGTGGAACAGAGGTTCTGTCAAGACTCAGTGACATCCCCCTGAATTAACCAACCAGAGAAAGCAATGTGGTATGCAATACAGTAGCACAGTGGCCAGGCTTGGAGGCTGAGTTCAAGCTTAAGACTTTGGGCATTTGCCCAAGGGACTGAATGCTCTGGGTCTCCATCTGCTTTGAGCGGGTGGGGAGTACAAAGGGATGGTGAGAATACAGGGAGATGAAATGAGGTGCTGGAGAAAGATACAACATAAGCTGTTTTGTTTGTACTGCATTGTTTTGCTGCTGTTTGGGGGTGTTTTCTTCATATTGTCTTCAGCACATCCCTCTGCACTCCTGGCCAGGCTCCAGCTCCATCACCTCTGCTGCCATAGAGGGAAAGCTGACCAGTTCCTGTCATTTCCTGCTTTTTGGAGGCAGCACAATGTACCAGGGGAACAGGAACTTTGGATGTGGGTGGCAGGTGTTTGATTCTGGCCCAGAAAATGCCAGGTTAGTTCCCTCGTACTGAGAGAGGACCCTCATGGTTCCAAGTCCCAAATACTTCACCTAGTGCCAAGCTGGGATCACAGCAGTCCTCCTGTGAGACTACCACAGAATGACTTGATTCTTAATTCTCCCCTGCCACCTCGTGGTGATCTTTCAAGATGCACGTTCAAAGTTGAGGTCTGATAACTGAGTAATGGCGAAGTTGCAGGCAGAGTGTTGTTACTCTACGTCCCAACACCCTCACCACCCATTCGATGATTTCCGTTGTTCCTCCAGCACCTTTTCCTCCCCCAAGTTCCCAGAAAATGCCCCACAGCTGTATCTACACAGCTGAGACTGTGTCTATCTATACAAAATGTATATAGGGGTGTGATTCCTCCTGGGCTTTCTGTGCTCAGAGCCCAGGAGGAAAAGTGGAGAAGGAGGAAAGGGGCCATGTGGGTCTGGAGAAGACAGAAACCTGGACCTTCTGGGGGCTGACAGGTCACCAGGACCTTCCTCTTCCCCCTGGGAGAGGCAACTGCCTGGTTTGGAGGTTCTCCTTTATGCTGCAGAGGCTCTGCCCACCCTCCTGATGGGACCCCGGGCTCTTTAAGTCCCAGAACAGATATATGGGGCCTAGACACCTGGTGGAGTGATGGGAAACTCTCCCCCACTTAACAGAGATAGGCAGCACTCAGAGAAAGGCCAGTCATGGAACATCCTGTCTGGTGCATTGTGGGGTCTTGTCTAGAATGCTGTTAGCTAGTGAGCCTGGGGTGTTTGGGAGTGCCTGGACAGTAGTGTTTGGACCTGAGCTAGCAACTCTCTGCTGTATTTTAGAACCATTCTGTTGGAGAAGCAGGTGAAGAGAAGAAGAGATTGTGGGGACCAGGAGACAGTGGTCCTTTGCAGTCCCAGGGTCATTTGCACCTCAGGCTGGTCCTACTGCCTCACATAGGAAATGCCTACCCCTGAGCCAGACTATTGGCTGGCAGTCTCCTCTCAGGACTGGAAGGGGTGGGAGTGTAAGGGGGGAACTCTGGTGAAGGATCTACACGCCTGACATCTGACACGGCCCAAGGAACAGCGACTGGCCAAGGCTGCTCTGCCCACCTGAGCCCGCTGAGTCAGAAGCCCTTTCCAGGTAGCCTGGGGAGCACCTCACCATCAGGATGTCCTGTTAATGAAATTACCCATGCCACCAGGGACAATGTTACCTAATATTGTGATTACTTTTGGGAACCGCTGCTTAAGAACCACAGGAAGAAGGATGAAATAAAGATTCAGTGACCACTCATATACTTGCCACTCACATTTACCAGTTCTTAATATTTTATCTTACTTGGTTCCTTTCCACCTCTCTCATAGATATGATGTAGATATAGGTGTAGATATGTAGAGACACACATTCACTTGTGCATGTGGAAGAGTTTGACAGTTGCAGACTTGTTACATTCCATCTGTGTTCTAGACTGAATGTTCGCGCTCCTCCCAACTGTATATGTTGAAACCCTAACTCCCAATGGCCCAGCGTGATAGTATCAGGAGGTGGGCTTTTGGGGGGTATTTTGGACATAAGGGTGGAGCCCCCATGAATTCCATTAGTGGCCCTATAAAAGGGATCCAAGAAAGCTCTCTCACCTTCTTTCTGCCATGTGAGGATATACTTAGAAAACCTAGAAAATGGTCTTCATGAAAACCCAACCATCCTGGCACTCTGATCTCAAACATTCAATCTTCAGAACTGTGAAAAATAAGTTGCTGCTCTTGACAAGCTACCCAGTCTGTGGTGTTCTGTTCTAGCAACCTGAGCAAAGATGGTCCCACCAAGCACTTCAGCAGGCATCTCCTAAGGATACGGCATTCACCCGTATAACTGTGACATCCTTGCTATACCTAAAAAATTAGCACATTTTTCTAATTATTCCTCAAATGTCTTTGAAAGCTGACATTTTTGATTCAGGATTCAATCAAGGTCACATTTGCACATTATGGCTCTTTATCTTCTCTTAATTTCAAAGACTTCCCTAGCCTTTATTCTTTCATTTTATTTATTTATTTTCATCTTTTATGGCATTGACATTTTGGAAGCATCCAGTAAGTTGTTTTGCAGAAATTCTCTCACTTTGGTCTTGTTAGATTTTTTTTCCCTGTGAGTACAATTAGGGTGAACATGTTTGGTAAGAACACCATCTGGGGGTGTGCGGGTCTTTCTTAGTGTATCTCTTCAGAAGGCATGTGACACCAGATTATCCCACTAATAGTGATGCTGAGTGTGACCGTGTGGTTATGGTGGTGACATCCATTACCATCATCCATTTCATCATCACTGTTTTTGAGCTTTCATGGTCCCAAATTTGGTCAGTGGAAGCCCTTCATACCAGATCTACTACCCTTGTGACAGGACCCTGATTAGCCTTTGGTAGGTTTATTGTTTCTGGTACAAAATATCCCGGGTTCACTTTGCCCAGCCCAGACCTGGAATTGGCCATTTTCCCAAGGAGGCCACTCTGAGAGGAGAAGGGTATTTGCAAATCCAAGGTGGAGGCTCTAGGTGTGCCCATCACTGACAGGCACCCGAGCCTCCACCCCACCCACGTGTCCTGCTTCCTTGGACTGAGGTCATTTTGCCCATCCAAGAGGGCCTCCCTGCCAGCTGCTTGTGTCCCAAAATACTCTGAGTGTGGCTGAGCCCAGCACAGCTGCCGACCTGCCCACCTCCCTGCCTGAGCAGGAGCAGCCCTCTCTGCTTCAGGTTCCGAGGTGTGACTCAGATTCTTGTCTGCTCTCCCCAAACTGCGGCTCTCCATACTCCCTCCTGAAAGTCCTTGCCTCCACTGTTGGTAAAGGGAAGAGTGGCCATCACTCAACATCATTTCCCAAAGAAATCTTCCCCTCCTCCCCAACCTGTTTTCCTTTAAACAACTTTTTCCATGCCTCCTTTGCAAGATCTTCATGGTATCTTAAACCTCACTTTTGGCATGAGGTGCCTCTTGCTTTGTGGCTGTAGCCAAGATGGAAAACAAAATGGTTGCATTTAAATATGCTTCACACCATTTGAAGCTGTTTCCCCTACTTTCTCTGTATGACCCACACTTGGTGTGGGCTGGAGTCTCCTCCTTTCCAGTCCTAGGAGGTGGGTCAGGTGCTTTTTGCAGAGACATCAGTAAGGCATGAAATCCTCTCAGAGGCAAACAAATGGTCACAGGTGGAGAAGGAACCTGAGTCAGGAGAGAAAGGTGTGGAGAAAGCTGTGTCCAGTGGGAAAACCTGAGAGCTCTGGGACCATTCACCCTGTTTCTGACCAGAAATTGCAGGGTGCTGGTGACCAGCCAGCACCCCAGGGCCCTCTGAGCAACCTGCTTGTCTGGCCCTGAGATCCTACCTGCCTTTCATGCCCTGGAAGCCTCTGATTGGCTGGCCTGGTGTGGATTATGTCCTTCTCTGAACCAATCACCATGTCCATGGGGATGCAGAACTCTGATTGGCCAAGCCTGAGTCAATTGCCTTCCCTGGAGCCACAGGGCTGAGTGGAAAAACGGGACAGAGGGGAAGAAGGAGGGTGGCTGGGCTACCCCAGGGGCTGATGGTGATATAAAGGGAAGTTTCACTCCCTGATCTCTCTGAGACCAGCTTGGAATTCCCTCTGAGCTGAGGTAGGAGTGGGCATACTGTCACCAATACATAGGAGTGGACTTTCTATGTATTTTGCATCCTGTGGTAGATCCATTATGGTCTGTAATTTCTAAAGAGGAACTGATATTTTATTTTATTTTATTCATTTTTATTTCACCTGAGGATATATTTCATTGATTTTAGAGAGGAGGGGGAGAGAGAGAGAGACATTGGTTGCCTCCAGCACACACTCTGACCAGGGATTGGACCCGCAGGCCAGGTATGTGCCCTGACCAGAATCTATCCACAACCTTTTGGTGTAAGAGATGATGCTCCAATCAGCTGAGTCACGCAGCTAAGGCAGAACTGACATTTTAAATGACTAGAAAGGAAATTCTTTTGTGCTATTCCTTTCATGGTAGTTTATGGAGAGAGCAGTTTAGTGAGCTGTTCTTGTTGGCAACCAGTCTTGTGGCTCTTCTTTCCCCAAACTCTTTTGGATCCCAAGTTATCTGTGTTAAAAAGACCGGAAAGTCCAAGACACAGGCATTGGCAGCTTTTCTTAACTATCTATATGTCCAGCTTTACACAGAGGCTGACTTGTTTCTTCTTTATTTAACCTACAGGTTGGACCTCATTCATTTTCAGCTTCCTGACACATGTTCCCTATTCTAGAACTGGAGGGAAGATCAGCTTTCTTTCTGTTAGTGTTGTAAAGCTGCTGGGATGTCAGTCTCTGCTCCTCATGAGAAGAGTCTCCCTGAGACTAAAGGGAACTCAGAGAAAAGCAGAGGCAAGTGACGGAGGAAATTGAATTTGGTGCCAGATACTCTTTACATAGCTGGATCAAGTTATACCTGAAGCTTATGGATCTATCCAGGAGTTTTCACTGATGTGAGTTGCAATACAAACTCAAAGATCCTGAAAATCCAGTCTATTCCTTATTTCTCTCCTTCTTAGTACAATCGTGGAATTTAGTATTGAATAAGACCTTCAATATTTGTCCAGCAGATGCTGACTAAACAGATCACTCTTTATCAGGCCCTACACTGGATACCATGATCCAGCAATGGCTCAGATGTGGCTCCTGCCCACAGAGAACTCCCAGTCTAGTTAGTAGCGGGTGTTCTACTCCCTGAGCCTACCCTGGTTCTATATCCTCAATTTTTAAAAATTGGACTTAGGTCAGGTTTTTAGAGATTTTATGTTTCCCACAAAGATTCCTACAATCTGCTTTCATATTGACTTCAATTTTGACTTCTGGCCAAGATGGAGGTGTAGATAAATACAATTTGCCTCCTCACACAACCAAAAGAAGGACAGCAACAAATTTAAAAACAAAAAATAACCAGAACTGACAGAAAATAGAACTGTATGGAAGGCTGACAACTGAGGAGTTAAAGAAGGAATATTCATCTGTACTGGTGGGAAAGGCAGAGATGGGCAGCCAGGGTGGAGAGGACTCGAGGCAAGGTGGATGCTGGAGGACTGGGGTGGGTGAGGCAGTGCTGGCCCACCAGGTGAGGCAGTGCTGGCCCACCGGGTAAGGCAGTGGCTGGTGGACTGGGCAGTCCCACATTTGCGTGTAAATAAACTGAGAAGAACAACTGGGGAGCAAGACAGACCATGCAACCCAGGGTTCCAGCATGGGGAAATAGAGCCTCAAAACTTCTAACTGTAAAAATCGGTGTGGGTTTTGGCAATGGGAGAGACTCCCAGCCTCACAGGAGAGTTCATTGGAGAGACTCACAAGGTCCTAGAGCATACACAAAACCCCCCACCCAGGAATAAGCACCAGAAGGACCCAATTTGCTTTTGGGTACAGGAGGAAGTGACTGAAAGCCATCCAAGAGCTGAGCAAGTGGCAGTGTTCCCTCTCACACCACCCCCCGCAACATACAGAGCCACAACTGCAGCAAAGTGGGTTGCTCCCGACCCGATGAATACCTAAGTCTCCGCCACCTACTACCTAACAGGTGCACTGAGGGAAAAAATATAGCCCAAATGAAAGTACAGATCAAAGCTCCAAAAATAGAACAAAGTGATGAAGAGATAGCCAACCTATCAGATGCAGAGTTCAAAACACTGGCAATCAGGATGTTTACAGAAATGGTTGAGTATAGTCACAAAATAGAGGTGGAAGTGAAGGCTATGCAAAGTGAAATAAAGGAAAATGTACAGGAAACCAACAGTGATGGGAAGGAAACCAGGACTCACATCAATGGTTTGGAGTGAAAGGAAGAAAGAAACATTCAACTAGAACAGAATGAAGAAATAGGAATTCAAAAAAATCAGGAGAAGCTTAGGAACCTCCAGGAAAATTTCAAACATTCCAGTATCTGAATCATAGGGGTGCCAGAAGGAGAAGAGGCTTCTACATTTCTTATACTATTCTTAACCTCCCCCTGTCTATTTTCTACCTACCATCTATGCTACTTATTCTCTGTACCTTTTCCCCCTCTCTCTCCCTCCCACTACCCTATTGATAACCCTCCATGTGATCTCCATTTCTGTGGTTCTGTTCCTGTTCTAATTGTTTGCTTAGTTTGTTCGTTTTTTTGTTTTAGGTATGGTGGTTAATAACTGTGAATTTGCTGTCATTTTACTGTTCATATTTTTTATCTGCTTTTTCTTAGATAAATATCTTTAACATTTCATATCATGAAGGCTTGGTGATGATGAACTCCTTTAACTTGACCTTATCTGAGAAGCACTTTATCTGCCCTTCCATTCTAAATGAAAGCTTTGCTGGATGGAGCAATCTGGGATGTAGGTCCTTGCCTTTCATGACTTGGAATACTTCTTTCCAGCCCCTTCTTGCCTGGAAGGTCTCTTTTGAGAAATCAGCTGACAGTCTGATGGGAACTCCTTTGTAGGTAACTGTCTCCTTTTCTCTTGCTGCTTCTAAGATTCTCTCCTTATCTTTCATTTGGCTAATGTAATTACGATGTGCCTTGGTGTGTCCCTCCTTGGGCCCAACTTCTTTGGGACTCTCTGAGCTTCCTGGACTTCCTGGAAGTCTATTTCCTTTGCCAGATTGGGGAAGTTCTCCTTTATTATTTGTTCAAATAACTTTTCCACTTGTTGCTCTTCCTCTTCCCCTTCTGGTATCCCTATAATTTGGATGTTGGAACATTTAAAGATGTCCTGGAGGTTCCTAAGCTGTCCTGATTTTTTTGAATTCTTATTTCTTCATCCTTTTCTGGTTGGATGTTTCTTTCTTCCTTCTGGTCCAAACCATTGATTTGAGTCCCAGTTTCCTTCCCATCACTATTGGTTCCCTGTACATTTGTCTTTATTTCACTTAGCATAGCCTTCATTTTTTCATCTAATTTGTGACCCAATTCAACCAATCCTGTGAGTATCCTGATTACCAGTGTTTTGAGCTGTGCATCTGATAGGTTGACTGTCGCTTTTCACTTAGTTGTATTTTTTTCTGGAGCTTTGATCTATTCTTTCATCTGGGCCAGTTTTTTGTCTTGAGACCTGTTACATAGTAAGGGGCAGAGTCTTAGTTATTCACCAGGGCGGGGTAACCCACATTGCTGTGTTGTGATGCTGTATGTGGGGGAGGGGTCCGAGAGGGAACAATGGTGCTTGCTCTGCTCTCTGCCAGATTTCAGTCACTTCCCCCACCACTCACAAGCAAATTGGGCCCTTCTTGTGCTGATTCCCGGGTGAGTTGGGTTGTGTACGTCATAGGACCCTGTGGGTCTCTCCAACGAACTCTCCTGTGAGGCTGGGAGTTTCTCCCACTGATGCCTCAATCCCCGCATGTGTTTTCAATCAGTGGTTTGAGGCTTTATTTCCCCGAGCTGGAGCCCTGGATTGTGAGGTCTGTTTCACTTCCCCATTGTTCCTCCCGCTTTATCCGCACTCAAATGTGGGGCTGCCAGGTTGGCCAGTTGCTGCCTTGCCAGCCAGCTGCAGCCTTGCCCCCCCCACTCCACAATCCTCTGCTTCACTGGGTCCACCAGCTGCCACCTTGCCCGCCCTGGTCCTCCACCCATCTCCTTGCTATGAGTCCTCTCCACTCAGCTGCCTGTCTCCACCCCTCCTACCAGTCTGGATGAATGTGTCTTCTTTAACTCCTTGGTTGTCAGACTTCCATACAGTCTGATTTTCTTTCAGTTCTGGTTGGTTTTTGTTTTTAAATTGTTGTTGTCCTTCTTTTGGTTGTGTGAGGAGGCACAGAGTGTCAACTAATGCCTCCATCTTGGCTGGAAGTAGTATTCCAATTTTTTTACAACCTTGCCAACACTTGATAATTTCTGGGGTTTTTTTTCTTGTTAGTAGTCAGTCTAATGGGTATGAAGCAGTATCTCATAGTTTTGATTTGCATTTCCCTAAATATTGGTGATGTTGAACATTTTTCCATATGCTTATTGGCTATTTATATATCTTCTTTGGAAAAATGTCTATTCAATTTCTGTGTTCATTTTTGAATTGAGTTTTTTTTCGGTATTAAGTTTTGTAAGTTCTCTACATATCCTGTATATCAGTCCCTTATCAGATATATGATTTACAAATTTGTTCTTCCATTTTGGGGTGTTTCTTACAGTAATGATGTTGTCTTTTATGCACAAAATTTTTCATAAAATCCAATTTGTCTATTTTTTTCCTTTGTTGCTTATGCCTTTAGTGTAATATCTAAGAAATTGTTGCCAAATCCAATGTTGTGAAGCTCTGACCTGTGTTTTTCTCTAAAAGGGTTATAGTTTTAGCTGTTATGTTTAGGTCTTTTATGGTTAGTTATGTTTAGGTCTTTTATGTTTAGGTTTTGTGTATGTTGTAAAAAAAGGGTCCAACTTCATCCCTTTTCATGTAGATATCCAGTTTTCCCAGCACCATTTTTTGAAAGGACTGTTCTTTCCCATTAAATAGTCTTATCAAAGAACATTTGACCATATATGTAAGGCTTTACTTCTGAGTTCTTTATTTCTTTCCATCCGTCTACGTGTCTGCCTTCATGCCAGTACCACACTGTTTTGATTACAGTAGCTTTGTAGTAAGTTTGAAATTTGGAAGCATGAGTTCTCCAGCTGTGTGTATGTGTGTTTTATTTCAGGATTGTTTACACTATTCAAGGTCCCTTGAGATTCCATATAAATTTTAGGATGGGTTTTTCTATTTCTGCAAAAAGTCATTGGGGTTTTGGTAGGGATTGCCTTTAGTCTGTACATGGCTTTAGGTAATAATGACATCTTAACAATATTAAGTCTTTCAATCCATGAACATGGGATATATTTCCATTTATTTCATCTTCTTTAATTTTTTTCTTTTAATCCATGTAGCTAGATGGACTAAACCAATTTTATTGATCTTTTCTCGCTCCTTCTTGATAAATTTATTGCACAATAAAGTTAAATGGGTGATATAACACCTACATACCCATACCACGACTTCATAAATGAATCTACCCACAGAGCCAACACCCCCAGGCATCTCTGTCCTTGTTGCTTCCCTCCAAAGGCAACTACCGCTCTCAGTGTGGTGCTCATCATTCCATACATTTCTTCATGCATTCTCTAGGGTACATGATCTCTAAAATATATACGTTGTTGTTTCGCATGCTTTTACATTTTATATGAATGGCATAGCCTTTATTCTTCTGCAACTTGCTCAGTTATGTTTGAGAGCCTCAGCCTTGTTGAAGTGTAGAAATCTAGCTCATTAATTCTCATTGCTATATGGCAATGTGTTCTATGAATATAGCATAACTGACTCACCCATTTTACTGATAGTTGTCATTTAGATTGTTTCTGATATTTTATTATACAAACAAAGAAGCTCTGACCATTTGGGCACTTGTCTGCTGGTGGACCTGTGGGGGTTTGGCTAAGGTGTGTGTACCAAAGAGGTACACCGCTGGGCATTAACACAGTAGTCAGGGCTCATCTTCGGCTGCAATCTAACATACAAATACCAACCAGTACTTCTTAAAGTGGTTGCACAATCCTACACTGCCACCAGGGGGCACATGAGAGCTCATTGCTATGTGTGGTTTCACCAGACTTGAATGGTGGGTTAGTTATAAACCTGAAACATTCAACACAATTTAATTAGGCTCTTTGGTGGAGAACTGATAGCCATGAAATAATGTTGCCACAAATATTTAATGATGTGAAGATTGTTTTCAATATAATGCTAAGTGAAAAGAGTCAGAGAAACTGCATATGACCTGTGTATATAACCAAATAATAGAGTGAGATGTGAAGGAATGTAATGGTGGACGAGTTTTATTTTCTTCTTTACATTTCTCATGTTATCCAAAATTTTCACAGGAAGATCTCATACTAGTTTAGTTGTCAGGAAACAAAAAGGCAAGTACAATGATTGTTTTTTAGCAGCAACAATGAGAAATGGGAGACAAGATGGAGACCTCAAAAAGCTGGTCAGGGAGAACTGCCATGCTGGTGGGACAGGCTTTGGGGCACGTGCTGGAAGCAGCAGTCGAGGTGAGACCCCAGGCTCAGTGAGAATCCTGGCAGCGCAGGCCCTGAGCCAGGGCAGTAACCACCCTGTGTCTCAGTTTTCTCAGCTGTGGACAGGGAGCAGTAACGGCATTTACCCCATGGGCTGGTGTGGGGCCAATATGCTGTGCAACACGCTGATAATCAGGCCTGGCGCACAGGTGTTCCGTAGCGGGGGTGTCATCAAGAGCGGAGTGGTGTCTGGGCAGCAGTGGGATGGGACAGACCTCAATCTTCAGACACTGACATCCTTTGGCCTGAGGGCACAAAGATAACAAAATGACCTCAGCACAGTGCGTGCAAAGGGGAAGCTGGGTTCTGAGTGCACAGTTGCCATCAGAGCAACTGGGAAGGAGCCAGTTCTGCTGAATGCCACCCACCATGTGCCTATCAACCTCAAGCTCAGCCTCTGCTCCAGGCTTCACACCCAGTGCCAGACTTCACAATCACCTGGCAGGTGGGGGTGACACAATTCCCAGAGGCGGGTGGTTTCCTCAGTGTCACATAGTTAAACAGTCCAGTGCAGAAGCTCCTACTGGGAGGTCACAAGCTGCCACCTGCCTCGCCACAGGCAGAGAAAGGACAGTGGAGACTTTGCCAGCCACACTGCTAACCAAGCACCAGGGGGATATTCTTTACCTTTTTGAGGGAATTAGAGATGAGGCTTGAGGAGCCGAGGCTGTGGGGATCTGATGTTCATCATTCACTGGAGGAGTAAGGGCTCAACTCTGCCTCCTCCCACTCCTCTGGGGGCACTACTGATTTCTCCTCAGCAGGAAGGAGGCATGAAGTCCCACCATTGCCACATGCACTCAGCTGGATCCACCGAGTGTGCACAGCCTTGTCCTAGGTGCTGATATGATCTGGAAAAAGGGGCACAAAGGCCCCTTCAGTCTGGGCTCCAGGATAGCCTGTCATGTGCTCATTGGCCCCATGAGTGGATTTGGGGTGCTTCTGTGTGCTGTGGCCTCCTGGGTGGGAGCCCTGCTGTCCTCTACACTCTCCCCCAGCTCATCCCCCTTTGGAATCTTCAAAGCCCATAGCTAAACTTGAGTGCACTTTGGTCATGGGTGGTGACGTGACTCCAGTAATATCAAAGGCAAAGCCCTTGACCCAGCAAACTCCCAGGATACCCCCTCCCCCCACCACCAATACTGTGCATTGTCAAAGTATCGAGCAGGAGGGGACAGGAAGGGGCAGCAGTGCTGGGGCTCACACGTGATCTCTGCTCAGGCCTGGGCCTCACGTGCTGTGGCTTCTGCTTTGTTCTCTAGCCACAAGGCCCACATACCAGCCCCACTCATTGCCACCAGACACCTCTGCTGTGAAGTGGCTCCTTTTAGGAGGAATGTCCTGGAACTTCTTATGAGCTAACAACCAAATGAATAACACATCACCCTTGTAAAGTGAAATTTTTCACTTCAAAAATGCTGCCTGCTTTCAATTCCACAAGGCATTTATAAAGTGATTTTTTTTACCAGAAAGATTATTTATAGCTCAATATAAGAGAAGCACATCAGATGTGGAAGAAATAGGAGCCAAATAAACAGATGACTGGCCCATGTTTTGTTCATTAACAGTCATTATTAAGGTAGTGAAAGAATTTGTGCAAAGTTAGAATGTCTTCCTTACTGTGGTGTGCCAGGGTTCAGTCCCTTGACGTCAGCTTCTCTTTCCCCAGAATGTCACATAAGCCCCTGTGAAGTAAAACACACTCATCTCCAGGCAACAGAGAGAAACTGATTGCAATGGAACTGTTCAGCGGTCAGTCCCAGGTGAGGGGGCACAGACAGCATGGGGAAGAGTTGAAGACCGTCAAACTAACCAGAATTAAAGGATTGCACTAAGGGAAAAATCCTAAACACTGCCTGCTGTTATACTACCAGGGCTCTTTTCTCTTGGCCATCACCACTTTGCTGTTTGTTTTGTCCCTGAGATGGGTAACAGCTTTTGGTCATATAAGCAAATTGCTAGATGAGGTGAGCTCTCTAACCCACAGTGTGAAACAATGTTTAAGGATTGTTCTGCTTTCTCACCAGAGGGCTTTGGACATGCTCTTTCTTCTTGACCACTTCCAGTTCATCCCCTGGGTCTCAGTCAGCCTGTATGCCCACCTCCCTGACCATCCAGGCTGAGTCAGGAGGCCCTGTGACTTTGTGCTCATTCCTCTCTTGCCCACTAGGTCCCATGGGGCCTGGGAGGGCACTCAGTCATCTTTGTATCCCCAGCCCTGGCCACAGCATCTGGTACATAGAGGGGACAAAGCAAATGCAGGGCAGGGGGCTGTCAACTCAGCCACAAACATGTAGGTCCTGCTACCTACCTACCTGCCTCGTCTGCCCTTGGCCTTCTGCCACTGTCCCTCTTCCCTCGGCCCCTCTTCACCCCCTGTCGTCTGTGCCAGGTCAGTTTCCCCTCTCCCTCCCTCCCTCTAAGGACAGTTCCAGACATACCCCTTTCTCCTCAGGCCCTGTGTTCAAGGCTCATCTCTTCCCTGAAGAAGACTGTGCTCACCTGGAGGCCCCTCTCTAGATCTTAGCTGTTCCTTTTCCCTTGGCTGACGAGCTTCCTGGGAAATAAAACACACTAGCCATCTCCAGCCCTGGGCAGTGTCCCCTCAACCACCTCACCAAAGTGCTCAGAGTGGTCGGCACCCGTGCTCAGTCTTAGCTTTGGGGCATCCTTAGCTATGTCTTACACTGCTGATTGGCCTTCGGTCCTTGCCTTTTCTTCTTTTTTTTAAAAGTAAAGTTTGTATAGAAGTGTAACTTATGTTAAAATTTAAAGATCACAAGGGTGCTGACCACAGTTTAGGAAACACCATCAGCAGGACCCAGAAGGTACTTGGGACCCTGTCCAGTTACAACTATCCCCCCCACCCCATGTCAAGGACATGAGGTCCCCTCCACACAGGCTACTAGGCTGCACTTGGCAATGCAAGCTGGTCAGTGAGATGCAAGAACAGGCTGCCATGCTCTGAGAACCAGGCCCTGTCCTTGCAGGCACTGACAGGGATGTGGCTGAAGCTGTCACTTCTGCACTTGCAATCCTATTCCAATGGCAAATCGGCAATCGCTGGCACAAGGGCATCTTTATCTGGGTCCATTGAACCCTCACAGTCTGAGGAGAGAATTCAGGACAGCTGCGGCTTGGATGAGAAAATTACCCTTTTATTTTGCCATGACTTTGCATATACAATACTATACCATGATTTTTATATGTTTCAAAGACTGTTTTCCTGAATAGTTGGTTTCCCTTGTAGCCCTAACTCATTTCCGTGTCAAAAAACCCCATGTGAGGAGTCTCCACAGGCTCACAGGAAGGACCTAGAGGCCCAAGAAACAGGACAGGCTATAGGCCCCTGGGTGAGGGCAGAGAGAAGACCCTGGGAAGCTACCAAGTGAGGTGACTGTGCTGTGATGTGCTGGGGGCCCCACCTAGAAGTGCCAAGGACACAGAGAGGAAGAACCATTCTGAGCTGTTTTAAGCCCAAGGTTGACCTCAAAGATTCAGCCTAAAGAAACATGGTCTAATTGACAGTGACTAGAAAATTGACACAACTTGTGCAAACATGCAACTAGAAATCAGAATATACTACAGTGCAATAATTTGAAAAGAGGTGAGAAAAAGTAAGTGAATTAGAATGTTCAGTTTAAGGGATGCAAAGTTTGGATGAGTCAAGAGATATTGGGTTGGCCAAAAAGTCCGTTTAGTTTTTTCCATAAAATAAAAGACACGTTTTAAATTTTTACCAATAACTTTATTGGTTTGGATATTTTCAGTATGTCAGCTATCTCCCGCTGTTGGTTTCTAGTGGGTAGAGGCCAGGGGTGCTGCTTAATATCTTCCAGTGCATAAGACAGACCCACAGCAAGGAATTACTCGGCCAAAATATCAATACTACCAAGAAACTTCACAAATCACATTTTGACACATTCGATCAGCCACAGCACCTTCTCCATACACTGTACAAATCTTTTTTTGCATTTCAGTTGCATTTTTACCTTTCTTGAAATAATAAAACATACCAAAAATGTTGTGCATTTTCTTCCATCTTCAATATTAAAATGGCTGCATAAAAATTCACCAGTTTTGTTGTTTTTTTAAATGCACGCTGACATGACAACTGTCACAACACAATCTAACAAAATTGTTTTGAATGAAGTTAAAGACAACTAAGCACTACTACAGCCTTTTGGCCAACCCGATAGTTTGAATTTCTACCAGAGTCCCATAATGTCTGGTCCAAAACTCTGGGGGCTCACCGTGGTCAGTAATGCAGAATGTTCCAATCCTAAGCAGCACACCCAGCTGCAGGGCTCTCACTGTAAGGCCTGGGAAGCATTCCTCATCAAACTTGCTCATATTCTCCAAACAAAGGAATGACCTCACATGATGTGGGTAAATGAAGACCTTAGGTAGGAATAAGGTGGGAATAAGGCAGGCTTTGCTGCCAAATGATTTACAAAAAAAAAAAAAATTTTTTTCTGAGTCAGGAATTGAGGGTAAGTTGATCTGTAACCCTCCATGGTCTGACTGTACCCAAGATACAGCCAAAATACTCTGATGGTATTGATCAGTGCTTCCAAATCACAGAACAAATTCACCTGTGGGGTCTTGTCAAAACAGAGCAGAAATCCTGAGCAGATGCCAGATGCTACATTGTTTGCATCCTCTCACAGGTACCTGCAGTCTCCCCTTGTACCCCTGTGGTTCCTGCCCTCCTACCCTCCGCCCTTCCCTCTCCCTGTATTATCTCCCCTGCCTTGCCACAGATGTCTGTCCAGGATTTGTCTAGACAGCTAGCTTCCACCCGTCTTTTATTTATTTTATTTTTAACATCTAATTTAATAAACATTTAAAAATTATCACAATAACTATTGTGACAATTTTTTTAGAAATTTGTTCTGTTGTTTATTATAGTTGTCTCAAGTTCTTTTTTCCCCTTTGCTCCCCTCCACCCAACCCACCCCTCTTACCCACAGTCAATCCCCTCTCTGTTGTCCATGTCCATGAGTCATGCATATTTGTTCTTTGACTCATTCCTTCCCCTTCTTTCCTCCATTCCCCACCCCTCTCCTCTGGCAGCTGTCAGTCTGTTCCATGTGTCCATGTTTCTGGTTCTATTTTGTTCCTTGGTGTATTTTGCTCATTAGATTCCAGTTATAAGTGAGATTATATGGTATTTGTCTTACACCAACTAGCTTATTTCACTTAGCATAATAGTATCCAGTTCCATCTATGCTGTTGCAAAGGGTAGGAGACCCTTTTTTCTTTCTGCTGCATAATATTCCATTGTATAAATGTACCATAGTTTTTTTTAATCCACTCATCTACCGATGGGCACTTTGGCTATTTCCAACACTTGGCTATTGTAAACAGTGCTCCTATGAAAATAGGGGTGCATAAGGTCTTTTGATTGGTGATTTGGGAATCTTAGGGTATATTCCCAGCAGTGGAATCCCTGGTTCAAAGGCAGTTTGATTTTTAATTTTGCAAGGAAATTCCAAAAGCCACTGCTTTCCACAGTGGCTGTACCAGTCTGCATTCCCACCAACAGTGCACTAGGGTCCCTTTTCTCCACATCCTCACCAGTTATTTGTTGATTTGGTTATGATGTCCACTCTGCAGTGTGAAGTAGTATCTCATTGTGGTTTTAATTTGCATCTCTCTGATGGCTAGTGATGCTGCACATCCTTTCATATGTCTCTGAGGCCTCTGTATGTCTTCCTTAGAGAAGTGTCTGTTCAGGTCCTTTGCCCATTTTTTAATTGGATTTTTTGTCTTCCTGGAGTGGAGTCGTATGAGTTGTTTATATGTTTTGGAGGTTAAACCCTTATATGATGGCAATTATGTTCTTCCCTAGAGTCCATTCCCTTTTCATTTTGTTGATGTTTTCTTTAGCTGTGATAAACTTTTTAATTTGATGTAGATCCATTTGTTTATATTTTCCTTGATTTTCCTTGCCCTAGGAAATAAATCAGCAAAAATATTACTAAGTGGATGGGGAGTCCAAGATGGTGGCGTGGTAGGATGCAGCAGATTCTACTCTCCCACAACCAGGGAAAAAAATCCGAGTCATTTTAGGTAGGAACAGAGCAAAGAACCAACATTATCACGTCATAAATGAAAATAGGAGATCGCAAATTGTAGCAGACATTGAAAAACCCGAAGAGAGAGCGTGGTTTGGTGAAAGTCTCGGAAACCACAGCATTGAAAAAGGAAAAGGCGCAGGCGCTCCGCGGGACCGGTGCGGCCCAGGCCCTGGAGGTAGGAGAAGTGGGCGCCCCTCGGGACCCAGAGAGTGCGCACCCGTGAACCCGAAAAAGGCCAGGCGCTCCGCGGGACATCAGCACACATGGCAGTGAATTCCCAAGGATGCACATAGCTGTACCCAGACCGCCCAACACACGGATCCCTTCTGGGAGGCACCAGACGGGCTTGGGGGAGAGCGCGTGCCTACACTGCGAACAGTGCACCGGAGGCTGACTGGATCCTGAACGGGAACACAGAAAAACTGTCTCCAGTCACCCCTCAGTGTGCTGAAGCCAGCTAGAACACCAGTTTGGCCAGTCTGAAACCAACA
>CM052541.1:81514123-81539049 GCA_028533065.1 Trachops cirrhosus
AAACTAGGGGTGTTGGAAAGGGGAGGGAGGAGGGGAGGAATGGGTGGGTGGGCTGGAATGGGAATAAAGGATAGAAACTGTACTGAATAAACTAAAATAAAAAATTAAAAAAAATAAACTATGTTTGAATCATAAAAAAATAAAAAGAAAAAGAAATAAGAAAAATATTGCTAAGTGGGATGTCTTAAATTCCACCTCTCTTTTAAAGGGGCAGAAGTCCGCCCCTGGCCCAGTAGCTCAGCTGGTGAGAGCATCAGTTCAATATGCCAAGGTTGTATGTGCAACCCCTAGTCAGGGCATACACAAGAATAAATCAGTGAATACATAAATAAGCAGAATGAGTCTCTCCCTCTCTCTCTTTTTCTCTCAACTCAATTTAAAAAAATAGTCTGAGAAAATTTAAAAAATAAAAGGGAAGCTTCCTCCCAGCTGGGCCCATGAGCAGGCATTGTATGGGAGGATGCAAGACTGTAAGGTCCCTGAGGTGACCTGGCCTTCAGTGGACAGAGCATGGGTTTGGTTTTTCACCTGGGAACTTAGTGGAGGCTCAAGTGGTGGCAGCAGCAGCCAAAGCTATAAAAACAGTTTGGCCAGTGCAGCAGGGTCCTGCCTGCTGTCCTTTGGAAAGCTACTTTCACTTCCAAAGGAAAACCTCTTCTGCATGAACCCAAAGTAGCTGGCCAGGTCCTCCAGTGCTAATAAGGCATAACTGTGTACAAGAAAGAGGGGCTTGAGGCTTATCAAGAAAGGAGCCTCAACCTCCTACTTTACAATTGGGTACCATTTTTACTGGGGATGCCCTTGCAGCAAGCCCCAGGCCAGCCCTCAGCAAGCAGAGGTGACTCATTGGGCAGCCCCACCTGCCTGCCCAGGCCTTGCTCTGAATGCTGCTTCCAGTTCCTCACCTCACTCTGTATGTCTGCAGAGGATAGCCCCTCAGGTCCTGCTCAGGCAGGCCTGACCTTCACACTGAGCTGGCCCTGTCCTTTAGCCTGGTTGTTTAGCCATTACTGTTGTTTGATGTGAAACCAGCTCCAAACAGACAGCAGCTCTCAGGTCAAGAAGAAACAAAGAAAACAGACCAAGCTCAGGAGCTACTAGTGTGGGCCACCCACAGGCCTTTGTCATGCCCCTGCAGTGCACTCAGCGTTGCTCAGGGGGGTGTGGCATGTGAGGAGGCAGGCTCTTGGCTGGGTCACTGCTGTCCTGGCCACGGGTACAAGAATCAGTAGTAGTTTCAGTTTATGAGCAGCCTCTTATATAGTACATATACTCAACCAACAGCCACATAAGAGATGGAATATTATTTCCATTTTCCAGGTAAAGAAACAAGTTCACAGACTTGTCTAAGGTCAATAACTAAGTATGGAGTTCTGATCTGAAACTAGGTTTTCCAGACAAAGACTGCCGCTTCCCAAGCTGCCTGCTGACCTCATGCACTCCTTGGTTTGGTACCTGGTCCCCTTTCTCACACACATACACACACGGAGCAGATGGTCTGGGGCAACATAGTGTGCATGTTGACCACCAGGTGGCACCCTGATGCCACAGTTGGGACACCTGATCCCACTGAAGCTCTTCCCTCAGAAGAAAATCAAGGGTGGCCTGGGAGGACAGGAGCTGGTGGGTTTTGTGCACCTGACCTCACTGCTCTCCAGGGACCCAGGTGTGGTTGAGGCTTGGGCCAGGGTGAGCCAGCACAGACCTACATATCCAGTGCAGAGGGCCCACCTGCAGTGGCCTGTGTCCCAGTTCCCTTCTAGGAAATCTACAGCAGGGAGGCTTAAACGTAGGGATTGTTTCTGTAAGAATTAATTTTTAAAGTTTTATATATTACCAGAATCTCGCCATTCCACACTTCTCATCCATACCTACTGCCCCAAACACATTAAACGACACTTAAAAGCTATGATATATGAGAAAATAGTAAAAAAAAAAAACCCACACCTTAATTATACTTTTACCTTCTCTCAAATGAATTTTACGCATATTGACCCATGAAAATCTACCTGCATGGGTCATGGCAGGTGTGTGCCAGGTAGTGGTGACTCGGACCCATGAGGCAGCCTGTTTTCCAGGACCACTGCTCATCTGGTTTCCAGGCTCTGGGCTGAGCCCTCAGGGCATCTCTCTCTCCATGGCTAAGTACAAACTCAGGTATGCAAGACGGGTCACTTGCTTGATTTTCTTTTCTTTTTTTAAATTTATTGGTTTTAGAGGGAGGCCAAGGAAGCGGCATGGGGGTGGGGAGAGAGAGAGAGAGAAGTTTGTTGTTCCACTTATACATTCATTGGTTGATTCTTGTATGTGTCCTGACCAGGGATTGAACCCACAGCCCTGGCATATTGGGATGACACTTTAAACAACTGAGCCACATTGGCCAGGGCTCAGCGTGTTTCTGTTTCATGTGTCTGTTCTACTAGGGCACTGATTTCTGATTCCCCAATGACTACTGGCGTGGGGGTGTACAGGAGAAAGGAGGGTGTGCATGTGCATGTGTGTACACGTGTGTATCGCATGTGTATGAGAGGAGAATCTGGTCTCGGATACCATCTGTGCCCCGCTTTGTGAAGCTCCTATCTCACTGTTCTCAGGCCCCTCTTAGGGTGGTAAGGTCTCTCTGTAGCTTCTATGCTACAGAAGCCACCCTTGGAAGGTGGTTTCTGCGAGGGCACAGGAATTGCTGATGCTCAGGACGCAGCTTGTCCCTCCTGGAGCTCCTCATGGGGTGGGCTCAGGGCCCCCAGCCCAGGGCCCTGAAAGGCCACCTTGGGCTTCTCCCTTTGGGACCCCCACACCCATGTTCCTGTCTGCCTTTATCCTTACCTGCCCTCGGCAACCATTTTCTGGTCTTCATCGGGGTTCAAAAGAATAACATTGTCCCTCTACCTCCTCTTCCTTAGCATTTTATCTGTCTAGGAATGTGCTCTGTCCCATAACAGTGGACATTTGGAAGACAAAGACCAGGAAAGCATGGCAACTCTCTATGGTATTGCCACATTTGGTTGTCTTGCTGATCTGGGGTGTGGGTGGCTTGCATCCTGCAATACAGAAGGGGGTCTGCACACAAGAGATGCTTCCTCTCAGTGTCCACAGCATCCCCATCCCACAGCACCAGAGGACACTTGCTTTCCACCCTGCAGTGTCATTCCCCAGCTTGATAAGAGGAGGGACAGAAACAAAAGATGAGAGTGAGCTGTTGTTAAAACATGCATGCTTCCAGATGACAGTTGAAGGGATGCTCTGGGAGATGTAGTTGGGAGAGCTGGTTCTGAGGCAGGCTTTCCTGCAGGGAAAGGTGGTGGACGTCAGTGGGACTCCTGACTGAGAAGAACCTCTGAGCTCTGGCTGCTGTGGCTCAGTGGATTGAGTGCTGGCCTTTGAATTAAAAGGGTTGCTGGTTCAATTCCCAGTCAGGGCACATGCCTGGGTTGTGGGCCAGGTCCCCAGTGGGGGGCCTTGTGAGAGGCAACCGATCAAAGTATCTTGCACATCTACCCTTCTTTCCCTCCCTTTCTCCCTCCTTTCCCCTCTTCCTAAAATAAAGAAAATCTTTATTAAAAAAAAAAAAAGAAAGAAAACAGGAGTTGTGCTAAGCCAATGCTGATCATTAAAAAAAAAAGCCTCTGAAATCAGGGTGCAGGCAGCCAAGGTGGGGCTCAGAGGAGTCAACCTGAGGAGACATCTGAACAGACCCTGGGACAGCCTGGCTGGGGCCCAGACGCAGAGGGGAGGGGTTGGAGGGGGAAGCAAGCAGTGTGCATCCTCCTTCCCCTGTCCAGGCTGAGGGTTGTTTTGGGGCCAGCATTTTAAAATATGTTTAATTTGGGAGAGTTTCAAACCTATACTAAAGTGGACAGAAGAGTATAATGAACCCTCAATCCCACCTGGCAGTCTCATCAGCCATCAGCCTCCGCTAGCCTGCCCAGCACATGTGTGCTCGTACCCTCCAATATGCTGAAGTGAGTCTCAGGTGTCATACCATTTCACCCCAGAGTATTTCACTACACATCTTTCAAAGGTGGCAGGGCCATAGCAACATCAACAGACACACAGGTTCCGACCCCCAGTTATCTTAGGGGCAGAATTTCCTTTTCAGTTTGCTTGAGTCGGGACCCAAAGAAGGTCTGCCCAGAGTGACTGAGTGAGGCATCACTAGTTTTCTTTCTTTTTCTTTTTCTTTCTTTCTTTCTTTCTTTCTTTCTTTCTTTCTTTCTTTCTTTCTTTCTTTCTTTCTTTCTTTCTTTCTTTCTCTCTCTCTCTCTCTTTCTCTCTCTCTCTCTCTCTCCCTCCCTCCCTCCCTCCCTCCCTTCCTTCCTTCCTTCCTTTCTTTTCTTTCTTTCTTTCTCTTTCTTTCTTTCTTTCTCTCTCTCTCTGTCTTTCTTTCAAAAAACTTTTCATTTTGAAACAATTTCAGACTTATAGGAAAGTGGCAAAACTAGTACAAAGAATTTCTACTATACTCTTTACTCGGATTCTTCAAATGTGTCCGTGTTACGTAACCATGGCACAAGGATCAAAATCAGGATGTTCACATGCTTACAGTACTATTATCCCATCTACAGGCCTTATTTACATTTTGCCAATTCAATCATCTCTGTCAATCTGGAAGAGTTCCTCCGCATTCTGCATTTTCTTTTTTCAGAAGAATACTGGCCAGTCATCTTGTAGAATACTCATTCATTTTGTAGGATTTGGGCTCATCTGATGTTTCCTAGGGACTGGATCTGGGTTGGCCTTGGTGGCAGGGACTCCACAGAGGGATGCTGTGTCCTTCTCAGGGCATTGTTTGGGGGCACAAGATGTCCAATTTCTCTACTATGAAGTTACTATTTTTCCCCTCAGTAATTAATAAGTACCTGTGGGGAGATGATTTGAGACTATGTGAATATCTTATTTCTCATATATTTTTGTCAATTACTTTTATTAGTTGATTCATAAGTCTTGCTTGAAACAATTATTACTGAGGAGTTTACTAAATAGTGAATTTTTTATGTCCATCATTCCTTCTACATTGAACACTTGAAGTTCTTCTGAGAGGATGAGCTTCCCCCATTTCTCTCCCATTTATGTATTTATTCATTTACCTAATTATATCTGTGCAACTCATGGATTCTTATCTTATTCTATGGCTCATTATTGATTTTTTTTTGTTCAAATTGCCCCTGCTTTGTCCACTGGGAGCTCCTGCAATTTGGTGTCAATGTCCTTATTATTTTTTGAGCATTTTCTTGCTGTCTGTCATCACAAGATGTTGCAGGCTCATCTTGCACTCTCTAACCCAGCTCCAAAATGAGATGTTCCTCTCAGGAGCCCTGGCTCCTTTTATTGCAAATGGTTTGCAGAATCCAAGATGTCGGTGCTGCTTGTGCTCATTGCCACTGGGGTCTTGTTGCTTCTGGGGCCGTCAGCAGCCAGAGCAAAACAATGTGTCAGTAGACCCCTTCCCACGGGGGACATGTTCTAAGACCCCCAGTGGGTGCCTCAAACCATGGATAGTCCTAAACCCTATATGTACCATGTTTTTTTCCTATACATACATTACTATGATAAAGTTTAATTTGTAAATTCAGCACAGTAAGAGATTAACAACAATAACTAATAATAAAATATAACAATTATAACAATATACTATAATAAAAGTTATGTGGATATGGTTTCTCTCTGTGTTTCAAAATACCCTATTGTACTCTCCTTTTCACCTAAAAGAAGCACTTTACAGCTTCTCTTTGGCAATCTAAATTGCCAACATCACTACTCTTGTCCTTTGGGGTCATTATGAAGTAAAATATGGGTGACTTGAACACAAGCACTGTGACACTGCAATAATAAGTACATAAATTTATACAATTTTTGTAAATAAATATTTACACATATATAATTTCTGTATATATATTAAAGGCTGTGGGTTTATGCTGGTGACGCATACAACTCCAATCCAACACCACGGGGCTGCTTCTAGCTTCTCCCTTTCCTTATGCAACTTCTTTTTCCAAGCTGTGTCTCATTATCCACAATATAGTAACTAATTTGCTCAGTTCTAGGATGCTCACAAAATGGCTTCAGAATTGCTTTCCCATACCCCTGTGAACAATACACCTGCTAATGAAGATATAATAGATATATACAGGTTTTTGTGTCTTAAGCCTCAAAGGATATAATAAAAATACTGTTTCCCAAAGTTTCTTAGATTAGTTTTTCCCCTCCCTTGTCTTCAGTGTAGGTCCGTTTTCATCTGTAAAATATTGTTTATCATTTTGGGTTTCAGTCCATCTTTGTTGACTTACATGTAGTATGAACATGCAGGCAGGCGCTGGAAGCCTGGCTTGTAGTGGGCAGCACTCCCTGTTCACATCTGGTCTCCGCCTCTTGCTCACCATGACCTTGGGCAGTCAGTTATCAATTACCCAACTTCCTCATCCATAAAACGGGTCCAAGAAGAGCCACCTTGGGGATCTGAGGCTGGGAGGGCAGCAGGAGGCACTTCCTGACTCACAGTCCTCCTCCCTTTGGTCAGTAGTGGGAGCAGGGAGATGACCCAGATCACACTGCAGCCCGAGGGCACGCCGTCTGAAAGGATGGGGAGAATGGGCCCTCATTTGCCCCAGGCTGGTCCCCATGCCAGCCCTGGTGCAGAGCCTGCTTTTCTCAGGAAGGCCGAGTTACCGAAACAGATAAATCAATCTGTCAAGAATCTCTCAACTCTCTCAGCCAAGAAGCTCAAAAGGGGAATTGTTCCTGTAGATGAAGAAAGAAACAGCGGACACCTTCACGGGCTCCTTGCCTGCAGGCACCCCCCACAGTCCCTGCCCCTCCTTCCCACATGCGCCCCCCACAGAGCACCTGCAACCCAACCAGCCCCAGAGACAATCACCACCTCCTCCCACTGGCTCCTGGATGGAGCCCAAGCCCAAAGCTGCCTGTATGGGAGGTGGAAGGGCACCAACCCAATTCTATCCGGGACACCCCCATGTCTCTTTAGTGAAGGCCTAAAGGCCTGAACTGCCACCTCCTCAAAAAGTGAGGGGCTTCTGGGGAGGGACTATAGGAGTCTAGAGGGAGTGATGACAAGGGAGACTGGCCAGGAGCCTCTGAAGACCAGAACTCCTTCATGTTCCCTCAAGTTGGAGAAGGAATGCTCTCAGAGAATGGGGATGACTTCTTTCTGGAGGGAATGGGGGAGGGCGGGTAGACACTTGGGTTCATAGCCACCTGTGCACTTAACAGCTGTATGACCTTGTGAAAATTACTTGACCTCTCTGTGCAGTAATTTCCTCATCTGTAGGATGGGCATCTTGTGGGATCTTCCTGGTGGCTTTCATTGAGGACTGAGTACATTAATCTGTGCACATGTGCCTAACAGATTATGATCACATTGTAAATGTTAGCCATTATTATCCTGAGGTTTAATGATGTTTTACAAATGATCACGTTATATACCTTTTCTCATTTAACTCTGAGAAACTTCACTGCCACCCTGAAGGGAGGGTTATAGTGTCCTCACTCTCTAGATGACTAAACTGAGGCTCAGGGAAGGGTCTCACAGCTAAGTTGTCTCTTGAGGAGGAATCATGAGGAGGGGAGGGGGAGAGTGGGAGGAAGTGAACAGTGGATCCACATATGAGCCCCGGATCAGGGGAGAGTGCAAACTGGGGACTTGTGAGCTGTATTTCAACATGAGGGTAAGCAAGAAGGTGATCCATTCCCTGCCCTGCACTGCCTCCTCCTTGGCCCTAGAAAAGGCAGTTGTGAGCCGAAAGGCTTTTGCTCAAAACTGGGAAGATTGCCCAAGAGAGGCAGAGCGGGAAGCCCTTCGTGGGTGGAGAACCCGTGAGTCAGCAGTCAGGGTCCTTGGGAAACAGGAGGGGGGTGTGACAGGGACATGGCTTGGCCACCTGGAAACCCATGTAGCTATAGCTGTTCACACATGACGGGTGACTACAGAGTGTCATCAACCTGGGAGTGCCCTCATAACATCACCAGGGCAAGGGGGGCAATGGGGGTGTGGCACATGCCCCCTAGCTTCCCAGGGGAAAAAGCTTGCCACTGTCAGGGACATGAAAGGACTGTCAAATATCCATGAAACTAGCTGCATAGATTGTGAAACAGAAAACTGACTTCTGTTTGTTTTGTGACAATGTGGAAACCACAGATGTTCTCTCAAGATGAAAGAGAAGAACCATGAAGGACATCTCTTAGTGTGACCTCCATCACCCCCTCCACATCACGTGTCCCATCACCTGTTTCTTTCCTCACCCCATTCCAGTGGGGCTGCACTCAAGCCTAGAGTTCATGGGTCAAGGGTCACATTACAAGATGAGCCAATGGTGAAATTTTGGTGGGCGTGGGGGTGGGGAAGAGCAGGTATCATAGGTTAAGGATCATAGTTCAGATTAGAAGTTATATCAAGGCAAAGATGTGTGACTGTTAAAAGCTACAGGCCAAGCACTGGCCAGTTAGCAAGTGTCAGGGATAAGGTGGCAGTTGAGGAATGGTAAGGCCTTGAGCAAGGAACCACAGCCAACAAGAGAAGAAATGGTTGAGCACTCATCCAAAGGGCTAACTCTGAACTAGGTGACATGCCTGGGAAGTTTCACCAATAGTTCTATTAATAGTTCTTCCCCTGACCTTGAGAGGTGAGCATCACTATACAGGGGAAGAAATGAGTCTCAGAGAAATTGAGTAAATTACCAAAGTTCTCACATTCTAAGTGGAAAGTAGGGTTGAAATCTGAAGTGGTCTGTCTGACAACACAGTGAGAGGCCAGGTCTGCAAAGTGAGTATGGTCTGTGTCCTAAGAACAGACTCAGAGGCTGACAGTTCATCCCTGGAAAGGAGGGGCATGCCCGAGGCCTGGAATTGTAAAAGCATTTGATCAGGGCAATATGGATTCAATCCCATTATATATTCTAGACCAGGGATTTCCAGAGAGGTGCCAAAGTGAATCAATGATGCCAAAAACTACTATGTCCTACTTTGAATACACATTTTGGAGATGACTACTCTGAAAGATGGTACATGCTGAAATTAGAGAAAAGTTCTAAAATCAATCTATGGGTAGGAAATACCAGAGAAACCATGACGTGTCCATGGCATGGTGAAGCTGTGTTGGGGAAACAGAGGGAGGCTGATCGGGGGGTTGACAGGCTGAGCTGTCTGACAGGAATTGTCTGGCTTTGGGAATTGGTAGGTTTCTCTTTGAAAGGGACAGCTACTATTTCTGTCTGACATCTTCTCTAGTATTAGCCTCCCTCCTTCCTGAGGGACCATCCCTCCTTCACTCTCAGACTATGTGGATCTGTGGGTTGCCCTGTCCCTAGCTGCAGAGGAAGGATGTGGCTCAGGCATGGCCAGAGAAAGTGACTTGTTGAGTTCAGGGAAAGGCCTGGTGTTTAATCCAGCAAGACACTTGGCCTTGGTGCTGTAGTGGGACCCACTGGGAAAGAAGCTCTCTGAGTTGGGCTTGCTCATCTATCAAGACAGGAGGTGGAGCTGTTGGGGGAACCAGGCACTTTGCTGTATGTGCTTGCTGTGCATGTATGAGGTCTGTCCAGAAAGCATCCAGCCACATCCTATCAAAAATAGAGACATTTGTTGAAAAAGATACAAGATACAAGAAACACTGTACATAGGACAATGACACCTCAGTCCTCTTCAAAGTAGACACCTTGGGACCTCACACAGTTCACCCAATCGCCATTAGCTGCCCTGTTGTATTTTCCTGAATCTCATCAATGGTCTGAAATCTCTTCCCTTTCAAAGGTGATTTTAATTATGGGAAAAGCCAGGAGTCCCAGGGTGCCGAATCTAGGCTGTATGGGGGCTGAGTCACCTGGGTGATTTGATGTTTCACCAAAAAACTGCATGAGACATGATGTATGAGCAGGTGTGTTGTTGTGATGAAGCTGCTAAACACCAGTTGCCCATAGCTGCCGCCTTCTGAACCATCTGAATAGTTTCCTCAGAGGATGTTCAAGCTTAACACAAAATCTGATGCAGACTTGTTGCTCTACTTGTTCAGTCATTTTGAATGTGATGGCCACACAGTACACATGCTCACTCAGTGGGCTTCACTGCCCCCACTGACTAGTACAGTGAAGTTGTCATTGTTTACACATGCACATTCCAGTCTACTCTCCTTGGCTGCCAGGTTACATCAATGTCATGCAAACCATTCTTGTTATATTAACAATAGTTGTACTTTTTCTGGACAGACCTCATATATGCATGGCATGTGTGTGGAGAGGGACTCATGAATAATCCAACATCCATTGTCTTTCTTCCTCCAATGGCCCATTTGGTGATCTTCCTTCCTACATACAAAGTGGGCTGGTAGAGCTCCACCCAGGCCAGACTAACCAACATATCTCATTCCCATTACCACAACCATTGGTGCAGAGGTGGGCATGTGATCTCGGCTAGATCACCAGAGTCAATCTTATGACTCTCATAGGAACTATGGGAAAAAAGATTCTCTCTTGCTGGCTAGATGTGAATCTGAGAGGATGGCAGAGCTTTAACTTCTGCAGCTCTCTTGTCACCATGAGGAATCATATTTGTGAGAATAGAACAAACACAGGAGAAGTGGATTCAACAGATAAAGAGATAAATTAGGCCCTGGGTTTTAGTCCTGAACTAAATTGTAATTAGAACCAATATAACTCTAGACTTTCCTAATATGAGTCAATTAGCTTACTTTTATTGTACTTAGGCCTGTGTTGTGTGGAATTTTCTGTCCCTTACAGTTAAAATAGTCCTGAATAGAGTCAATGAAGAGAAGTTTCTTATGCCAACAACTTGAAATAATTAAATAATATATAATTGAAAAATAGACTGTAAAAATAAATATGATTAAAACATTTAAAAAGATAAAAAAGAAAAAATTATAAAATAAGAGACAAATTTGAACAATAACCAAATAGATCTCAATTAATTTTTTAATTAACACTAACAAGTCAATGCATCAGCTACATAGAGAGCTGTAGAGAGCTGGCAGATAAGTCTGAGAAAGCTTGAACAAAAAGAGATAAGGAGAAGGAAAATGTGACAGTGATGTTAAGACACTGGTGGACAAAATGAAACAGTCCAGGTACATATTCTCTCCAGAAAGAGGCAATAGTGAAGAAAGATTGAAGAAGCCCATCAAGTTCCAAACAGGTTAAATGGAAACACATAGACACATCATTATAAATTGCAAACAGCAGACAGAGCAAAGACAGAGTAATGAAAAAGAAATTTTAATTGGGCTGACAGCAGACTTCTCATCAGTAAGAGCTGATTCCCTGAGACAATGAAATAAAATCATCATAGAACTGAAGACAACTAAACTGTCTACTGGGACATGGATGTCCAGCTAAACAATCACTGGTGAATGAGGATGAATTAGACAGTTATCAAACAAAAGTTGAATGAATTTATTACTCACAGCCTTTCAGTTAAGAATTAGTGAAGGATTTTCTTCAGTAGCAAGGAAATTGAATCCAGAAGGAGAGGTGTGGTAAAAGCAGCAAAGTCAGCAAAGAAGTTAGTAAGCATGTTGCTAAGTCCACATAAGCATTTATTTAAAAAAATACTAACTTTTGGGAAGGGTTTAAAAGTCAGGTGGAAGTTAAATACTATATAGTAATAACATAAATGTTCAACTGTAGGTTGAATTTAAATAATTATAAATACTATTATTATTTGGCTGAAGGATAGAAACACTGATTAGCCTTGGATATGCATGTTAAAATATAGTGAGTTATCACTAAAAGAATAGGAATAGAACATATAACTTTCAGACCAGTGGGATGGGAGAACAGAGAAAGAGAGGGAAAAAATAAACAAAGGAAAAGCTAACATAAATAAAGCACAAAACCAGATGGAAGTAATTCCAAATAACTCAGTGATCATAAAATATAAGTCCTGATAGATGCAACCATGTGTCTCTTTCTGCATACCGTGCATCAGCCTTTTCACCCAGATGTTTCCTTCCTTGTCTGACCACCATTACCACAGGGTCAGTCCCTCCAGGAGAGAAACCTGCCTCATGTGATTCCATGGCTCCTTCCCCATGCAGCACAGTGCCTGACCCTTTGTCTAGTGGGACTTGTAAAGAAGCATGTGTTTGTTTGAATTAAGCTGAACAATGGAAACAAGGGGAAAATGGAAATCTAAGGTCTCAGTAAGTCATAGCCATAAAAAAACAATACACAAGACAGAAAATTCAACTGTTAATAAATATATTAAAAGTTCAACTAATGGAAATCAGAGGGAGGCAAATTAGAACAAAAGATAAAATTTTAGTGTTTTTCATATCAGAAACAAATTTTAAGATAAACTAAGTGTTGGAGTGTGTTCAGAGGCCCTTGCATACATTTCAGGACAGATACAGTTTCATACTCTCTGAAAAGTAGCTGTACTTCCAAAATTTTATGGTACTTGGGGTAGTTTTGATTGTAAATGTCCACAAACTGATTTAGCTATTGCCCCAATTAATCAGATGTGCATGTGTGTGTGGTTGGCTACAGGCAAGTTTTAATTGGGTGACCTAAGGAGAGCAGAACCCACTTTCTCTGTGTCTATGGTATCTCATTTCTTCCAAGACTACTCTTTTATGCTCACAAAATAGTTGCAGCAGCTCCAGATCTTACATTCTACTATCCAAGGAAAGAGATTATCTCTTTGGATAGTTCCCCAAAGCCCCTTGAAAATGTTGCCTCCTGATTCACTAATGTTGCATGTGGCTGATATCTGAACAATAGTAATTCTTAAAAAGTACTAATTAGTCCTGGCTAGGTAGGCACCTTAGTTGATTAGAGCATCATCCTGGTAACGCCAAGATTGCAGGTTAAATCCCATTCAGGGCACATACAAGAATCCCTTTGCAACAGCATGGATGGAGCTAGAAAGCATTATGCTAAGCGAAATAAGCCAGGCAGTGAAAGACAAATACCATATGATCTCGCCTTTAACAGGAACCTATAAACAACAAAACAAAGAAACAAGCAAAATATAACAAAAGACACTGAAATAGAGGACAGGTTGTCAGTGCCCAGAGGGGAGAGGGGAGGGAATTCCAGGGGAGAAGGGAAGGGTTTATAGGAACAGATATAGAGGACACATGGACTAAACTAGGGGGGTTGGAAAGGGGAGGGAGGAGGGGAGGAATGGGTGGACTGGAATGGGAATAAAGGATAGAAACTGTACTGAATAAACTAAAATAAAAAAATTTAAAAAAAAAAGAATCAACTGATGAGAGCACAAATAAGTGGAACACCAAGTCAATGTTTCTCTCTCTCAAATCATTGCAAAAGGGGGTGGGAGCTGGGTGGAGGGGGGAAATGGGGATGGAAAGAGACTTTGCTAGGGGCAATGGGTGCATGATGCAGTGTGCAGATGATATTTTATTGAGCTGTACACTTGAAACTTGTACGGTTTTGTGAACCAATGTCATCCCAAGAAATTCAGTTAATAATAAATAAATAAAATCATAAAAAATTACCAATTAGGAATAAAAGATGATGGGAAATAGAATGGGGAAAGCAAAGACAAAAGAACCCCAAACTTGAGTAATTTGGAATGAATTAAATGGGAAGAGAATACACATGAGAAAATCCTCAGCTCTTCTCTTTTCAAATGGGTTTCCTGTTCCATTCTCACTCTCCTCTCCTTCAATCCCCATTATAGGCCTGGTTTCTTAACCACATTCCATATGTCTCTATGCTCTTTACCATTTATCCATCCTTTTATTTCATTAAGCTTTCATCTATATATATTTTTCACTGTATTTTCCAGTTCACTAATTCTCTCTGCAGCTGTGCCTAATTAGCTCTTAAACTTATCCATTGTGCTCTTAATTTCTCTTTTTTCAGTTTTAGAATTTCAAGTTGTTTTTAGATTATTTTCTGGAGCATATTAAACAGGAATTTAATGTCTGTTCCTGATAACTTCACCATATGAATATCCTGTGGGCCTCTTGTTCCTATTGTCTATTTTTTTCTCCCACTTTTTGGTTATGTCATCTGACCTTTTCAAATACCTCATTATTTTTTTTATTACATATCAGACATTGTATTTTAAACAGTGTTAATTGAGGCTCTGGATAATGTTAAAAATTTAAATGTATTTAAATGTATTTAAAATTTTAAATGTAATATATTGCGGTAAGAACACTACCACCTCAAATTTTTCAGTATACAATACATTATGGTTGACTATAGATACAATGTTGTATAGCAGATCTCTAGAGCTTATTCATCTTAGAAAATGTTAGAATTTTTTGTTTTGTTTTGTTTTATTTAGATAGAGGGGAAGGGAGGGAGAGAGAGGGAGAGAAACATCAGAAACATCGATGTGAAAGAGAAACATTGATCTGTTGCCTCTGCTACAGGCCCAGACTGGGGACCAAACCTGCAACCTAGGCATGTGCCCTGACAGGGAATTGAATGGCGACCTTTTGGTTTCTGAGATGACACCTAACCAGCTGAGTCATACTGGTCCAGGCTAATATTACAATTTTAAAGAAAAGATTTAAATTTGGTTCTGGCAGCCTATGAAGTCAGGGGCTCCACAATCCCAAATCACCTTAATCCAATCAAATGTTAGGCTTCAGAATCAGTTAGTGTGGGAAACACATCTGGTTCACTTTTACTCTTAGGGTATAGCCCCTTGGGACTCAAATGAAAGCTTGGAATGTTAACCAGGACATCCTTAGTGGATCCTGAATTCCAATATTCATCCCAGGTGCCTGCGAGTCTCGACTCAGCCTCTGATCTGCGTTCTCAGTTCCTTCAGGACCCCCTGAAGGAAAGTAGTTCCATGCTGGAATCTCTTCTCTGAGATTCTCTTTGCTCTCAGTCTCGACACTCGAATTCCTCTCCTTGGAAACTCTCTGAGGCCTTCTAACAGATATTTATTTTCTATCTCTCTGCTGATTGTTCTCAGCAAAAATCTGCCATCACCACAGTGGAGATCATAATGGATTTCAAAAGTCAGTTAGCTGAGGGTTCAAGTTTCACATCCACCTTTTAATAAGTGGGTGGCCTTGGGCAAGCTGTGCAATCTTTCTGAGCCCCATTATCTTTCTGGAAGAAGGAGTTAATACCTGCCCTGCAGGACTGATTTGAGGTTTAGGAATAATCTATGTAATATGCTTAAGAATGTCTGACAGTTAGTACGTACTCAAGACATTTAGCTTTGTTGTTGATATTCTCAGTGAGTCTGTCTGGCTCCCACATTTCAGCTGTGGCACCCTGCATGGGTCTCTGGGGATCTTGTTTGCATGAGATCCAGGAGGCTTCTAGGGGCAGTGATATTAGCCAGGCTGGGCTGAAGTTGGTGGGAATCAAGCTTCCCGGGATAACATTACTAGAGGTCACAGGAGCTTGTCTGGGTCTGGGGAGCTGGGCAGTGAGATGCTAAGAGAGCACTTCAGTCATAGTCAGAGCCAGGGAAACTATGAGGTATCAGGAGACAGAGGGTAAGAGGAGGCTGTGAAGGGAAGAGGAGGCTGGAGGTCAGATGCTGGGGTAGGGCCTGGATGGGGAACAGTCTGGGATGTAGGAAATGGGCTGAGGTGGAGGGTAGGTTTGGAAAGTGTGGCAGTGCAGGGTGCTGGTGGCCCTCTTGGGGGTGAGATGGGTATTGGGTTTTCAGTCTTATGACTCTGAGACTTTGACTCAACCCTTTTAATACTAAGGATATTTTGACCCTAAAACTATTTGGATATTTATATTTTAATGGGATTATGCCAACACTGTTGAACTCTTATTGTGAAACTATTTTTCACACAAATATCATCCCAATTTAATTCTAGGGTTTTATACAGTATATTTATTTCTGTTTTTTTTCCTTTGGTGTTTTATTGAATTATATTCATCCAATAAGATCTTTTTTGTTTAATTTTATAACAAAATTTTATAAGTAATTCATAGATCAGTTTTCTCATGCATTTATAATTTTACTTCTGCTGCTTTGTGTGTGTGTGTATGCAGTCATTATTTCTTCCAAGTCCAATTTCTCTTGGGTACATTGTGCAGATCTAAACTTTATAAGGAAGCCTTAACTCTTTCATTAGTTGCAAGTCAATTGCACTTTTTCCCTCAAGTGCTGATTTAAACCTTGTGTTGGTATACTTTGTGTTAATTATTTCTCCTGGTGATATTCCTTACTAATTTTCTAAAAAGCAGTTAGTTCTATTTTTTTTGGTTAATCTATTAGGAACTTGTGAACAATTTTGTGAAGTGGAAAACAAGAGGGGAAAAGAGAGGTAAGAGGTTAGTGAAGAGAAGAAAAACCAAAAAAGCAAATGAGAGGCAGATCCAGAAACAGAAGTGGGGAGGGGACTGAGACTGTTGAGTTCAAAGACCAGTGAGATCAAAATGCCCTGCTTCTGAGTAGGACAGCAAGAGTTTTAGACAGGTAATGGGTCCCAACCTGGGTACTGATGGGGAACAAGGGTGGAGGCCCCAGTCTTTGTGGAAGACCCACATGGTTGGGAGTCTTAAGTTGAAGTAGAAGTGCTTAAAGGAGTGTCACATTGGTGCTGAGGACCACAGGGGTGGCAGTTATTACTGGAACCTGAGGCTACCACCTGTGGCCACGGTTCCACCAGGAGGCAGTGTAGCTCAGCAGAAAGTTTACAGGCTTCTTAAGAAGACCTGCCTGTCTTTCATCCCACTTCCCCTTTTACAGTGAGCACATGAGACAAATTACTCAGTGTTATGGAGAGTCCAACAGAGGCACTGGACAGGATGTAGGGGAACCACAGGGACCAGAGCAGCAGCAGGAGGCTGGTCACAGAGGGGCCCTGACCACCCAGAGGCAAGGAAGTAAGGGGAGAGAATCGATGAGAGCTGTGTACCCAGAACTGCTAGCCTGAGGGACCTGCTGGCAAAGAGCCCCAGAGAAATAAATACCCCAATGTAAATCTCCTCTCTCCCATGTCCTCCTGGGGCTTCCAAGGCCAAACCAATAGGAACACAGAGGACCATGGGGCCTATTGGGTTCTGGGGCAGAGAGCAGGATGGGCTAATTGTGGCCCAGGGCTGCAAACTGAAGACAGACCCAGAAGTGAACACTGCTGTGGGCCTGCCCTTTTTGGAGCACGAGCTCATCTACAGGCTCTGGGAGGGATCCTCAAGTTCCCAGAGCCTGGTGGGGAATGTGGGAAGGCGCATCCAATCAGACTGTTCCCAGTGGTCAAAGCTTGGTCATCCAGTTCTTCTTGGAAAGGTCAGGGGTAATGTGTCCCTCCTCTCCAGACTCAAGGTCCAGTCAGAGCCTATTAACATGGACTCCTCAGAATTTCAGGCTTGGAGTAATTTAGTCCACAGGTCTGGGATGGAATTTGCTTGTCTTGGGTCCAGTGACTCTGCCATACTTTCCCATTTGTGAAATGGATAAGGCAATGCCCATCTCATGGGCTTTCTCAGAGGACTACCACGATCCTGTGGGGATGGCCCTATCACACAGGTCCTCAGTTCCTAATTTCCTTCCCCAACTGGTCCTTAAAGGGGTCACTGAATGCTCCCCAAGACCCACCCAGGCTCCACATCCTTTTTGTCTATCTAGGCCTTGACTCAGAGAAGCCAGCCAGGGAATGCTGGCTGGGAAGCTGGGAGGCAAGGAGGCAGGGAGGCTGGGAGTCAGGGAGGCTGCTAAACCCTGTAATTTGGCTTAGGCTGACCTAGTTCCTCCCAGTCCTTGAATCTAGTCTCTTGTTTCTGCCCCAGAAGATTCTGACCCTCTGACTCATGCAAGAAGTGTTGCTAATGGGAAGAACATGGTGGGTTTTGGAAAACAACAGGCATCATTTGAATCCCAGCTCTGCCATTTACCTACTAAGAAGCAAGTTTCTTAACCTCTCCAAGACTCTGGACAAGTGAGATGGCCAAACCTGCTCTGTAGGTAGCATCAGGCACCTAGCACAGCCCTTGGTCATTAAAGTGACTAGGTAATTGGGGGTTATTATTATTATTGTTTCTGTAGTGTGTTCAGACATTTCTAAACTGGTCAGAAATCTGGCTTTGCCTTTTGGATGTTTCCCTTGATGGGAAGTTGCAGACTGTTGGTAGAATCTAATGATTTTGGAGTTGGAGGAAGGTGATGACTGTGACATGGCCAGAGTGGACTGGAAGGGATCTTTGTCTGTTTTGCCCAAGCCCTGCTTTCAGGCAGGGATGTTCTGGGCTGTCAGGCTCTTCAGGGAAAGAGCATGTGAGGTCCTGCTCCTCTAGTCCCAAGATGCAAGTGTGGTCCACAGAATGTATGTCCTGGCCGAAGGAACACGGACACTCTCACATCATGACCTCTCTGCAGAAGACATAAATAATAAAGTTCAACTGCTTGTCCAAGGCAAGATGGAAAAAGGCGTCCATCATCTTGTAGATATCTGGCTGATCCGTGGCCTCTTTCTCATGAGCACCCCACCTCCCAAAAGCACTCTGTGTGAGCTATTCCTGGCATGACTTGTGGTACAAAATCACGGTTCATCTTTTCAAGGAGACGTAAGGAGGTTGAAAGTCAAACCCATTGGAACAAACCTTGGCTTTGGAGATGAGTCAAATGCTTATTATGCAAGTCCTTGCTCTCCCTGAGGAGAAGTCAGCATGATGAGCAAAATAGAGTTTGGGGGGATTTGGCGATAAGAATGAAAAGGGAACAAGATCTACTCTATGCAGTACATGCTGTCTGCACGGGGAGGGCCACGGCTATTGGACAATCACCATCTCCTAGAGGCACTCAGGCTCCTGCATCACCTAGGATAACCCAGGTAGGGAGGGAGCTGTGCTGGGTCCCTTTGCTCCAGAGAGGTCTGGGAAAAGAATTGGGTTTCAGCCCAGCTTGGTTTTGGAAGAGAAGGCATACCCTCTCAGCAGGCCCATAGGTACCGTTTTCATGCACGCAGAGGTGGTGGAGGAGCTAATGCTGCCTGAGGAGAAGCTTAGACTGGGGCTGCAGCAATGTCTACTTTTTCTTTACTGCAAGCTTGAACTTCTTTGGGTCTCAGTTTCTCCATTAGGACAACAGGGTTATATATAGGTGTCTTTTCTCTACCTTAAAGGTGAGCTGGGTCATACAGAGGCTGGTAACAATGTCTCTTGATAACATTGTCTCTTGGCATGAAATGTGTGCAAGCATTTCGGAAGGGGCTGGCTAGACCATGACCCCTGTGTCCTTTGGGGAAGAAAGGCAGGGTGTTGCCAAAGAATACAGGTGCTGGGGCCACCCAGGGCCTCTTCTACCTGCTAAAAAAGTGGAAGAGGCTCAGAGTTTGTAACTTTTGGATATATGGGAGGCCCCAGGAGGGTCACTGTGGGCACAGCTCCAGGGTATGGCCAAGATACCCTCAGCAAGTAAGTTTAGATAAAGAAAATCTGTTGTGGTGTTTGTTTGTTTGTGTTTTGAAAAATGGAAGAGAGCAAGAGAAAGCCCTGGGAGATCAGGTGGAGATCTTGTGGGAAAAGGAGAGACTGGTCAGGGTCTCCCATATTTTCAAAAAGAGAGCTGCTCTGCTTTTATTTATCTTACATATCAGAGTTCTATTTGTGATATCCAGTGGACAAAAGATTCCTTAGCTGAATGAGTTTAAAACCACTGTTTGAAAACATTGGCCAGCTGGGCTGAGGAATTCCTTGCAAAGCTCTTGCTTCTCCACACCAGCATCTCTGTTCTGGGTTTGTTGTGCTGCATTACAAAACAGTTCAAAACTTAGTGACTGTCCATAGCAATTTATTATTTTTCATGAATTGATGGTCCTCAGCTGGGTGGTTTTCACGTGGAGTCTCTCTTATGGTTGCAGTTTAGATCGTGGCTGGAGATGGAGTCCTGAGGCTCAACTGAGCAGGTTGTCCACCAAAGCTTCATCACTGGCATGTGTGGCTCCCAGGTGGGAGGCTGGGAGAGCAAGGGACTTGCCAGACAGCTCTCTTTTCACACGGCCTAGCTATGTTGACTTCCTCCCAGCATGGCGGTCTCAGGGCAGTCAGATTCCATTCATGGAGCCTGGTTACCTCCAGATGTGTGACCTAAGAGATCTTGGAAGAGGTTGCAAGGTTTTTTGTGATTTAGCCTTGGAAGTACAAGTGTCGCTTCTGTCACATTCTGCTAGTCAAAAGATAGGAAGAAGGCTAGCCCACATTTAAGGGGAAGGGACTCTGAAAATAGGTGAAGACCAGGAGGCAAAGCTCATTGGAGTGCATCTTTGGAGCCTGGTTACCACAGTCCCAGGGGAAGGAAGAAAACACAGGTCTGACCTTCCAGGCCCTGCTTCTGCAGCTCTGTCAGAAGCTGAGTTTAGAGTCTTAGTCAGAGACCTGTCCAAGCTCCAGAATTGGGACTGGCAGAGTGGAAGCCCACCTCCTTCTCTTTGTCTCAAGTCCTTTTTATAGGACATAAAGTCTTCTATTTCTTAATCACTGAGATGAGAAATATCAGGATAACAAATCCAAATTCCCAATTCCAGCCTCTGCTGGGGAAGTTAGTCACATTTCCAAACACATCTCCAATATGATTTGGCAGGGACATCGAAGGGCTGAGGGTCACCTCAGCTGGGCTCTTGTTTCTGAGAACTGCCCCTTTAGCAAACATATAAGCAGGAGTCAGCTCAAGGGTGAGCAGGGGAGAGACACAGGGCTTGGTTTGGTCTCCCTTGCAGGACACACTGTAGCAGGAGACTTCCGGCTTCCCGGGATTATTGCTAAAACTCTGGCTCATGTAACAGTAAGTTTCAGACACTGGAGTTTTTGCTGGTACTGTGAGGGCCCATCTGGAAACCTAATCCCCTGTTTTGCTTTAGCTGTCATATTTCCCAGGAATTTGAAGGACTTCTTCAGACAGCCAAGCACAACCATCATTTCAGAAAAGCAGAGTTCTGGTGAGTCGTTAGGAGTATCAGTGGCTTCTCTGTCACACTACCTGAGAGTTCTTCCCTGAAGACACACTGCAATGACTGCACATCCATCCTTGGGGGACAATGACCTTGCATAGGTAAACTGAGGACACCTGGGAAGAGCTGCCTCACACTGTGAATATGACAGCTTCATTGGGGATGTGGTTGGAGTCCAGGGGCAAAGGTACAGGGTTATTTTCCCTTTTACTAAACTGTATGGAGACCACAGATGGGCTCCTGGCTCTGAGGGCAGCATTGGTATTTTCAGGGTTTCCACCTGACCTCTAATTTCCTGGAGACCCACTCCTTCCCCTCCCACCAGGAGAGGGAAAATGTCCTTGCAGTGCAGTCACTGTTTGGAAGCAAATCAGTGGAGGGAGATAGTGGGCAGGAGGGAGAGGGTCTCAGGGTCCCATGAAAATAGCTGCTACTTTATCTTGGGAGATGACCCCAGGGAGCTCTTGAACTTGATGTCATTTCTGTCATGCATAGGGAGAGGCGAGAGTGAGCGTGTGCGGGGAAAGAGAAATGCTGAGAAAACAGTTAGCCTCTGTTAATATTTGATAGGCAGCCAAAGCACTTTTGTTCCCAAGCCCGGCAAGCTACCCGTGAAAAATAAATTGCTTTTCAAGAACATTCATCACAGCAAGTGGCTCATTTCCTTGTCCTCAAACAACCCCATTCGTAGGCCCTTTCTCCCATTAAAAACTTCTCAGATGTGGTAAAATCAATAAAAAAACAAAAGGGAGGTGTGGGGTAGTGGTGGCCATTGAGGGGAAGGTGCAGGTGATGGGGAGGCCCTGTGGCCAGAGAAGCGGTAACACTGAGACCATGATGTGGACCCCACCTGGGTCCCCCTTCTGAACAGAGTGTGTTGAGTTCCACAGGTGTGATTCTGAAGTTCAGGAGCAAGTGTACTGACCTTCATTAGGCTGTGTGTCTTGCTCCAAGGGGCCCTTCTGACCACCCATTTGCAGGAGAGCTCTCCCTCCCCATTACTCTACACCCATCATTTTGTGTGTTTCTTCTACAGTGCTTATCCCCAAAAGTAATTATTAATTCGCTTGTTCATTGTCTATTCCCCACTAGAGGTCAGATCTGCCAGGGCAGGGACCATGCTGGTAGCTCACTGGTATACCCCACCATCCACAAGACACTCAATAAATCCTTGTGGGATGAAGCAGTAAATGAGCAAATCCAAAATGTGATGTTGAGGGCAAAAGGTAGTATCCAATTCAGGATGTCATTTTTCTGAGATATTTTTCAGCAAAAAATTCCAAAATTGACTGGCCAGTCCAACCATGTCCTAGGGCTTATTGTGTGATCTCAGTGTGACAGGGGTTAGTTAGCAAGTTTTATAGGACCACTTACTATAGGAGGAGGACACTGACCTTCAGTTTTATTGTGTGACCTTGAGTAAGTCACATCACCTCTCTGTACCTTGGAGTCCTATTAAATGAGATTAATCACTTTGTGGTATTTCTGTAGAGATTGTAGTTGATGTAGGGAATGTTATGGACTGCATGTATGTGCCCCCCAAACCAATTTGTATGCTGAATTCCTAACCCCCAATGTAATGGTATTAGGAGGTGGGGCTTTAGGGAGGTAACTAAGTTTATATGAGGTCATGAGAATGGAGCCCCCATGATGGAATTAGTGCCCTTATAAGATGAGAAAGAAATGCCAGAGCTCTCACTCTCCACCACGTTGGGGACACAGTTAGAAATGGCCATCTGCCAAGCAAGAAAGTAGGCCTTACCAGGAACTGAATCTGTCAACACCTTGATCTTAGACTTCCCAGACTCTAGAACTGTGAGAAATAAATGTCTCTTTCAAGCCATATAATCTGTGAGATTTCATGATGGTGGTCTGGGCTAAGACAGGGAACATGCCTGGTATAGGAATTCAATGTATAATGGTCATTTTTATGATTATTTTGACAAGTGTAGACCCTCTCAATGCAAATGAAATATTAATAAGATATTCAGGGATTTCTGAGCATCTAGTCCATAATGGCTTTAGAAAATTCCCAAGGTTTGAGATATTGCCATGAGCTGCCCCTCCTTTTAGTTGTGTGTGTGGGAGAGAGAGAGAGCCATGCCGACATGTTTATGCTAGTCTGTAGTAGAGGATCGCCCCATATCTCCACTACCCATGATGGGTTTTTCCTCAGGTACGTATAGAGAATAAGACTGTCGGTTGAACTCGTTAATCAGCAACAAGAAGAGGTCCAGTGGGTCTTGGGCACCTAAGTACCATATTTTGGCTTTGTTCATTCATTCATTCAAAACGTATTTATTGAGCATCTACTCTTTGTGTCAGGATACACAGGTGAACAAGCCAGTATGGTCCCTGCCCTGGTGGAGCTGACACTGTAGTTGGGAGTAGACAATGAACAGGTAAATTAGTGATTCCATTTTGGGATAAGCACCGCAGAGGAAATGCAGAATGACGTGATGGAGTGTGATAAGAGAGAGCTCTTCTGCAGATGGATGGTCAGGGCAGCCGAGGCCTGACAGTAGAGAAGCAGCAGCCAAGGCTGGAATCTGGGGAAGTACTCCATGTGTGTGAGGAGCACGAAGGAGGCCAGAAGCCGAAGTGATGGGCAAGGAGCACACAGAGATGGTCCAAGGGGCCCTGAAGCACCTGGGGCTCTGGGCAGGACTAAGGCAGAAGCTCTGAGGTCTGCGGGGCGCACTGGTAGCCCTGAGCCCCGCCCCTTCCGCAGGCTCACAGGCGCTGCCAAGGGAAGCGGTTCTTTCAGCTGCCAGCACCCCCGGGTTGCCCCAACCCAGCAGATGATCTTTTCTACTCGCCAAATCCTGGCAGAGCAGAAACCACCTCATTCCTGCCTTGGGGCCCCCTTGCGCACCCAGCACTGTGGCTGCCGGGGGCCCCACCACCGTAGAACTGGGAGACCCTCTTAATTGTACTCTTTGGGCTTGAGAAATAGATACTTACAAAACTCCATCTTTCTCATTAGACAGAAAGGGGTCCTTTTCAAGCCTTACTAAGAATAGCCTAATTTATTCATGCTCTCTGGGCTGGGAAGCAGGCAGAGGCCAGGGACTGGCCTGGCGCCCTGCCAGGCAGGCCATGAAAGCCAAGGCCAGCCCAGGAGCCCGGGGAAGGCGGGCCATTCAGAGACGCGGCAGAGTTCGGCCCAGGGGCCCCACCACTGGGTCCAATGGCGGCTCTGCGGCATTCTCACGCTCTGATTGGCTCTCCTGGACGCCGGCCCAGCCCCCTGTCAGAGGCGCCCTCTGTTGCCTGCTAGGTGGGGAAGGAGGAGAGGTGCCATCTTTAGGATGGGCAGGGTCGCAGAAAGAGATTGGGCTGACAGGACAGTGAGGAAGCCGCTGCTCACCCAGCTCAGAGCTACACACTGGGGACAGGGTGTCAGGGAATCCAGCTGGAGTGACTGTTGCCATTTACAGATATCTCCCATGTACACCAGGTTTCCAGATGTTATTTCAGTTGAAAAAAGTGATTGTCCAGAGTCACGTAGCTAGTCAGTTGCAAAGGTGGGAATTGATGGTTGTTGTGTGTGATTCCAAGGACTGCACCACTGTGCAGCCTAATGGAGCTAGGGTGTGTACCTAAGGGTTAGGTCAGTCACAGCAGCCCACTGTGGCTCATGGGTGCACTGAGGTAGCAGCTCACTCCGTTCTGCGTTGGTGGGCCCCCGGAGGGCTTCCCACCAGAGTCAGCACTTGGTTGCTCTTTGAAGATGGGGTGGGGAGGTGGAATTGAGGATGGTGCTGATAGTGAAGAAGCCATAGAAACAAAAATTAACCAGAATGGCCTTTGGATTTCTTATGAGATCAGTCAGTTGGTGACCCAACCACCAAAAGAGTTGCCTCTGTCCAGAGACATATGAAAGGATGCTCAGTATCACTGGCTATCAGAGAGATACGAATTAAAACCACAATGAGATACCACTTCACACTGGTCAGAATGGCCATCATAAACAAATCAACAAACAAGTGTTGGAGAGGTTGTGGAGAAAAAGGGACCCTAGTGCACTGTTGGTGGAAATGCAGACTGGTACAAC
>CM052541.1:81539149-81625770 GCA_028533065.1 Trachops cirrhosus
CCTGAAACACCAATCCAAAAGAACCTATGCACCCCAATGTTCATAGCAGCACAATTTACAATAGCCAAGTGTTGGAAGCAACCTAGATGCCCATCAGTAAATGAATGGATCAAAAAACTATGGTACATTTACACAATGGAATTCTATGCAGCAGAAGGAAAGAAGGGTCTCCTATCCTTTGCAATAGCATGGATGGAACTGGAAAGCATTATGCTAAGTGAAATAAATCAGGCAGTGAAAGACAAATACCATATGATCTCACTTTTAACTGGAACCTAAACAACAAAACAAACAAGCAAGCAAAATAGAACCAAAAACACTGAAATAGAGGACAGGCTGACAGTGAGCAGAGGGCAGAGGGGAGGGGATAATGGGAGAAAAGGGTGAAGGGTTTGCAGGAACAATTATAAAGGACACATGGACAATAACAAGTTGGGGGTGGAAACAGGGGAGGGAGGTGGGGAGGGCTGGGGCAGTGTGGAGGGGTGAGGGGAAAAGGCAGAAAACTGTACTTGAACAGCAATAAAAAATAAAATAATAAAATGATTCTGGAATACCTTTTGACAAAATGCAACAAAGTGCTAAAAGATTGATGGGGACATTCAAAAGGATACAGAAGCTGCCTTGAAGTGGCTCACATTGATCAAATCAGGGATGATCTGAAAATGAAAATAAATAATAACAATTGACTATAACTCATTGAATAAAATAGGAAACCACACGTCTATACATGTATAAGTAAATGGATAGATAGTTAAATAGTAAAGTTCAATGAGGACTGGGGACTATTTACATAGTTTCAAAGTGTTTTTCCACAAAATACTTGTTAATTTTAAAGGGGAAAATAACTTTATAGTGTTTAGAAGGCTGGCAGTGAAAATTGATTACTTGATCAAAGTGAATATTACCAGTAATGGCGCAAATTGCTAAGCACTGCCTGATGGAATGCAATCAGAAGAACTCAGCATCATTTCTGTGATGTTCTTGTGAAATATGTATAATCTGAATATAATACTGACAAGTCAAATATTAGACAAATATACATTGAGGACAGTCTAGAAAATCTCTAGCCTGTAATCATCATAAGTATCAAGGTTATGAAAGGTCAAGAAGCTGGTCCAGACTGCATGAGACTAAAAAGGCATGATAACTCATGACACCTAAACTCCTGATAAAGCATGATTCCTTTTCTAAAGGCATTGGGACAATTGCAAGGTCTTACACAGGGTCTAGGATAAGATGGAATGAAAGTTTATTAATTTCCTTATTTTGTAGGTTGTACTGTGGTTATGCCAGAGAATAATTTATTGCAAACATATACTAAATTCATCAGAGGTATTAAAGCATCAGGTTGGTGAAATACTCTCAGGTGTTTCAGGAGAAATCAGTTCTTTTTATTGGACTTTGTATTTTCCCATAACTTTGAGATTGTTTCAAAATTTTAAAAGGCTAAACATTTTTATTTTACTTTTTTATGATTTCTGGAATTTATTGTGATAGATTTTTTTCTGAATTTCTTCCAAACTTATCATTATGTTTAAGACATTCCCTAACTATTTGTGTACCAGTTGCTTCATGTGAGAAAAAAACATTTCCAAATAAAAAATAATATAAAAAGATTCTTTGGTCAATTACGATTGAAGATAAATTGACAAATCTGCCTAAGCTATTTTTTAAATATGTTTTTTTGATTATGCAATTACAGCTGTCCCAATTTTCCACCTTTGCCCCCTCTATCCAGTATCCCTATTCCTTCCAGCAATTCCTACCCCTTTAGTTCATGTCCATGGGTCATGCGTATAAGTTCTTAGACCACTCCATTTCCTATACTCTCCTTAACATCCCCATCTATTTTATACCAACAAATTTGTGCTTCTTAATCCCCACATTGTTTTCCCCACTTTCCCCCTTCCCTTTGCCCCCCTTCCTCTCTGAACTGATAACCCTCCAAATGATCTCCATATCTATGACTCTATTCCTGTTTGCTTGTTTGCTTAGTTTGTTATTCAGATTCAATTATTGATAGTTGTGAATTTATTGCCATTTTTATGTTCATTGTTTTTATTTTCTTCTTTTTCTTAAATAAGTCCTTTTAACATTTCATGTAATAAGGGCTTGGTGATGATGAACTCCTTTAGTTTTACTTTGTCTGGGAAGCACTTTATCTGTCCTTCCATTCTAAATGATAGTTTTGCTGGATAGCGTAATCTAGGTTGTAGGTCCTTCCTTTTCTTCACTTTGATCACTTCTTGCCAGTCCTTTCTAGCCTGCAAAGTTTCTTTTGAGAAATCAGCTGACAGTCTTATGTAGGTAACCTCCCTCCTTTCTCTTGCTGCTTTTAAGATTCTCTTTAACCTTTGGCATTTTAGTTATGATGTGTCTTGGTGTGGTCCTCTTTGGGTCCAACTCTGTGCTTCCTAGAATTGTATGTCTATTTCCTTCACCAAATTAAGGAAGTTTTTTCCATTATTTTTTCAAGTAAGTTTTTAATTTATCGCTCTTTCTCTGCTCCTTCTGGCACCCCTATGATTAGGATGTTGGTATGTTTAGAGATGTCCCAGAGACTCCTTAGCCTGTTCTAATTTTTTCTGAATTCTTTTTTCTTCTTGCTGTTCTGATTGAATGCTTTTTTCTTCCTTGTGTTCCAAATTGTTGATTTGATTCTTAGCTTCATACCTGCTACTCTTGATTCCCTCTAGATTTTTCTTTATTTCACTTAATGTAACCTTCATTTCTGCTTGGGTCTTTTTTATGCTGTTGAAGTACCCAATGAGTACTTCAATGAAGCATCCTGATAACCAGTGTTTTGAACTCTGCATCTGATAGGTTGCTTGTCTCTATTTCATTTAGTTCTTTTTCTGGAGTTTTGTTCTGTTCTTTCATTTGGGCTGTATTTCTTTGTCTTCCCATTTTGGCAGCCTACCTGCGTTTGTTTTTGTGTATTAGGGAGAGCTGCTTTGACTTCCTCTCTTAGTAGCATGGCTTTTTGTAGAAAAGCTCACCTGTAATTTGTATGGGGCAGAGCCTTAGGTAATCACCACGGCAGGGCAACCCATGTCACTACTCTGTGCCTCTGTGTGGGGGAGGGCTTGGAGAGGAGACAATGCCACTGCCTGGCTTCTGGAGTTTTTCCCAGGAGGAAGCTGCCTCCCAGCACTTTCCTGGTTGCCAGTCACTTCAATTTCTGCCCACATGCCACTGGTATCCTTACAGCTGTTGCTCTGGTGCTGAATCTTAGAGTGGGTGGGTCAATGTGAGTCCTAAGGCCATTGCAGGCCCTTTAAGAGGAATCTCTTGAGAATCCCACAATTTCTTCCACTGCCCCAACCCTCACTGATTTTTACAACCAGAAGTTATGGGGACTTATCTTCCTGGTGCTGGAACCCTGGGCTGGGTGGTCTGGTGTGGGGCTGGGATCCCTCACTCCCAATGTACACTTCCCAATTTTTATCTACAGCATGGATGTGGGACTGCCTATTCCGTATCTCTGCATCTGTCTGTGTCACTCCATGTCTCCATATCTGCACCCCTCCTACCCATCTGAATGAATGTGACTTCTTTAAATCCTTGGTTGTTGGACTTCTATACAGCTGGATTTTTTTTGACAATTCTGGAAGATATTTGTTTTGCAGTCTAGTTGTAATTTTTGTGCAAGGAGGTGAGGTGTGTTTACCTATGCCTCCATCTTGATTGGAAGTTGGCAAAACATTTTTAAAATGAAAGCAAAGAAAAGATATTTTCACACTAACAAAAGCTGAGAGAATTTAGCAACAGCAGACCCAGACCACATGAAATACAAGAGCAATGATCCTGAGTGGAGACACAGAACTGCAGGATGGAGTACAGAGAACCATGGGGGCAAATATGTGGATGAATATAAGAGGACTGATGGAAGCAACAGCAATAACTATGACTTGTGGGATTTATATCACAGGTAGAAGAAAAACATATAGCAATAGTAGTATAAGACATAGGATGGGTATACATGAATGCACACTGTTTTAAATGTCCTCTGTTACTTGTAAAGAGTAATGGCACCAATTTAAGGTAGACCCCAAAAGTCAATGATACAGTGCTGACCCGTGTTGCTCCATTGTTCAGTGTCATCCTGCAAAGTGAAAGGTCATAAGTTCCATTCCTGGTCAGGGCACATGCCTGGGTTGCTGGTTTGGTCATCTGTTGGGGTGCAGGTGAGAGGCAACTGATAGATGCTACTCTCTCAAATTAATGTTTCTCTTCCTCTCTTTCTCTCCTTCCTCTCTTTCTAAAATTAAATAAATTAAAAAAAAATTTTTTTAAAAGTCAATGCATCTCTGAGTTAACTAAAAATTAATAGAAATACAACTAAAAATTTAACAGAAGATGTAAAATGAAATACATAGACACACATACACAATGAAGGAATAAAGGTTTACAAAAGAGGTGGGATAAATTTTGAAAAAGAAACAAGATATTACATTCAAACCCTTCTCAACATTCTTATTAAAAGACAAACAATATCTGGCTGGATAAAAAGAAAACAATCATGTGGTGTTTATGAGATACACTTTAAGTATAGGACATAGAAAGGTAGAAAGCAAAAAGGTAGTAAAATTTATATCATGCAAACACTCACCAAAATAAAGCCATGGCTCTATTAATATCAGACAAAGTACATACTACAGCCAGAGTAGTAACAGAGGTTAAGGATGGAAGACATAACAATCATAAATTTGTATATCCTAATAACAGAGCTGCACAATACACAAAGCAGAAAATTGACAGAAGAAAAAAGACAAATAGGTAAATCTGTAATCAGAGTTGGAGATTTTAACAAATCTCTATCAGCAGCAAAAAGAAAAAGCAGATAAAGAAATCAATAAGACTTCTGGCCAAGATGGAGGCATAGGTGCTTCCCCTCCTTACACAACTGTAGAAAGAATTACAAACAGATCTCAAAAACAAGTAACACCCAGAACCATCAGAAAATTCAGCTGTATGGAAGTCTGACAACGAAGAATTTAAAGAAGCTACATTCATCCAGACAGGTAGGAGGAGCAGAGTCTTGGAACCAGGGCACAGAGAATGCAGGGTGGTGCAGAGAGGTGGTGAGGGCAGTGGAATGGACAGTCCCACATTCACGTGTATTGGATAAAAATTGGGAGGGAAAATATTTTACTACCTTAAAAATTATCCACGTTGAGAGGAAGCAATCCCAACCCCAGGCCAGACTGCACAGCCCAGGGTTCCATAACTGGGAAGATAAACCCCCATTACCTCTGGCTGTAAAAATTAGTGGGGGTGGGAATGGCTGAAGTAACTGCCAAATTTCCACCACTTAAAGGACCCACATGGGCTTAGAACATACACAAACCCCATGGCAGTAGCTGGAAGGGTGCTAATCACATACAGGAAGTGGGTGAGGTGATTGGAAATGGGGCAAGTGCCCAGTGGGCCTTCAGAAACCAGGCAGCAGCATTGACCCCTCTCCCAGCCCCCACCCCACAGAGCCACAAAGCAGTGAAGTGGGTTGCCCCACTTCAATTCTAAGGCTCCACCTCACACAATTTACAGGTGCCTTTTCTATATAGGCTATGCTACTAAGACAGGGAGTCTAAGTATCTCTAATACACAAAAACAAATACAGAGAGGCTGCCAAATTGAGGAGGTAAAGAAATATTGTTCAAATGAAAGAACATAGCAAAACCGCAGAAAAAGAACTACATGAAAAGGAAATAGCCAACCTATCAGATGCAGAGTTCAAAACACTGATGATCAGGTTGCTCCGAGAACTCACTGAGTATGGTCACAACATAGAGGAAGAAATGAAGAACAGAGTGGTGAAATAAAGAAAAATATGCAGGAAACCAACACTAAAGGGAAGGAAGCCAGGATTCAAAACAACAATTGGGAACAAAAAGAAAAAATAAACATTCAGTCAGAACAGAAATAAGAAACAAGAATTCAAAAAAACAAGGAAAGGCTTATGAACCTATGGGACAACTTTAGACATACCAACATATGAATCATAGAGGTGCCAGGAGGAGGAGAAGAGCAAGGAACTGAAAATTTATTTCAAAAAATAATGAAAGAAAACTTCCCTAACCTGGTGGAGGAAATAAACATACAAGTCCAGGAAGCACAGGGAGTCCCAAACAAGTTGGACCCAAAGTGGACCACACCAAGACACACTGTAATTAAAATGCCAAAGGTTAAAGATAAAGAGAGAATCTTAAAAGCAGCAAGAGAAAAGAAGAGAGTTACCTACAAAGGAGTTCCCATAAGACTCTCAGCTGATTTCTCAAAAGAAACCTTGCAGGCAACAAGGAACTGGAAAGAAGTATTCAAAGTGATGAAAAGGAAAAACCTATGACCTAGATTACTCTATTCAGCAAAGCTATCATTTAGAATTGAAGGGCACATAAAGTACTTCCCAGACAAGGTAAAGCTAAAGGAGTTCATCACCACCAAGCTCTTATTATATGAAATGTTAAAGGGACTTATTTAAGAAAAAGAAAATCAAAACTATGAACAGTAAAATGACAACAAACTCATGACTATCAACTGAATCTAACAATCAAAAACAAACTAAGCAACAACCAGAACAGTAAGAGAATCATAGATATGGAGATCATTTGGAGGTTATCAGCTGGGAGTGGAAAGGGAAAAAAGTGGTGAAAGGTGCAAGGATTTAGAAGCATAATTGGTAGGTACAAAATAGGCAGGGGGATGTTAAGAAGAGTATAGGAAATAGAGAAGCCAAAGAACTTATATGTATGACACATGGACATGAAGTAAGGCAGGGAGGATTGCTGGAGGGAAGAGGGATACTGAGTGGAGGGGGGCATAGAGAGAAAAATTGGGACAGCTACAGTAGTCCCAATTTTCAATAAATAAAATATACTAAAAGAGGAAAAATAATAATAAGTGTATGGAAAACATGAACAACAGTATTAATCACCATGACTTAATAGTTATAGAATATTGCACTCAGCCATTGGAGACTACACATTCTCTTTAAGTGTGTATTAGAACATGTATGGACCATAAAGCAAGTCTTAACAAATTCCAAAAGGTGAAATCATGCTGGGTATGATCTCTGAGCAAAGTGGAATTCAACTAGACACAAACAAAGAAAGACTGTAATATGAAACCCCAAATGTCTGGACGTTAAGCAGAAAACTTGTAAATAACCCATGGCCAAAAAAAAAAAGTCACACAGAAAATTAGAAAATATTTTAACCGAATGAAAATCAAAATACTACATAAAATATCTGAGATAAATATTCAAAGCAGTGGTGAGAAATAATTTTATATTACAATAGTTTCAAAGGCATGTGTAGTAAGAGAAAATAGTTTGAACCTAGTTATTTAAATTTCCATCTCAAGAAGTTACAAAAAGAATAGTAACTTAAACTCAAGGAAAGAAGACAGGAAACAAATAAGAAAAATAAGAACCAAAATTAATTAAATATAAAGAAGATATTCAAAAAAGAAAGTTAGCAAAGCAAAAAGTTGGGCTATGAAAAAGATAATTAGGTTGATAACCCCCAAGATAAAAGTAGATATAACCAAGTTACCAATTTCAGCAATGAGAAAGATTCCACAGATATTAAAAGATAAAAAGAGATTATTATAAAAAAATGTTTTAGGAAATTTGAAAATTTTGATGAAGTTCAATTTATTTATTTTTTCTTTTGTTACATATATTTTGGGTATTAGATTGAAATTGTTGCCAAATTCAGCACTAAGGGGTTTCCTCCTATGGTCTTAGATTTAAAAGGTTTTAGCTCTTAAGTGTAAGTCTTTGATCTATGTTGAGTTCATTTTTGTGCATGGTGGGAGGTAAGTGTCCAACTTCATTCCTTTCCATGTAGAGATCCAGGTTTCCCAGCACGATTTGTTGGAAAGACTCTCCTTTCCCCATTGAATGATCTTGGAAACTATGTGAAAAATCAGTTGACTACATATGAGAGAGTTTATTTCTGGGCTTTTTATTTTATTCTGTTAGTCTATATGGCTGTCCTTATGCCAGTACCATACCGGTTTAATTACTGTAAATTTGTAGTAAGTTTTGAAACCAGATAGTGTGAGACCTCCAACCTTACTCTTCTTTTTCAAGATTGTTTTGACAATCTGAGGCTCTTTGCAATTCATGTGAATATGAATCTGAGGGTTGGTTTTTCTACTTCTGTGAAAAAGGCTGTTGAAATTTCAATAGAGGTTGCAGTAAATCTATAAATAGTTTTAGATCATGTATAAATGTTTTGAAACATTTAAAATAGTATTATCTATTATTTGTGGATTTACACATATGTGGGAAGAATAAAACCCTGGATACACCAAAATCAAGATAAAGATTTTCTGTAGAAGTGAAGGGTTAAGTTTAGGGAGGGGAAAAAACTGAGAAGAGTTACACATGAAACTTCAGTTATACCTGTCATGTTTTATGTCTTTAAAAATAATTGGAAGCAAATTTTGTTAAAATTATCACTACCGAGCAGGTGGTAAATGGATGTGAGCTATTTTGCTCTCTACACTTTTCTGTAGGTATGAAATATTTCATTATAGGAAAGAGAGATGAGCTGAGTGTCCTTGCCAAGCAGGAAAGGCAGACTTAGTTGGTGAGAAAGAACCAGCAGGTGGGAGGTAGCAGTCAGGGCACAGGAGGTCAGGACTTCTGAGTCCACCTGGAGTGGCCCAGCCACAGTGAGGCCTGCTGGGTAGACAAGGCTGCCTCCTGAGAGGCTCTCACAACCTTATTCCATCTGCAACCTTAATTCATCTTTGCCATGTAACCTAATATATTCACAGTTCTGAGGATTAGGACATGGACAGTTTAGGGGAGGCCATTATTCTGTCTAGAAAAATGGACAAAGATTATGAATAAGCAATTCATAAGAAAAGGGCAAATAGAACACAAATTTATTAAAAGATGACCACTTTTCCCAATTGCCAAGGAAATGAAAGATGGAACAGCAATGAGATGCCATATTTACACTCCCGAGGCAAATATTATGAAGTTCAAGGCTGTCCAGGACTGAAGAGGATGTGGGAGATGGGCACTCACATGCCCAGCTGTGAGCAGGGCAACTGCCACAAGACTAGGAGGAAAGTAATCAGATGGTTGATCAAAATTAAAGTGCACTTTGACTCAGCCATTCCACTTATAGGAATTTATTTCCTTCAGAAAAAACACACTGTCACTTCATTAAAAAAATGTCAGTGTGTCAGGCACTGAAGGTATAGCCATGAACAGGACAGACAAGATTCCTGCTTACATGGAGCTGACGCTCTCCTGGGAGAGGCAGACCACAAATAAACAAAGAAAGAAACTAGAAATGTACTGGACTGGGATTAGGGCTGTGCATTGTTTTTCTTGGGCTGCAGTAACAAATTACCACAAATGGGGTGGCTTGAAGCAACAGGCATATGTTCCCCCACAGTTCTGGAGCCCAGAAGTCCAGAACCAAGGTGTGGGAAGCACTGGTTCCTGCTGGAGGATCTCAGGGAAAATCTGGCCCTTAATTCTCTCTTAGCTTCTGGTGGCTGCCAGCAATCCTTGGTGTTCCTTGGCTTGTAGATGTATCACTCCAATCTCTGTTGTCACATGGCATTCTCTGTGCATCTCTGTCCAAATTCCCTTCTTATATGTGACATCAATAATTGGATTAGTTCATCTTAGTCCAATATGACCTCATCTTAACCTGACTGCCTGCAAAGACTATTTCCAAATAAGGTTGCATTCACAAGTACTGGGAGTTAAGGTTTCAGTATATCTTTTTTAGAGGACATAATTTAACCCCAGCAGACTGTGCAAAGAATTGATATAACTACTGAAACTTGGGTGAGCAGGAAGGCCTCTCAGAGGAGGTAATATTTAACATGAGCTCTGAATGGTGAGGAAGAAATCATTGAAGATCAAGAGAGTTCTAGGAGAGGGAACAGTTGGCACAATGGCCTCAAGGCAGGATTCAGCTTGGAGAGTTCAAGGCCCTGCAATCAGACCAGCGTAACTTTTGCTAATGGGCACAAGGGAGGGTGTTCCAAATGAGTGGTATTCCAACTCAGGCCATGAGTCTCTTTGGCCTCTTCCAACCAAATCCTTGGTAGCCACTGGGACTCCAGGAAAGGCCCTGGTCATCATAATTTTCTAATATGGTACAGTCTCACTTGTGAGATTATCTCCTCCACAGAGCATGTGTAGAATCATAGAATGTCGGAGGACGAATGACCCTTAGAGGTCTCCTCCTCTGGCTCCCCATTTTACAGAGAGAGCAGCTGAGGCCCTGAGAGGGGAATGATCACTGAACTAGTCAATGTCAGGGTAGAACCCAAATCCAGATCATCTCTTGAACTTACCCTCTTGCCCAGCTGGAACTCTGTAATATGGGTTTTCTGAGTCCCATGCAGTCACACCCAGCACCAGCAGACTCCAGCCTCTGAACTCGTGAATTGCGTGGGAACACAATCAGATTTCTATCTTTGGAACCCAGATGCTCAAATGCTCATTTACAAAAGTTCAGACTGGAAAACATTGTAGAGAAAGTTAGTTAGCTTGTACATCACCTTCTATCTGAAGGATGCTCTGTGACAAGTTCCTATCTTGTGCAGCTCCCTCCTACTTACTGGTCCCCATGGCCCTCCAAGTGCAGACAGTGGGTTTCAATGTCTATATAGGTGTGGTCCAGGTGCTCCTTTGGATGGGGATAGAGTTACTGTGCCCAACTGGCTTGGGGAGACAAGGAAGTCAGGAGCCTTAGATGTTTGAAGGGGTTTCTGTACAAAGGATTGAGTTAAATCATCAAATCATTTTGCTTTAAATGAATCCTCCTTCTCAGCACATCCTAAGGACAGCCTCCTTCTGATTCCTTTCCTGCCTCCAGAGCCAGTGCACTGTCTTTCACAGCTTCCTGTGCATCAAGGCCTATCTTCGCCTTTCTTTCCAATTCTACATACTCAAAAAAATCTTTGCTGATTTCTTGACCCAGGAAGTGAAATGAATATGAACCTCTATTCTGTCCAACTGCAGCAGAAGAAATCCCCAGACACTGATTTTTTCCCACTATCATGTGGACCTTGTTCCCACTCCAGGTATTTGTCCACACCTGGAGCCAGGTCCTACCCCCTGTTTCTGTTGGCAGTCATCTCCAGAGGCCAGGCCCTCAGCCCCATCCTATGGAAACATATCCACAAGGCAGAAGATACTGGCATCTCCCACAAAACTGTCTTTGTTTTCTAAATATTTTTCTTCTTTTTTCCTTGCCAACATCTTCCCTCCCACAGCCCCCTTTGCTGCAAGTCAGTGGGGTAGGATTTTCTTCAGTCCTTTCCACCTCCTCCAAGTGGCTCTCCTTGATTCTGGTCCTTTCTGAGCCCCACACCCTCCTGCAAGAGCCATTGTCACCTTAGCCCTTCTCTTAGCCCAAACGGCATGCACGCTCTGCCATGGCCACATTTCCACATGCAGCTCTCTGATTCTCCAAACTGTGAGGTGGCAGAGCCAGCTTTCTAAAGAAGGATATTGACAGCAGCCGCAACGGAGATCATCATAACTGAGCACCTGTGTCCACACACAGACCTTGCTTCGTGTTTACAAGCCCCTGCTAAGGAGCAACTTCCTCTCCCAAGCTTGCAGCTTAGGCTTGGAGGTGTCAAGCAATTTCCTCAGGGTCAAGCAGCATGTGAGTGGCAGAGTTGGAACTAGCTCCTGCTATTGCCTGGATGTAAGGCCCTGAGTCTGTCCACTCTGTGAAGCTAAAGCATGTTCTTTTATGTGTATCTGCCCACTTATCCCTGAGAGACAGAACCTATTGTTATCATGCCCTTTACACAGAGAAGAAAACTGAAAATCAGAGAAACTGAATGGCTAAGACCCACTGGAACCTCTGGTTTCAAGCCCTGAGCCTTTGCTGTGATAGTGTCCTTCCCTGCTCCTCTGTTCTTCTAGGAGCAAAGACTGGCCTGGATCCTGCTGTCCTTCTGCCATATTCTGAGTTTCTTATGAACAAATCACCATCCTAGGGTCATAGGGAATGAAAGGATACATCTATCTATCTACCTATCATCTATCTCACAGCCTATGTCATTAAGGAACTCATAGTCCAGTATGTGTATGCATGCCCATCTTTGAAAATCTGGAATTCCACAGAGTGGACGGACCTAGGGCCTTACATCCAGGCACCAGCAGGGGCAAGTTCCAACTCTGCCACCCACGTGCTGCTGGACCCTGAGGTATGCATACACACACACACACACACGCACGTACTTATGAACATTCACAAATACACACGTGTACGTAAGACAAAGATGGGCATGCATACATATACATATATATACACATATGAATAGTCACAAATACACATGTGAATCATCATTTATAGACAAGTTCAAAATATTGCTGAGAGAGGTGTCTATACTATGCCCTAAGACTTTGAACTTGCACCAGCGATAGGGAGTCAGAAAAGCTCTGTCAGCAACCTATCCTGGCTCCTTTGGCCAGATACAGTACTGGACACCAGGAAGATGGAAAAATAAAACAAACATGACTCCAGCTCTCAAGAAGCTCCCGTCTTTATGAGAGAATCCCATATCTAAGCTGTTCTGGGTTTTGTGGGGGAAAGGATAAGGCCAGGTTGGCTGCAGGGCCCTGCATTTCCTGGTGAGAGTGAAGGCTGACAATAAGTCTGCTCAGGAGAAGGTCCCAGTCCTCCCTTCACTTTCTCTGGGGCATGGGAAGCAGACACAGTATCTCTGGGCTAGGAGTGTTCATTCTGCAGAATGACACAATTTAACAGCAACTGCCACCAGAGGAACTGGGGCTTCTGGGCCAAGGTCTCTTCCCCACCAGCCATAATGCAGGGGACAAAGCACCCTGTCCTGGTCCCAGGGTTTCACTCTAGCTAGGAGGTGCTTTTAGCTTCCCAGCTTGCCAGGAGTTTCTTCTCCAGTGAGGAAGGAGGCCCAGTGTACTTCTTGGTCCCCCTTGTTCTCAACAGGAAACCTAAAAATTTGCTGTATCTCTTCCTACCTGCTCTACACCCTCTCCCCACTAGAAACAATATCAAGGTCCTTTTTCAAATGGAGTGAAAGAGTTCTGTTTCCTGAGTCATTTACTATACTAAGGACCTCAACTAGGTTGAAAGGGAGGAACTGAAGGGTAAAGAGACAGGAGAAGCCCACTGACCTTAGGAGCCTGGCTCAGACTTGACACCCTCATTTCTGCTGTGTGCTCTGGTCAGAGTAAGCCTCAGACCGGCCTGGATGCAAGGGTAGGAGAACAGACCATTCCTGTATCAACAACCCTCTGAGGAAGGAGCTGCAGTGTTATCACAAGGACTTGGATACAGGGAGTCTAAAGGTTTTGGTTGCTGTTTGCAATCTTGCTCTGGTCACCAGTGAGGGCTCTGGGTCAACACCCACTGCTCCTCCTGTTTGCCCAGAGGGTAAGAAACAAGGGGTCTTACCTGTGGGGAAGAGGAGTGGGTAAGATTGTGCCAAGTTCTGGTGGCTATAATCCAGACTTTCTCCAACTGGGGTCAGAAGCTTCTTCTTGAGAATTTAAAAATGTTAATCTGAAAATGCACTTTAATATGTTCTGGGCCATCTGCATAGCCCTGAGTCCCACCAGGAATTTCAAGGTGCTTGAGTGTGTATTTCTTTCCAAACCATGGCGCTGGGGTCAAGCAGTGCAATTTTGATGGCCATGGGAGATTGAAGGAAGAGGCAGCCAGATACCATCTGGGCACAAGGCATGAACAAGGCTCCTCAGGAGCTCAGGAACACAAGAATGGGGGAAACTGAGTCATAACATGAGAGCACTAATCTAGGAGAACCTTCTCCCAGCAGCGAGGAGCGTTCCCACACTGTCTGTGGTGATTTCTTATCAGCCAACTCACATCACCTGCCTGCCCTCTGGAAGTAATGCTGTTAATGTCTGTGAGCAGTGAGGCTGGGAGAAAACAGGTGGGCAGCGAGGGCACATGTTTGGATAGAATCAACTTGTGAAGGAGACTGAGGATGGGAGCAGGGTTTCCAGGACATCTGAGTCCCCAGCTGCCTGACCAAGTGTGGACTTTGTTGCTAACAACAGTCACTATTACCTGAGTCTCGGGTACGAGGCAACCATGCTAATCCTCCAACAACCCAGCAAGGGAACTTTACTGTTTCCATTTAGCAGATGAAGATAGTGGGTTCAGAGAGGTTAAGTAATTTGTTCAAAGCCACACAGCGTTCCTACCCTACTCTGCAGCCAAGACTCTTCCAGGCCCAACTCAGCCATCTCCTCTTGGTTGCTTCTATCTTGAGTCGGGCAGCCAACCCCCCAAGACTTCTCAGGGCTCTAGTGAGAAGCAGATGCATGTACTGGATCTTTACTCTTGCCAACCTGCCAGGCAATTGAGCTCATAATTAGGTAATTAAGGCTTCTAGTAAACACTGGAGAAGTTCAACCTGTTTTTGTATCATTTCAGGAAAACAAAGTCCCAGGAGCTTTCCAGTAAGTTCGGAGAGTTTCTGGCTCAGTGATGAGTAAACAGGGACAAGTGGCTGCAGTCCTGTCCCTTGCTACTGCCACCCCCTCCTGCCTGGCTCCTTCCCCACATCAGCCAGCAAACCAGCATGTTGTTTGTTCTCCAGAGTGTACAGGTGAGGGCATCCTGCTCCCTGGGGTCTTTGAGCTTCTAGGAGTCCCCCGATCAGGGCTTCAGAATTTAGAAATGTCAGGCAGGATGTTTGTTAACACTTCAGGCTGGTCTCTCCTGGCCACTGAGGGGCTGTGGGCAGGCACTAACGGTGGCTCCCCGGTGAGTTTCTGGACCCCCGATGACTAGCATGATGATGAGCATATATTTGGCCTTGAGAAGGGCTTGTCAAACAAAGTTGTCAAGGATTCCTCACACAGAACACTGTGCTTATTATGTAACTATCAATTAGAACTTCTTAACCTCTTCATTTTCAGGCAATGACTTCTGGCAAAGCCATTCATGACTAATGGTCCTCAATCCGATCTTGCTGTGCAGAGCTCTGCATGAAGAATGGACCCATCAAAAGCATTGGGAGAAATTGGAACTTCCAAGTCTATGTGTGTGTATCTGTGCACATGTGTGTTCCTAGTTGTGAGTGACTGTGTGTGTGCTTGCCTGTGTATGCAAAAGAGGCTTGAGGGGCCAAAGCAGTGTTTTCACCCACCAGGTGTTGAGGCATCCGTGGGGAAGATTTAGGAAGACAAGGGCAGGGGGCCATTCAGCCTATGGAGAAATACAATTAAAATCAGATCAACTCTGTGGCATGTGCCTATTTGCAAGAAATGAGTGAAGTTAGGCACCTGGTAAGGTATCATTGTGAGAAACAGACCAAGGGACTTGAGGAAAAAGGGGAGAAGCTGCCCTGTTCTGAGGATGGAAGGCACATGGGCTGAGGAGGCTGGCACCGAGCCTCCCTTGTCCCTGAGTGTGAGATTGGCCATCTGCCTGCAAAGACTATGGATGATGACATCTGGGTGAAGGTGGCTGACATCTGGGCAGAGTTTATGAGGACCGGTCAATGTTTCCATTGCCACTACATCTTTTTTGCCTCTCCCTGGTCCCTCTTGAAAGAATTTCTTCATACTTGATAGCCAGAGGGAATCCAGTTCTGAGAAGCATGTGAAGTAATGAGATTGACATTGTTTATTTTCTTGCTGTTGGAGGCTATGTCCTGCTCTCACCTCCCAGTCTCTCTAGCAAGGGAGGGTAACATTCAGGGAAGCAGAGGTGGCATCATGTGACTGGAATCACTGGTGTGGCAGCTGACCTGTGGGGGTTCCGGGACGGCTACTCATTCCATGAGCCAGTGTACACTCTTTACTGGACAAACACCCCTTGGACTCTGGCCCAGAAACCACCATGAACCCAGGTGGGGAAGTCTAACCTGCATCTGGAGACCCTCCTGGATAGGAAGGGAGTCAGACTTGTAAATAATTACAAGTTTTCTGCCATAGAGGGGGTAGCTGTGTGACCTTGGGCCATTTAACTTTCTTTGCTTCAATGACCTCATCTGTAAGATGAAGACACCAATGCCTCCTCCTAGAGTTGTAATGAGGATAACATGAGTTAATATCCTTATTACAGTCAGGCCAGGATCTTGAAGAAGCTGGAGGAAAGGCCCAACATGGAGTTTGCTGAAGGGCACAGGGAAAGTGATACTTCTCAGGGAGGCTGAGGATTAGTAGGAGTTTGCCAGGCAGGGGGTGGGGGAGAAGAGCATTCAGAGAGTCCACTGGCTAAGGCACCAGTACTGAAGTTGTGGAGCAGGAAGAATTCAGTCATGGCTGGAATGGACAAGGTAAGGGAAGTGGGTGGGCCCTCATCTGGGACTTCCCAGACACATAGGCCCAGCTTGGAGCCTTTAGCCACCTCTGCCCCCAAATTGGGCTTAGTTGGGACCATTTCTGTGATCTGGACGCTCCCTCCCCTGCATTTTCTTAAATAGAAACCTCCTGAGGGTGCAGTTGTGTTCTGAGCCTTGGTGGTCTGATTCTCAGGAGCAGCGCAGGGCCATTACACACAACCTCCAAGAAGTTTTGTCAAACAAATCTGTAAATCTCACCCTTGCTGAGATCCTCTCTCTGCCTGCAATGACCTGCCTACTCCTCCAGTTTCCCCGAGCCTTCTAATTCTTGGGGACCCAATTGCCCCTTGCGTGAAGCATTCTGAGATGGCTCCAGGCTCTCTCTGGCCTACTGTGTCTCTTTCACTGCACCCAGGGCTGGCCTTGAACCCTTCATTGTGTGGGCCCTGCAGGGAGTAGACGGCCAGGCCCCAAAACAGTACAGAGCTGGGCAGAGGCCTGCAGCCCTGAAGGGTGGGTGCTGCTGCACCCCCATTCCACAAAAAGCTTAAAGACAGAAAGTGACAGAAGCTGTCGAGAACCAAGTCTAGCTTTTATGGCAGACCAACAGGCAGACCAACATCACTGTGCTTATGAGCGTGAGTCCTTCTTTCCATCCTCAGGCACTGACTACAGGTGGCTCTAGTCACAGTGCTGGTGCTGACTGCTGGAGCCTGATGTTTGGGGCATTCAGCCAGATATTTTGGGTGAATGCCGAAGACAATGTGCAGGATCCTCCCAACCCATCAACCTCTGACCTAGTCCTGTGCTTCCTGGGTAAGGTATTGCATTTTGTCCACAAAGAGGACAACAGCCCTGACTTGAAAATCCAACCCCTGAGTGGAAAACAGCAGCTTCACACAGGTAATTTGCTTGCCTCTGATGGGCAGGCATGTTCAGGCTATGAGCACTGGGTGGTCTCAGGACAGGGCTTTGCCATCTGGTCACTGTCACTAGGGGTGGGAGTGCTGTCATTGAGCTATGAGTCAGCATCTGCTCTTTTCCTCTCTGCCCAGGCAATGCATGTGGGGGCATGGTTGGGGGAGGAGGAGTTGGGCCCCTGACACTTGTTTCCTATAGCATCCCTCCTGCAAAGAGCCATAGGAAGCAGTGTCCACCTGGGTGGGCTGTGTTCCAGATCATCTAAGGGGGAGTTTCATTGAGGAAGGTCGATTTAGAGAGGTTTAACTATAAAACCCATCACTGTTTATAAGCAAGTTTTATTGCATCCTTAACATGCAAGCAGATCAAAATAACTTTTGGTTATTAAAAGATTCCTCTCTGGTTTAAACCTTCCATCCTAAACTCAATATATGTTTCTTCACTCTCCCACTTAGATTTGATCTTATAACTGGGAGGACCTGAAGTGGGGTGGGAGGGTCTGGCCTCTTCTGACATAGCTTCCCTCCCACCTCCCTCCACCCTGACTTCTGGACATGGTTACCCTAAGGTGGGGGGCAGGGGAGAAGTTGTCCTAGGAACCTGATTTCATGCTGGAGACTTAAAACACGGTGACTAGAGGCTTCCCTGGCAGCTGGAGTCTGGCCACAGTTGTTGATCACTCCCTTTAAATTGGGGGGTATTTAGTGCTTTCTTGTGTTTACATGTGGAACCTGGTCACCAACTCACGAGTGACAGGAAAGGTCCCCTTCAACATAATGTTCACCAAGGTTTGCTGAGACATTTAGCAAGAAGCTGCAACAGAAGCTGTACCGTAGATAGTTAATTGTATATTATACTAGGGAAGTTCACTTTCCAAAGAACTTTTACAAAACCTTTCTCTTTTGGTCTTCTTGAGAGCCTAGTAAGCTAAAGTGTAAGAACTACTATCAGTCCTTTGGTAGGCTTAAGCAGTTAATCAGCTTGTCTGAACTTTGGTTCTCCAACTGTAATATTGTGGATAGTAGAATCTACTTCATAGGAATGTTGGCAGAACTAAATTTTAAAAGGTGTGCCAAGTGGAATCTGCAAAATGCACCATGGAGTCACTACCTACTCCACCTAGAACAGGGCAAATGGGGAGGAGGCAGAACAGAGGCAGAAAGGGAGGCAAAGAGGCAGAGCATGGGCTTTAGAATCAGGCTATGTAGACTCAGGTCCTACTTATTGGCTGTGTGATTTTAGGGAAGTCACTCAGATGTTTTAATCATTAGTTTCTTCTTCTGCCCAGTGGGTGTAATAGAAACATTTTCATCAAACATGTGTCCATTTCAGTTGACACATGTCACTCAATGACATTGTCATCCACCAGCTGCTCCTGACACAGGCTAGCATCATCTTTGAAATCTTTGCTTCTTCACACTCCACATCTGATCTATCAGCATGTTTTGTCTATTCTATTTCTAAGCATCTTTCAAAACAGTTGAGTTGGCTTTGGAGCAGGTGGGGTCCCGGGGCCCAGGAGCTGCAGGCAGCTCTTATCTTCCTTTGCCTGGTTGATGGAAACCTGGACTCAGTGGTGGCCTACTTTGAAATGCCAGAAATTTATTGTAAAATTACAGTTTTACAATGAAGTGAATTTATTGTGCATGAGTCCTCCCCAATTTTGTTCCCTTTCATCAGAAACATTGGTGAAGGGCATGCTTGTATCTTTGGACTGAGCTTTGACAACTGTTCTCTGAAGGCCAGAGATCCAGGTCAGTGATGGTGTGGGTGAACAGGTACTGATGTCAAGGACAGGAGCTCCTGAGGGGCAGAGATCAGGCAATGGCACTTGACCACCAGAGGCAGTGGATGTGGTGTCCCTTAGAGAGTGATGAGCTGGCATGGTGATGGTCTGATCCACAGGGATCTTGGTTATGGCTCTTTGGTTTTAGGAACCTTATGACTAAAATAATAGGTAGTCTATTAAGATCTTATAGCACATGACTTGAGTCATCATGACAGAGAGTTGTGGCCTCTTACCTTTCAATCCCTAGACCTAATTGAATTCAGAGACCCAGAATCCATGGAATAAACCTATCATCCTTAAAGCAAGAATCCTCTCCCTGGCACAAAGTGAGGTGGGGTAATTTGACAGGTAATTCTGCATTGGAAAAAGGACTATCAGACATTGGCTCTGAGCAAAGATTGATTCCTGGAAACTCAAAACATTGCTGTGGTCTGCCAACAAGAGGATTTTGAGGCTAAGGAGATCATTGGAATTTTGACTCAAATCCACCTCAGTGAAGGCAGTGAAAACCAAAATGTATCCCATGTTTATCTGCCAAGGTTTAGAGTGAAGTTTGATTGGATATTCTTGGGAATTGACAGAATCCCCATAATGATTCCTTGGTTTGTGGAATAACGGCTATTATAGCAGAGAAGGACCAAATGGAAGTCCCTGGAATTCCACCTCCTTATCAAAGCTATTAGCCCACACAATTTTACATCCCTGGGGAATTTCAGTGCCAACACTGAACATTTGAAAACATTCATCTATTGTGATTTCTACTATACTCTTAAACAGCTTGCCTGTTTAGGTGATGCAGAAGATAGATCTATCTTGGAGAATAACTATAGATAATTTTAAGCTTATTTATCTGGTGACTTCAATTTCAGCTGTTATTTTAGATGAGAGATCTTGATAACTTTACACAGCCCATGGCATCACAGGTGGTAAATCTTTTCTTTTTAAATCCCTATGAGTATAAAGGCATTAGGAATTCAGTAGCTAGATTTCACTTGAAAAAGATGGCAGTATGTGCTCATAATCTGCCCTCTGGATTATAGCTGGCTCTGTGGCACAGTTCATTCTCATTGTCTCATCACACCATGTGACATAATGCTCATTTACTACAGTGCTGACATCAGACTAGCAGATCAAGAGTAAAAAGTAACAGGTCCTTAAATGCTTTTAAAGACATGTATGTGCTATAAGATAGGCAATAAATCCCATAAAAATTCAAGGGATTGGCCACCTTCTGGAATTCTGGTGTCTAGGATATGTTGGAATATTCCCTCCGAAGTGAAAGAGAAATTGACTCACTAGATCTCTATTACAAAGAAGGAGGTATGATGCTTTGTGAACTCCTTTGAACTTTGTAAGAAACATGGCAAGAGCCAAACCCCATGATGTATCACTTATGAGTAAGCCCTAAGACTCCCAGTTCTGGGTGGAGGTTGAGTCCCTTAAGCTGAATTCTGGTGATAAGGCCCTATAGATCCAGTTGTGCTAAGTTTCTTCGGGAAATTATTGATTGCACAAACAATAAAAACCTTAAGATTTTGGAGCAAAGTGATGATCTATTCAACAAGCAACTATTCTTTGACAAGTAGTTTTGACATTATACTGAGCATGGTAGAGAAATAGTACACCTGACCAGAAGATGTCAATGGCCAAGCCACTTGTGCTTCCTCCTGTTAGCCGGGTATTACCTGCTCATAAAACTGAGCAGGGCTAGCAGCATTCCATCACCACTTGAAAGGGGTATTGACAAGACTGGGTCCATGCAGGTCCTGAAAATCAGTGGTGCACCAAGCATATGTGATACTCAGTCAAGGTGTGCTGGTAAATGTTTAACAACCATCTTTCTTGGCGGGGTGGGGGCAGCCTGATTCTTAGTGTTTAAAGATTTCCATGGTGTAAATACTACCACTGTGACTGATTTCAAGCTACCAAAATGACACCACTGAACCTAGAGTTGGAAAGTGATTTCTCATGAGCTGGTGCAAGCTCTCTTCAGCACACTACTGCCCAGAGTGAATCATTTTCTCAAATCGCCTTCCTCTTTGCAATAAGATTATTTTCAGAAAATAATTAGGAGATAAAATGAATAATAATGACCAGATAAGAAGCAGAAATGCTGAAAAATTATTGTAATCATGCCAGTAAACATTTTCAAATAAAAAACATAATTAATATTTAAATAAAATTAATACTGATATATAGCAAAAAGGAGGAAACAATCATGGAACATATAGTCACTGGGTCAGTATTTAAGGAATTTAGAATCCCCATTTCTTCTTAATAAGTAAAAAACTAAGCAAACTGAAAAAAACAGCAACTCTTCTTCTATTGAGAAGAGTAAGGTGACAGGGCAAACTACTGCCCCAAATTGGAGAGACAGACATGACAGACAGAGACTCATAGTTTACTTGAGCAGAAACTGTGGGCTGAGATCTCTGCAGGAGGCCAGGGCTGGAGGAGGGAGAGCAAAATGCAAATGACTTCAGGGGGACCCCTGTCATTGGGGGTAGGGACCACAGTTTTGTGAGTTTTACCTCTAGGACCTCTGCCAGGGCCTGACAGTGAAGATCCAAGAGAAATCCCCTCACATTTCCAACAGGGGAAAGGGGGAAAGAGCCATTCGGAAACGCAGTAGAGCACCTGTTCTTTACAAGACCTGCCCACATAACTGTTTTACCAGAGTTTGACCTGGGGTTTTATCTGTATCTAACTGACCTGGGGAAATGAAAAAGAGGATAAAAGTAATGGGTTAATACTTTTAAATACAAGTTAAATTTGTATTTTCTCTCAGGTAAGTTCTTCCACTGCTCCAGTTCTCCTCACATTTGGAAGCAGTGTCTGTCTCTGACATCAGCTGAGGTATAACCCTTAAACCTTCATGAGTTCAGATACCTCTTGTTTCAAGGGCATTGGGCAAGAGATACAGAGATGTATTTCCCTGGGGCCTGAGCAGTGTTAGCCATGAGAATGGATTTTGAGGGTTATGGGCTGCAAACAGCCAACACTGAGCACTGGATCCCATGTATGTGAGTAATATACAGGGTCATCTTAAGCATAATCCTGAGGGCAGCTGCCTCTCCAGCAGGGTGTAGGGTGTACAAAATACAAATTTATTCTGTGTATTGCCACTGGTCTGGTAACTGCCTCATGATGAACAGCAGGCCATCAGCAGTCAGAACTGTCATATGGGAACTGACCCCAAGAACAATTGACAGAAGAAAGGGCTGACATTTGACCTACCCTATCCAATCATAGTCTCTCTCTCTCTCTCTCTCTCTCTCTCTCTCTCTCTCTCTCTCTCTGTCTCCTCTCTCTCTCTCTCTCTCCTTTCTCTCCTCTCTCTTTCTGGAATTTGGAAATTTTGCTGAAGGATGGGAAACCAAATGAAGTTAATGACAGAGTTCTGGATGGAAGACCATGAACTCTGCCTTTGGGGTCATCAGAGCTGTCCCAAACAATCCTGACTCTGTCTTTCTGGTATTTCTGTGGGGTTGTCTAGTTCCTGTCTTGGATTCTACCACACCTCTTAGTATTCTTCTAATGATTTTTTTAAGTAATGGAGGTTTGACCTCCATTGCTTAAAATCAAAAGAACTCGAACATATCATGAAAGGGATCATCTGCATGCTCAAATTATAAGGCTGGGTCAAGTATAAAGCAGCCTGTGGAGAAATCCTCTGTCCAGACTACTTTATGAAGCCAAAGTTGGCCTAATAATAGCCTTCTGTGCCACCAATGTTCTGAATAGAATGGAGTCAGATAGACCTGAAATTGTGTCCTGGCTCCACCACATTACCAGTGGTATGACCTTGAGCAAGTTACTTAACTTCTACAAGCCTCAGTTTAGCCCTCTATAAGACCATCCTTCAGAGGGGTTAGGTACCTGGGCACTGCTATCTTTAACGCATTTTTGTATGAATGAGAACAAGTGTCCCACTGAGAACAGAGCTTGGCGAGTGGACTGCAGACTGACTTGAGCTCCCATAATCTCAGCTGGGTGTTTTGGTGAAGGGCACAGTCTGTGTACCGAGGACTGGTGACCCTGGGTCCTGTGAACCATCAGTGAGGTAAAGTATACAGAGTGCCATTGGGCAGTAACTAGCTCTCTTTCCCTTTTCCTTCTGAGTTAACCCAACCACAAACAGCACAGAAACTAACTTACAAGATGTAGGTGTTGGGACAAAAGGAATGAAGTGATTGAGAGAGAAATGCCAGGTGAAGTCTCTGCACAGTTGGGCTGGACTCCATGTCAAGCTGACTGTCATGTCTGTTTGTGTGCCTTTGGGTCTTTGGGGGAAAAAGTGAAAGGATGCTCACTGATACTTGCAATTCTTATTTTATTCATCCAGCCTGTGTGTGTGCCTGTGTCCAGGCTGATTCTGCTGACCAGAGGGAAACCCAGCTGTGTAGCACCTGATCCCAGCCTCTTGAGGTAGAATCTGGAGAAGGAGACAGACTAGCTCATGGGAAAATTCCACATCACCATAATAGTAGGCTTCTGCTTGTGTGTACCTCCTCATTACTCACAAAGCTTTCCCACTACATCTCTCAATGCATCTTCACCCCAGCCCATGAGGTAGGTAGTATGGGACCATCGGTGACAATTTATAGCCAAGAGGCTCCTAAGAATTAAGTGACTGTTCACTTAATAGTGATGTCTGAAGCTGAGGCTGGAACTCCTGGGTTCAGTTTCAGTTCAGAAGCTGAGGGGGGATCAGGCCTTCCATTCCTCCACTGGCTCCCTCTTTGCTGTTATGTACCACTTCAAGTGAAGAGAAGCTTCTATTCTAGGGCCACATTTGCCACTGGGAAGGATTCTGCACACTCAGAGATGTGCAGTGATGGTCTGCCTTCCTTCTGTGGCCTTCTGTCTTTCTTGATACAGGAAGAAGACCCAAACTGATCACAGACAATTTCTTTCTCTGCACGCAGACAAAGTATGAGGGTTTAGGCATAACTGGCTAGAAAGATCTGAACTCAAGTTTAGGGTTGAGTTAGGGAAACTGCCCCTCTTGAGGACCAGAATGTATTATCCATCCAGCTCTCCTGAAGCTCTACATGGACAAGAGACCAGTTTTTAAGGAGGTGGCTCTTCCTTAGCTGCCTCTTTGACATATGTCACAGGTGGGGACTGCTGGGAACAGCCTGAGATGCAGGTTTGTCTGAGGGAGGTTTATTGCAACCACTTTGGGATACACGCTGTGGACCAGAAGGGAAGATGCAGGAGAAGTCAGAGGGTGGTGTCCAGCACTAGGGAGTCTCCACAAAGGCCTTGTGAATGCTGAGGGTATCTCTGAAGATGGTGCCCAACTTTTGTATCCCTGCACCACCAATCAGTGATTGATTCAGTTTCCCTGAGGAAGGGATGTCCTTCAGTGACAAATTTCTCTCCTGCTAGAGGGGGAGGGCAGGGAGAGTTGACTGTGGAGCAATCCCAGGGGCTGGGGAATGAGTCCTCTGTTTTTGTTTTTTTGTTTGTTTTTGGTGTAGGCAAAGATTTTTATTTTCTTTTATTTTTGAAGTACAGGTCCAGAAGAACTAAGGCTTGCTTGGATATAGCTGGTATATGAATGTCTCCTACAAGATGGACAGCAAATTGAACATTTCATCTAAAATGTCATGTGGTGTGCTTGAATGTGATATTGTTATGTTACAGAATTACATACTTATGATTTTGTAATAAAAGATTTTCTAATAAAAATGGACATTATTTTATTGATTATGTTATTACAGTTGTCCCAATTTTTTTGAGACAGTTTTTCTGAGAGAGTTGACCCTCTCAGCCCAGTAATTCCCCCTGAGCTTGTGTTCATGGGTAGTGCATATAAGTTTTTGGCTTCTCCATTTACTATAATCTTCTTAATATCCTCCTGCCTATTTTGTACCTACCAATTACACTTCTTAATCCCTGAACCTTTTCCTCATTCTCCCCCTCCCCCCGAGCTGATAACCCTCCAAATGATCTCCATATCTATGATTCTGTTCTTGCTCTAGTTATTTGCTTAGTTTGTGTTTTTTAGATTCAGTTGTTGATAGTTGTGAGTTTGTTGTCATTTTAATGTTCATAGTTTTGATTTTCTTTTTCTTAAATAAGCCCCTTTAACATTTCATATAATAAGGGCTTGGTGATGATGAATTCCTTTAACTTTACCTTGTCTGGGAAGCACTTGATCTGCCCTTCCATTCTAAATGATAGCTTTGCTGAATAGAGTAATCTAGGTTGTAGGTCCTTGCTTTTCATCACTTTGAATACTTCTTTCCAGTCCTTTGTTGCCTGCAAGGTTTCTTTTGAGAAATCGGCTGAGAATCTTATGGGAACTCCTTTGTAGGTAACTCTCTTCTTGTCTCTTGTTGCTTTTAAGATTCTCTCTTTATCTTTAACCTTTGGCATTTTAATTATGATGTATCTTCATATGGTCCATTTTGGGTCCAACTTGTTTGGTACTCTCTGTGCTTCCTGGATTTGTGTGTGTATTTCCTTTGCCAGACCAGAGAAGTTTTCTTTCATTATTTTTTCAAACAAGTTTTTCATTTCTTGCTTTTTTTCTTCTCCTTCTGGCATTCTTATGATTTGGATGTTGGCACTTTTGGAGATGTCCCGGAGTCTTCTTATTCTCTCCTTGTGTTTTTTGTTTGTTTGTTTGTTTGTTTTTTGAATTCTTGTTTTTTCATTTTGTACTGGTTGACTGTTTATTTCTTCCTTATATTCCAAATTGTTGATTTGAACCCCAGTTTCCCTCCCTTCACTGTTGGTTGCCTGTGGATTTTTCTTTATTTCATTTAGTATAGCCTTCATTTCTTCCCTTATGCATTTGCAGTATTCAGTGATTCTCTGATCATCCTGATTACCAGTGTTTTGAACTCTGCATCTGATAGGTTGGCTATCTCCATTTTGCTTAGGTTTTTTCTGGAATTTTTATATGCTCTTTCATTTGGGCCATATTTCTTTGTCTCCTCAATTTGGCAGCCTCCCTGTGTTTGTTTCTATGTGTTAGGTAGAGCTGCTTTGACTCCCTGTCTTGGTGCACCTGTTATGTTGTAAGAGGTGGAGCCTTAGGTATTTGACAGGGCAGGGCAACTTGTTTCACTGTTTTGTGTTGCTGTATGTGGGGGAGCAGTTGGAAAGGGAGTAATGCCACTTGCTCAACCCTCCCCCTATTTCCAGTCACTTCACCTACTTCTTGTACGTGACTGGCTACCCTTTAGCTATTGTCCTGGTGGTGGTTCCCAGAGTGGGTGGGTTTGCATACATTCTAGGACCTTGGGGGCCTTTTAAATAGCCCTTGCTGAGAGACCAGCAGTTTCTTCTGCCACACCAACCCCCACTGGTTTTTACAGCCAGAAGTTATGTGGCTCTATTTTCCTGGTGCTGGAACCCTGGGCTATGTAATCTAACCTGGGGCTGGGATGGCTCATGCCCCAGGTGTCCCTCCTCATTTTTATCCACCACACGTGAATGTGGGACCACTCGTCTCATGGGCCACAGCCACCACCGCCACCTTGCTGCCACTGCCTTACCACTGCCACACCGCAACCTCTCTGCCCTGACTCCCTGTCTCTGTCCCTCCTATCTGTCTGGATGAATATTTCTTCTTTAAATCCTTAGTTGTCAGACTTCCATACAGTTTGATTTTCTGGCAGTTCTGGTTGTTTTTTGTTTTGAGGTTAGTTGTGTTCCTTCTTATGGGTGTGTGAGGAGGTAAAGCATGCCTACCTATGCCTCCATCTTGGCCAAAAGTCCTCGCAAGTCCTTTGTTCTTGAAGTGAGACCTGGGCAATGTGACCATGTGGCTACCTTACCATTGTGATTAGTGTGGGCCCAGGGCTTCCCTGGGAATGTGGATCCCAGAATAACCTGGTGGGCTTGAATAAATTTGGAAAAGTTATTTAGGGTACAAAGGAGGTGACCTGTAGAGTGAGTTGGGATGACCACAGTGGTCTAAGGAATGAGTGAGGGTACTTGAAAAGGGGGGGTCCTTTTCCAGAGGGAAACCCTGCCAAGAAAGGGAGGTATCTACTCATGTAGCCCTAGGAGAGCAGGCTGCAGGGGTGGGGGTAGAGGGCCAGGACAGGCCTAGCTCAGGAAGGTGAAGCTGTGTCCCTGCTGGACCAGGGCCTTGGGGTGGCAGTGGGGAAGGATGAGTGGGGCAGACCCAGGGAGGGGGCCCAGCTGTGTTGCCAGGGACAGGGACCTCAGAGGGATTGTTGCAGTGCCCACCAAGGATACAGCCTGCTTCCTCCAGTGTGGGTTTTTCCACAGCGGAAAGCTCTGGGGCTGCAGGGAGTGGCTGGCTGCCTTTGGGGTCCCTCCGTGACTCAGATTGTTTTCCAGCTCATTGAACGGGGGCCCTGCTGTGTGAAGTTTCCTCTTGGGCTCTGTGGATGCATAATGAATGGGGAATTTAATCCATATGCTGATGATTCCTTTACCCTGAACTCATCCACAGGCGGCTCCCCAGGAGCCTTTGATGTCCAGCAGGGACTCACAGCCTTTTTATGAGATGTTTTATGCTCACTCTCTTCACCACTCCCCACCCACTCCTCGCCCTTTCTGTTTAAGGAATAGAAGTTGTGCTTTTTGGAGTCTAAATGGACTCAGACTTTGAATGTTCCCACTTCTAAATTCTAAGCTTGTGGGGTTCCCTTGGACTCCAGCCTGGCAACCTATTCTCCAGCCAGGACCTTGGGCCCTGTTCAGGGGGACTTGCATGCACAGACCCCAGACTGGGGCAGTCAGAGCTGGGGGGTGCTGGTCAGGAGGCTGAGGTTCTTGTCCTTTCTCCTGACTCCCAGACAGGGCAGTGGGTGGGGAGTGTGTGATAGAAGGAACACTCCCCCGCTTGCCCACCCTGCCCCTTCTGCATCTGAGTACCTCTGCCATCAGCCATGTCACCCATTTTGTTTTGTTTTGTTTTTTTCATTCCTTTGGGCTAAGGCATCTTTTCCCCAAATCCTTGGTGGTACTGCAAATATTTAGGATTGGGACAGTCATTACCACATTATTGTGGATTCACAGTTCATTTGGGAGATCACAGGTCAGTGGGGATCAGGACGGTAAGTTTTGATGCTGGGAAAGTAGTCCTTGTTGGGAAAGAGTGTTGGAGAATGAAAGCCAGCTCTTGGGACTTCTGACTTGCCCTGGGTTCCTAGGGGTCTGGACTGGGGAGTGGGGTGGAGCAGAGTGGAGGTAGGGTAAGGGAAGACTGATAGGCTGCAGTAGATGAGAATCCAAACTAGAGCTTCATAAGAAAAAGCAAGCATCCAGACTGGTAGGCATAGTCTCCTGAGTGCAGTCTTCTGAGCTGTGAATATGCTCAAGTTACTTGACAGAGCTGCCTAGCATTTTGACTTTGGGACAGTGGTAGCTGTGAAAAGCAGGGACCCAGTGGGGAAACAAGAGGGCAAAGCTCATGCCTACCTGGACCAGCAAGTAGGGAGGCTTTCCAAAGGAAGGAAGAGGCTAGGCTTTGTTTTGAAGACCAAGTAGGCTGTTTCAACATGGCAAGGTTTACAACTAGAATGATCTTTTCTCCCAGGGAAAAGCAAATTTGGAAGAAGGAAAGGCAGGGGCAGGAGACCAGTAAAGAGGCTGCTGGAGTAGCAACCCCCCACCTCACCCCTACCCCATGAGGGTGGCAGTGGGGACAGAAAGAAGAAACAGAATGTGGTAATTGGGTGTGGGGACTTGGGGTTCTTGGACAACTCCTAGATGAAGATACAGGTGAAGAAGTGGTTTGGGGAGGTGATCGTGGACATGGTTTTGTGGCCCAGGCCAGGGGAGTGTTTCAGTGGCTCCTAAATGCAAGGCTAGAGATGAGGATATATATCTCCAGCTGTGGCCCCAGCTGGAGATACATATCCAGGGCTTATCTGCATGTGGGTGGGAATTGAAATCCTGAGCTGGCCCAAGATGGTCAAGAAGAGAGGGTGCTTGTTATTAGAGGAGGCTCAGGATAGGGATGGAGATGGGCTTTGGCTGGGCCTTAAAAGTGGGGAAAGCGGGGCTTGGTACTGAGAGAGATAGAGGTCCTTATGGACTGACAGCCTGCATGTCTCCACTGTCAGCTCAGCCCCAAGTACAGCACAGCAGAGTGAACCAGAAGAAGGTTTTGTCCCTTTGAGATTATGAGCTTTTTTCCAGAGTCAATAGTTTAGGATGGGAATAAAGCAAGGGCCAGCTTTAGTGGACCTCCAGCCCTGTGTACCCAGTGGGGAAGGAAAAGCCTCCTGAGCAAGAGGAAAACCAAGGGCTCATCCTTCTCCTGGGCCCAGAAAGGTAGGACATGTGCTGATGGCAGAGACTGAGGCTGGCTTGTTCTGGTGACTGAGGCCCCAGCAGGTCTGGGGCAGCCCCTAGTAATTGCATACTAAAGATACCTTAAACTGGGTATTGCCTCACTGTCCAAGGGAAGCACAAGTCCTTTGGGGTAGGGGTAGCTCAGCTACACAACAAGTGCATCTTGTGTGGGCTGGGTGTCTTGTGGCTCTGGGTGGTCTAGAGAGATAGATTTTGTGCCCTTTTCTTGGTGGAGCCAGTGGACGGAGACCTGCCTCACTTTTGATAAGAGGACACCAGACACAGAGGATGCTCCAGTGCTGCTAATCTCTGCACATATTGCTAAACACCAGCCACAGTCTTACATTCCAAACACGGCATTGGCAGCTCATTTCAAAGCATTCATCACAACCAAGAGTGCATCACCCAGCTTTGTTGTTGCCTTGGGAAATAGTCTCCCTACAATGAGGCATTTGTTGGAGGACCAGAGTAGAGGGCAGGACATCGCAGCACAGGGCCTGTTCACTTATTCATGGATGCATCATGAATGGTGCCATCAAACTGTCCAGGGCTTGGAGGATTCTAACCTCAGTTCTGTCACTCACCCAACTGGAACCTTGGGCAAGCCACTCAACGTTTTCATCTTTCAAATGGACATAAAAATCCCTGAGTCAAATGTCTTACAGACTGTGAAGTGAACCAAATGAGCTCAAATATGAAAAATGAATTTAAATTTAAAAGCACTTTGGCTTCCAGCTTTCCTCAGTTCCTCTGTCTGTTGATCCTGAAATCTCTGAAGGCTGCAATATTCAGTGGCCTGTCTGGGGCTGTTCTACTGCCTTCCTGGGCTCCTCTTAAAAAATCAAAGGAAACAGCAGCCAGGAATAAGGAAGAACCAGCCCAATTCGAGCCATGAGCTAAGAGTAGATGATGAGTTGGGGAAAGCTGGCTCTCAAAGTAAATACATTTTTCCACATGCCACCTTCCACTCAGAGTCATTTGGCTTTCCATCAATGGCAGCTGATGATGTGGGGAGACATGACCTTGGGGGTGGGCTGTCTCTGCCTCCTCTTATGCAGATGTACTTCATGGAGGGATGAGAGCCTTGGGAACCACTGGGGAGCGGTTGGCCTATAAAATGCCTTGCCGAATTCCTGGCAGGAAGTAGATGCTGTTTCAGAGGGTGGGGCTTTTTCCTCACTGACCATCCAAGGATGCTCCTGTCTTTACTGAGAGCATGGGAGAGGCCCCAGCTGCTTGGACTAGGCACTTTCAGAGAGGCAGAGGCCCTAGCTTCTGAGCTGGGGCCAACCTCATCTGCTGGGATTTATTCCCTCCTCTGGGTGCACCTTGACAAATGTTTATGGAACCCTGGCAGAGTGGAAGGCCCTGGGCTCCAAGCTGAATAACATCAGTCTAGAGGGTCCAGGTGTCCAGTCTGTCTGACCCCAGACTCAAAAGCCCCCTTGGCTGTCAATTTGCAGCCCTGGCCCCAGCTAGGGTTCCCACCCCACAGTGTTCAATAGCCCAATGTTGTCACAGGTGTGTGTTGCTGTGTAACACGAGAACCAGCACAAGGGTTGGATTCAAGTCTTCCTTGAACCCAGCATGCTTGGGGCCCATAGGTCCTGGGACACCATGGTTCTAAGGGCCCCTCCTTGCACTCTCTGCCCTGGAGGTCACTCCCTTCCTCAATAGTCTGTTCTACACTGGTAAGACTGGGGTTTGCTGGTATCCACACTCACTCTACCCAGGGTTTAAAGCTAAATCCTAACTATTCTAAGCCAAACATGGTAATTCCAAGCTCCTTGGCAGTGATTGGTTTGGAAAAAGGCATGTGACACAATTCTGGCCAATAAAATGTAAGAGGAAATGACCTGGGGGAGGAGGGTTTAGGAAAGGTTTCCCACTGACTAAGAGACACAAAGGAAGAGGTATGTCCTTGTCCCACAAGGGTGCTGTGTTTGTGTATAGTGTCTGGAACACTGGCAGTCATCTTGAAACCATGAGGAAAGCTAATCTGGGACAAAGTTACAAACACACCAAGGAACCCACAGAAGGAACTTGGGTCCATGACGATGTCACTGAATCACTGAATCAAACACTGGTGCTGTATTCCTCAAGATTTCTTGCTATATGAAATTTTCTTCAACACCATTTTTGATTCAGTTTTCTACCCATTGCAGCAGAAGCATCCTTATTGATCGAGTCCCTGTCTCCATTTGCTTACAGCTCCCTTTGACCTCTTGTGAGCCACAGAAATTAGATTTAGGAGGCCTCATATGCAGTAAAAAAACTAAAGTTTCCAAAGTGTTGTGGGCACATTGCCTGGGATTATCCAAAAGCTGTGTGATTTGGTGATGTGGGTACTGCTACACTGAGCCCCTACAGGTCCCCAAGGCCTTCTCCAGAAGTGAGGTGTGCCCAGGGTTCACTCCCACTCCTGGGGATAAGGGCTGGATGTCCTCAATCTCATCCCCTGCTCAGGTGAGAGTCATCCCTCCCTATTTGGCTCCCAAAGTCACCCTTCCCTTCCATAGGACTTGCAGCTGTTGCTCACCTTCCTGGGAATGAGGGCTCCCCCACCTCTCCTGGCTCAGCGGATTCTGCCTCTCTCCTGCCATTCAGCCTAAGGTTGGTGTCACCTGGGTTCTCCTCCACCCAGGGAAGAGCAAGGTTTCAAGGAGCAGCAGGGTCATAATCTCAGGAATGGGCTCAGTGGGTAAGGAAAGTGCAGTGGGAGCTCCCATTGTTGTTCAGGAGTTCCCACCAGAACTAAGACAAATGTGGAGGAGTGGGGACTGGTGTGCAAGAGGACACCTTGGAGGCAAGGGAGAAGGCTGTTTGTCAGAGCTGAGGCTCCAGGTGGGGACAGGCTTGAAACAGGTGAGACCCCTGCACCAAGGAGTGTCTGGGGGTGGGAACCCCATCCTATTCACCTGTGCTGGCTTGTTCAGTAGGTGCTCAGGGGATGTGAGTCCAGTGGGTGCAGCCATTCATTCATTCACTTATTCACTCATTCATTCATTCATTCCACAAAGACATTGTAACCCTTGTGTTGATCAAAGAGATCAAGTGCTGAGTAGGGCAAACAACGTCCCTGCCCTTTGGTCTGGGTCCTTACGAGCAAGTTGAGATGACATAAGCCAGGAGCTAAATAACTGATTATCAAACTAGCTAGCCAATGAACTAACTAACTAATTATTTTTTGTTAATTATATGTACTGCAAAGTATGACAGCCTGTGTTTATTGCAGGGGTATGCAGAAGTTTGGGGGTGTTAGAGAGGGCCTTGCCAAGGGCAGGGTCAGAAGGATGAGAAAAAGCCAGATGTACAAACCTCTGTAGAGGGAGGCCTGGGGTGGCCAGACAGAGGTGTGGTTAAGTATGGGTGTCTGGGAAGTTCTGAGGGGTCTGGTGGAGCTGACGCAGAAGAGTGAGGCAGGGAGCCATGGTCTGTGGTCTCGTGAGATGGTCTAAATCTTCTGAGTTCCAGAATGTTAGACTGAATCACCTTAAATCCTTTTCTGTGTAAGGTCAGAATTAGTCCTAGAGATCTAAATGGAAGTGTGTCTATACTCAGGGACAAAAGGACACCACTTCGGGATAGGAGACTGCAGCAGGCCAAAAACTAGGTGACAGCCAACATTTGGAGGTATCCACTTTCATAATCACTGTAATTGTGATTTCTGATGTCCAGGGCAGGAGACCTTCCTACTTTATCCTCCCTCCTTTTTCCACCCACCTCTCACCCTAGTCTGCCTGATCAGAGCTTGACTTTTGCCTCCCATCTCACTCCTGAGTACTTCTCTCCATGTCGCCCTCCTACCAAGGGGAGATGATAGTACCCTGGACACCACAGGGAGCCCACCCCAACTTCTGCATGGGAAGCATGATTGAGGAAGCTTGACTTTGGGACTTTCCAGTACTCACAATCCTCCCTCCCATGCCTTGGGGCCTGCTCAGGTCCTGGTCATCCTGAACTCCAGCTTTCAGTCCTTGGGCACCTGACCTGACTCTCTCTCCCCAAGATGACACCCTGGCCCAAGTTTCCTGGGGAGGGCCTAACCTGTTTGCCCCTGCTGCTGGTCCTACTCTTCCTTCCCTGACCCTCCAGGCTCACTAGAGGAACAGAGCCATGCTGCCTCCCTGCAGAGTGGATTAGCTGAGCTGATGTGGCGGGCATGATTGGTTCAGTTAAGTTACTTCCTTAACTTTGGTATTGGTCTGTTGTCCTGAGAGAGATCACACGTTGCAGAGAGAGGGCTATGGACGGATCCTAGAGAGGTCATTTTGTGACTTCTGGTAAGCTACAGGACCACTCCCGGTCATCTGTGCAACCAGAGAGCAATAGCTCTCAGGGGATATGTAGAAGGTAAAGATAAGACTGTGTAGTGTGCCTGGTGCATGTCTAGCAGTCAAGGGCAGGCCCCACCCCACCTGGCTCTTCTATTTTCTCTCTTCCAGCCTCTCTCCCCGCTCTGCTTTAATGTTTAACTCCCATTCTTTTCCATCTTAGATTCCAAAAAAGTACCATGGCTAAAAAAATGCATGAAAGCACATGGAAGGGGGCATATTCAACACTGTGACAGTCCTCTGAGGCGAGGACAGTGTGATCTGGTGGAGATCATCTCAAAGACTCTCCAGCTGCCTGCTCACCAACCCAGGCAGGGACCCTGAGGGATCTCCTTCCCACAGTCTCTGGATCAGGAGGCTGGCTATCACCAGAGAAAGGCAGGTCTGGCTCACCAGGCAATGCAGCTTCTGGCAGACAGCCTGACTCCTGTGCTGCAGCACCAGCGTAGGCAACCAGGCCCAGTCCCCCTGTGGGGTGCCCCAGTCCTCCTCATCTGTGAGTATGCCCCTTAGGAACCCTGGGCCTCATTCTCTGGAGAATCCAGTGAAGTGCAGAGACTCAGAACATGGGTTGAGGGTGTCCCTAGTGAGATCTGGATGTCAGTGGTGTGTGTCTGTGTATATCTGGGGGGGGCATGTCTGGGTAGTATGCGTGTGGATGGTATGTTTGTATCATGGTAGATGTGATTGTGGTATATATATCTGATGTGTGTGTATCCATGGTCTGTATAGTATATATATGTCTGTGTGTGGAGTGTGTCTGATGTATGTGGGGGTATATTGTATAGTGTCTGTGGTGTCTGATGTATCTGTGTGTACTATGTCTGTGGCATGTGCGTGTGTGTTATGCATATATGTGTGTGCATACACCCACAGCTTTGGTGAGAAGAGAACCCTTTCTACCCATGTAGGATCCATGCCTTGGGTGAAGTCATGATGTCATGAGTGATGTCATGGAGTCAGTTTTCTTGTTTCCCCACTTGTCTGAGACCTCTGCTCCCTTCCTGGGCCACCCCTCTTGCTCCTCTGTCCCCACTGATGTTCTTCCTTGACCACCTTCCTGCCACCTGTCTCTCAGGGATCAGCCTCAGGCTCCAGAACAGGGCCATCTCTGCCAGCTCCCTGTCTCTTGGGTTGGATCAGGGCTCCCTCCACATCCTGAGCCAACTCTGCACACCCTCCTGCACTGCAGCGCTGCACTGGTGACACCTCCACCTGGCTGACCTGTCAGTCTCCCTAGTCAAGGGAAAACCTCCCCTTGCCCAGCCTCCTCCTGGTCCAGGTGGTGGTGTGTTTGCTGCACCTTTATGTGGCCATTTAGTAACCAGCCTCCATTTCTGTCACCTTCTCTAGAGAGTGGGGAGGGAGGGATGGGTTTTATATTGGGACATGTTATATAAGGTTCTGATGAGGTCAGGGTCACTGGAGACACAGTGCTGGAAGCAGGGTGTGGGTTGGAGTTAACATGGGTCACTCTCAGATGCTTGTGGAAGGTCCACAACCATGCCACATGCACCATTGCATGTTGGTGGAAAATAATTACACAGGAATGAGAATGAGTATGAGGAGCGAGGCATGAGGTGGATACTGCTGCACCCATATTGAAAGACTGATGGAGAAAAGAAATACACGGACACTGACACCCACTCACCCACCTTTTCCTCACACACCTCATGCACCAAGGCCATCTTCAAAGACTTCCAAGCACACCCAGAATAAAGCCCGACCCTCCCAGTGGCCTCTATAGCCCCATGATTTGCTCTTCCCCCTACCCCAGGCTCTAACTGGGGCCACATGGCCACCCTGCTGTTCTCTGACTGGGCAAAGCACATTCCCACTCTAGGGTCTTTGCACTTGCTCTTTCTTTTTCTGGAGCAATCTTCTCACCAGCAGCCATGTGGCTTACTCCCTCATTTCACTAACATCTCTGGCTTTAGTCATCTTCTCAGAGAGGTCTTTCCTGACCACATTTTAAAAATTATCACACCAGTGTTAACTCTTTATTCCCTTATGCCATTGTATTATCCCCAAATTACCAGAAGTTGCATTATTTAATTGTGTATATATTTGTTTCCTCTGTGTCTCCACCAGATATCATCTCTCTGAGGGCAGTCCTGTGGTCCCCTCTGCTATCATCAGTATTTGGCACAGAGTAAAGCCTTTGTGTGTCTGATGTGTGAATGGGAAGATGGGTGCAGTGGGAGCATCTGTGTATGCCACAGTGAGACCAGGTTTCACAAGAGAGGGAGTGTCTGTCATGCTGCAAAATACATTTCAGATGGATTAAGGCTGTAAAAGGAAAAAACAAAACTATAAAACCACTGGATGAAAAGAGAGGATGTTTTCATGATCCTGGAGGAGGGGAAGCTATTCTAAGCAAGACACGAAATCCAGAAGCTATAAAAGAAAGGCCTGACAGATTTGACTACATAAAAATAAAAAGCCTATGCAGAGCAAATACATGATAAACAGAGTTAAAAGGTATTTGGCTGCCTGGGATAAAATATTTAAAACATGTGCAACAGACAACAAATTAATATCACAACATATAATGAGATTCCAATAGCCAATAAGTAAGATACATACAGCCCTGAAGGAAAAAAAATGGATAAAGGAGAGGAGTGGGTAATTCATAGAACAAGAATTGTTCATGGCCAGTGAACAGCTGACGAGATAGATGCTCACCAGTCACCAGCAAGAACCACTTGGGTGGGGAGCAGGATTGAAAGGAGGGCTAATGTTGTACTGGTGAGTGGTCCTGGAGCCTCAAACGGGGTTGGGTGTGGTGCCTGTTGACAGGGGAAGGGCAAGCTGGGCAGACTTGGTGACACTTACAATGAATGCTACTTATGACCCAGAAATTCCATTTTTAGGAGGCTATCTCTGCAAAATGTCAAAGATGCTCAATGCATCATAGTTTGTTCTAGCAAAGGGACAGAGGGGAGCCACCTCACTGTTCCACATCAGGGTGGTGGTTGCACGAAAGAGAACCATGCAGTCAATGACGAGAGCCTCCTCTGGCATTAAGAAATGTTCCCAACTTATTGAGTGAAAATAGAATCAAGATGCACAAGCACAGGAGCGGCTGGGTCCCATTTGTATTTTGTAAAGTCCTGTGTGTGCAGTCACCCAGATGTATACACACACCTGCACAGAGAATAAGGCAGAGAGAAATTTACACCTGCTAATAGGAGGGAGTGCTGGGGAGTGGGGATGGAGCTTGAGGAGTGACTTTCCATTTTTCTTGTTTCTTTATTATAGAATTTTAGCAACTAAAATGACAGTATTAAGGAAGGAGGCTGAGGTGTGTGGTGCCATTGGGTCAAGATGGGGAAGCCTGAAGATCTGGGCTGCCCACCACTCAGAGACTGCAAGCCAAGCAGCAGCACCCACAGAGCACCCACAGGGGGCTGGCCCTGCTCCAGGCCTCTCCACAACATCCTACAGTAGGATCCAAGATGTCCACTTTTTCTGATATGTTAGAGTTGAAATCCAGAGCCAGAGTTGACCCCATCATGGAAACAGTGACCTCACTCCCTATATGATCTGGAACTGGGGTACCCTAGCAACATGATGTGACGGAATCTTAGCTCCAGCTGAGTCACCCTGTCAACTCAGCATTCATTGATGTAGGCACACAGTTCCTGTGCATTCTCTTCTCACCCCCAGTGATTTCAGGTTTCCTTTTCTATGAGGCAAGCACCCCCTTCTTCTCATGGAAGCCTCTACAGCATTTGGGCCTCCCACAGGGTGTCCAGGAGTTCAGTTCTGGAAAAACTGATATAGAGATGGGAAGAGACCTCCAGGCAGATGTCACATTAATGGGTAGATGTGAGCATCGGGAGTTCAGGGGAGAAGCCTGGCTGGAGGTAGACCCTACTGTGAGTCCTTGAGCCATGAGCTGGTGCAGAGAAGAGCAATGAGCCTGGGACAGAGCCCTGGCTTCCTACACAGAGAATACTACAGCAATCGTAATAACAGTTGTAATAGTCACTGCCATGTTGAGCTCAAAGGGACAGTGCCACAGGAAGGTGAAAGGGCTTTCCCAAGGCCACGTAGACATGCTAGGCCCTGCCTAATATCTCATCTTTGTTTCTCTGCCCTCCCATAACACTTAAAGTGGTGATTTAAGACTGCTAAGCTGTTTTGTCTTAATTTCTGACTCTGACCTTGGTCCTTCAAATTCATGGAGCTGACCAGCTGAAGTTTTGAGAAGTTGGAAAGAACTGGGAACAGCTAAAAGGCCAGGTATAGAGGATGCCCAGCTGGGGACAGAGAGCAGACTCAGTCAGGGGGTCTGTGCCTTTGCTCCATGCTGCCTGGAGGACAGAGCCTGTGACAGTCATCATTATCTTCCTTCAGGTACCATTGCTTCATTTCACTCTCACAGCCCCACAAGGTGGGCACCACAACTCTCTTGTGATCTGCAGAGGGATTAAGAACAGAGACTGCCAGGAAGGGTAGGGCCAGGCCTGTCTGATGTCACACCTCAACCTTGCAACCACCAGACAGTTTATAGACTCTGCATATTCAGTCAGTATCTACACTTAGATTTTTTTCTACGTGTTCTCTCTTAGGCTTCACAATGACTCTATGAGTTGGGTGTTATTGGCTCCATCTCACAGGCAAGGGAACAGAGGCTCAGGGAGGTCAATCAATGTTGGCTGGCCAGCAGGCTCCATATTGTGCATTCTGACCTAGTCACCCTCACACTGCTGCCTCTTGGTGCAGCCCAGTCAGCCACTTGGGGAGGGGTTTGTGAACTGAACTCTGCCAGGCAGGTCTCTGTTCTAGGTGGCACCTGCCCTATTTCCTGGTTTACCATACTTAATGGACTCTGAGTGAGATATTTTACTTTTTGGCATCTTTGAAATCTGGATGCATCTTACAGTCCTTGTCAGGCCAGACCAGGCCAGGCAGTTGTCATGACTCTGCTGCATTTTTCTGGCTCCCACGTCAAAACTTGCAGGATGAGTGTCTATGGTTGGGAGAGAATCCTGCAGCCAGTAGTGGAGCCCACTGAAAATGAGGAGCTGATCACTTAGCTTTTGTTGTTACAGAGGACAAGGCTGTGCCCACCTGTGACTTCACCTTAGGAGCCATGAGACCTGTGTGCAAACACTCCTTCCCAAGTGCTCATATTTTACCTGAAAGGAGACAGGGAAAGATGCACTTGTCTACCTGGGTACCCACAGGTGGCAAAGTGGGGGAATTGGATGGCTGGTCTGGTGGTCTGGAGGGCTGATGATGGCACCATCTGACTCTGAGCCAAAGCAGAGTCCTGATCCTGTGCCCTCTGCTGAGCTGGTGTCCATATCCCTTAATGAGTGTGGCTCACTCCTCTGTTCTTAGTGCCTGGTCCCAAGCCCAGCACACTTCAGCATTTAATCAGCATTTATTCAGCATTTAATTGCAATTAAATGCTGAATAAATGAAAATTGCATGTGGCTTTTGAGTATCTACCACACAGGTTTGAATTGTACATATGCCACTTCTCTGAGCCTCAGTCTTCTCATCTGTAAAATGGGGATGAAATGCCTTTGTGATAAGGTTATTGAAAAAATTAGTTAGATGGTGTATATACAGTGCTGGGCTTCATAAGTACTCAAGGACTGAATGGTAAGAGGGGTTAGGAATATTTTTGAAGAGACTAGTTATGATTTTTTGTGTGCAATGGCTTTAGATACAGCCTCAATTCGAGCTGTTGGTCACAACAAGATTGGGGAAAAGCATCAATGGCTCAGCATGGATCCATCCTCAGTGCAGGGACAAATGCCACAGCTGTAGCTGGGCACAGGGACTTCTCACTAGATCTGGGAATGATGGAATCCGTACAGATCTTGTTCTCTCCTCGGGGAGTGCCCTGAGCAACCAACATCTGAGGTCTCTTCTTGGCGCTGGACAGGGGCTTGTCCAAGCCAGGTTCTCGGCTTATTCACTTCTTGTCAGCTGGTGCACAGCATGTGCTCAATACGTTTTTGATGGGTAAATGAGTCCCTGTTCACAAGAGCAAGACCCCCACAGATTAGGTCTGTTCTCTTTCTCTCCCTCTTGTACATGTGTGTGCATGCCCAGGAGCACACAAGCACACATGTGCACACAAACATATAGGCTTACTCACCTGGCTGCAGGCTTTTTGCTGGTCTGGGGCATGCAACGTCATCTGTCTCCCCACAGCCAGCCATAAACTCCTGATCCGAAATGGGAAACTGCAGATTACTTGCCTTTGCATTTTCTCCAGCTACCGGCACAGAAAATGCTTAGGAATCACTAAGTGGATGGATGGATGAAAGAATAAAATGAATCCAGGGTAATTTATTGGAATGAATTACATACAAGATGATGATGATGGTAGACCTGTCATGCTAGTTAGAACATAGGCTGGGTATTGCTGTAAAATAAAGGTTTGCTGTAAAGATGCCAGAGTAACAAGATCCAAGTCTACTGGTCAGACTCTCACTGAGGTGACAGTTGGCAGGCCCCAGACAGTGGCTGTGGGCGCTGGCTGACCAGCCCCCACCACCCTCTGCTAGGCTTCCCTCATCTACATCCCCTCCTGTGGGTGTGGAGACACCCGAGTGGGTGACCTCCCCCTTACTACCAAGAGGTTCTGCTCTGTCACCCAGGGCCTAGCAGGGCACATCCATCCCTGGAGGACAAAGCTTGTGGTGGATGTGGCTCATTCCCAAACACTCTATGCCAGGACTTGTGCCCAAGAGAAGGGTCAAAGAATAAAAGTCAAATCCTTACTCAGCCTGTGAGTGGCTGAGCATACATCCCACCCTCAAATTTTCCCCAAGAGCTGGCGCCCCCAGGTGACCTGGATCCTGGCCTCATGTTGCTCCTCCCTGGCTCCAACACAGGGATTACCTAAGAGAAGTCCAGACGCCCAGTAGTTCCCACTTACCTTCAAAGTCTCTTGCCACTGATGGACCTAGCATTTTCTTCATTTTCAGGGGTGGTTTAGGGGTGTGATTTGGCTTATGCAGTAGTAGCTGAGTGCACCTATGGGGCACTGAGAACAGCCCTGGGCCCCAAGCCTGTGGGGACAGTGTTTTTGCAGTGGAGGAGGAGACTATGCAATGAAGGGGTCTTCCTCTAGGGTGTAAGAACTGCTCCCAGAAGCAGAGAACCCCCAAAACAAAATAGTTTGATTTTATCCAGCAACTGGTTACTTATTAGCTCGTTTTCAACATCACTCTTGGCTAGAACTCAAATGTGGCTTTATTTTGCAAGCGACTTTGTGTGTGGAGACACATCCGGGGTTGATAATGCACAGTCCAGGATATTTTGGTTCTTTCTTATTTAAAGAGACGATCTTGCTGCCACCCAGCCCTGCCTTACCCTTCAGATTGGAAACTATGTGACCCTCATGATGAGGTTTCAGTTGGACATCTCAGGCCAGATTTCCAAGCTCAAAGGAACACAGGGCTGTGCCTGGGCCAAACACATACTCTGGACAGATGGGTATGATGTTTTGTCCCATCCCTTAAAAACAAAGCTTAAATTGAGCAAAGAATTGCTTTCAAATCAAATATTTGTTGGCACATGAATGTTAGAAAACATGTTTTTTTGTTTTAAAATTAAATTTCCCTGGAAAGAACAATGGCAGAATCAAAGGAGACAAGTGTTTGGTGGGGCAGAAAAGAACATATTTTTTTTGTCCCCAAAGTCCTAAAGTTTGGTGAAAGCCAAGCTGCTCATGGTGCCTAGCTCCCTGGCTTGGATCAGAGTACAAGGCTCCCAGCTTGTGGAGAACTTTGTGGTTGCCATCTGGGTCTCTTGGAGGCCCTGGTGCAAAGCATTCCGGGAGCAGTGTTCAGACAGGGTCAGTCTCTGTTGCTGCTTGCCTGTGGCATTCCCTGAGAGTATGCAGGGCCTGGGATCACTGGAGTGGTTCTGGATGTGTGGGATTCTGAGAATATAACCCCGCCCCTGTATACACACACAGGACTCTCCCTGTGCTGGTGCTGCCCTGCTAAGGGACTCGCACCTCTGTGCAACCATGGCTCTGACCACAGCTGGGGAGACCAGACTTGGAGCCTTGACCTGGGTCAGCTGTCAGTAGCCTGGATCAAGAGCATGGCCCAGAGCCTAGTGTCTGTCCAGCCAAACTGATGCTCCCACTTGGGGCTTTTGGAGGCAAAACCCACGGAGAGGGATCCAGAGAGAGACTTGCTGAGTGAGAGCAGGCAGTGAACAAAGACTGTGGAGCAGAAGCCATGGGTCAGCCATGGACAGACAGCCCCAATCTTGTAGGTCAGGGAGTGGAGAGTGTGGAGAGTGGCAGAGAAGGAAGAGCAAGGAGCTGAGACACAGTAGCAGTTTGGGGCACAGGGACATCCAGAACTGTGGCTGGGCCCCCAAGATGCTGTCCGGTGGCCAGTGATGCCACTCCATGAAAAATAGCTCCTGTAGCCACTCCCTGGATAGGCTGAACCCCATATCCTGAGCTACCCACTCAGGTATGTGCTCATTGTGTTTGAGTGGACAATTTCAGGATTGGACTCTAAAAAAGTGCGAGATAAGAGCAGCAGATGTGTCACAAAGGATAGCTTATTCCTTTCAGAATTGTGGTCCCTTCCCAACCTCTTCTAGGAAGCTTTCCCAAATCACCTCTCCACCCATAGTTCTCAGCCCTCTCCCCCTCTGGGGCATCCACAGAACTTGTCCCTAAGGATTCTGAGCCTCCTCTGCAGATAACTCGCCATCTTCAGGTCCCATCTCCCGTTCTGGTCCCATGTTCCCCACGGGCAAGGACTGCTCTGAGCATGTCTGAGTCCCTGCAGCACTGGAGTATGGCTGAGGCTCAGTATGTACTGGTAAGTGGGCTGGAGGACTCACCTGCACAGCCCATGGGTAGGTCCTATCTGTAGATAGCCCTGCCTCTGCCCCCACAAAGGGAACACCAGCCCTAATGGCCTCTTAGAACAGAGACAAGTGCCCCCAGTGGCCTTTGCTCTTGGCAGAGCTAGTGGAGAGGCAATTGACTCTGGCCCTAGGACTAGAGGCAGGTCGCTGAGCCCAGCTGGTAAGTGTGCTGGTACTTCAGAGAGAACCAGATATTTGTACAGGCCAGGACTCCAGGCTAGACAGATCTGGAAAGTCAGGGAAACTTTCCCACTTCCCAAAGATCAGTTTGTGCTTCCTGTGGCTATCTGTCCCTTTAGCTAGAACATTCTGTAAAAAAAAAATGTTCCTTCAGTGAATAGTTGCTGCGCACACCAATGTGGGAGTGGAAGCTACAAGCCCTCTACCCCTGCCTGGACCCACCTGTCTCCACACTCTGCTGTACCCATCCCACCATGGATGCAGCTGCTCTCACAGCATGGCCTGAGATCAACCCCAGCATATTCACAGACACTCCCACTCCAGGGCAGAACATGTGTAGACCAAAGGCAAAATTGCCCCCTTCTTATCCTTAGCACACACCCATATGCACAGATGTGTACACACACAGGCATAGAACTCCAGGTATTTCTCAGGAGTACTCCCTATGGGTGGGAAGAGCTTGGGTAAAAGTTAGGAGCCATCTCTTTGCATCAAGTAAGAAGGAAGAGTGAGGGCTGGCCTGGATGCCACAAAGGAAGTCACCATAACCAAGCAGTGAGTCAGATAACAGGTTGGAAAAGCAGGCTTTCTTATTCTTAATAGTCACACCTACAGTCCATGATAGATGCTCAAAACTTGAGATTATTAATTCTCACAACAAGTCCATTTGTGAGTATTCCTTGCTTCCTTTTACAGATGAGCAAACTGAGGTCCAGAGAAGTGATGTCCTTTTTGTTTGTTTTTTAAAATATATTTTGTTGATTATGCTATTACAGTTGTCCCATTTTTCTGCCCTTTATTTCCCTCCACCCTGCACACCCCCTCCCACTGGCATCCTCCCTCCTCAGTTCATGCCCATGGGTCATACATATAAGTTCTTTGGTTTCTACATTTCCCATACTATTCTTAATCTCCCCCACTCTATTTTCTACCTACCATTTATGCTACTTATTCCCTGTACTTTTTCCCCCATTCCACCCCTCACCTGCCCTGCTGATAACCCTCCACATGATCTCCATTTCTGTGATTCTCTTCCTGTTCTAGTTGTTTGTTTAGTTCATTTTGTTTTTTTAGGGTCGGTTGTTGATAGTTGTGAATTTGTTGTCATTTTACTGTTCATGGTTTTGATCTTCTTCTTTTTCTTAGATAAGTCCCTTTAACATTTCATATAGTAAGGGCTTGGTGATGATGATCTCCTTTAACTTGACCTTATCTGGGAAGCACTTTATCTGCCCTTCTATTCTAAATGATAGCTTGGCCTGATAGAGTAATCTTGCATTTCCTTGCCTTTCATGACTTGGAATACTTCTTTCCAGCCCCTTCGTGCCTGTAAGGTCTTTTTTGAGAAATCAGCTGAGAGTCTTATGGGCACTCCTTTGTAGGTAACTGTCTCCTTTTCTCTTGTTGCCTTTAAGATTCTCTCTTTATCTTTAATCTTGGGTAATGTAATTCTGATGTGCCTTGGTGTGTGCTTCCATGGGTCCAACTTCTTTGGGACTCTCTGAGCTTCCTGGAAGTCTATTTCCTTTGCCAGATTGGGGAAGTTCTCCTTCATTATATTTTCAAATAAGTGTTCAATTTCTTGCTCTTCCTCTTCTCCTTCTGGCATCCCTATAATTTGGATGTTGGAACATTTAAAGTTGTCCTGGAGGTTCCTAAGCCTCTCCTCATTTTTTTTGAATTCTTATTTCTTCATTCTGTTCTAGTTAAATGTTTATTTCTTCCTAATGGTCCAAACCATTGATTTGAGTCCCTCTTTCCTTCCCTTCACTGTTGGTTCCCTGTACATTTTCCTTTATTTCACTTTTTGTAGCCTTCACTTTTTCCTCTATTTTGCAAGCATACTGAACCAATTCTGTGAGCGTCTTGATTACCAGTGTTTTGAACTGTGTATCTGATAGGTTGGCTATCTCTTCATCACTTAGTTGTTATTTTTTTTGAGCTTTGATCTGTTCTTTCATTTGGGCTATATTTCTTTGTCTCAGCACACTGGTTACGTAGTAAGGGGTGGAGCCTTAGGTATTGGCCAGGGTGGGGCAACCCACAATACTGCATTGTGGCACTGTATGTTGGGGAGAAATCCAAGAAGGAACAGTGCCACTTGTTCAGCTCTTGGCCAGCTTTCAGTCACTTCTGCTACCCACAAGCAATTGGGCGCTTCTGGTGCTGATTCCCAGGTGAGTGGTTTTGTGTATGTTCTAGGACTCTGTGGGTCTCTCCAAAAACTCTCCTGTGATGCTGGGAGTTTCTCCTGCCACCTGAACTCCCACAGATTTTTTCAGACAGAGGTTTTGAGGCTTTGTATCCCCACACCAGGACTCTGGGTTGTGTTGTCTGTCTTGCTCCTCAGTTGTTCCTCCCAGTTTATCCGCATGCAAATGTGGGATCACCCATTCTACCAGTGGTCTACTCACCAGGTCTGCCAGCCACTGCCTCTCCTACCAGTCTGGATGAATGTTTCTTCTTTAACTCCTTGGTTGTCAGACTTCCATACAGTTCAATTTTCTGTCAGTTCTGTTTGTTTTTTGTTTTTAAATTTGTTGTTGTCCTTCTTTTGGTTGTGTGAGGAGGCACAGTGTATCTATCTACACCTCCATCTTGGCCAGAAGTCCCTCTTTCAAAGAGAAGTAATGTCTTGCCTGAACTGAGACATTGTTAAGTGTGGAGGCAGATATCTGAACCCAAAGGTCCTGGGTTCCAAACCCCATGCTCTTCCCACCCAATCCTCAACCCATTCTGCAAAGTGACCTCAGGTAGGACACAGACAAGGGCTGGGCTTATAAATACACCATGAACCCTCCTCAGCTGGCTTTGGAGTCACAGCCAGCCCTGCAGATGGATCTGCTCAAGCTCCATGAGACCAGAAGAACTTGCCTGTTCTCCCAACAGGTCCCCTCCGGTCCAGCCTCTGGGATGTAAAGTCAGTGTCCTCTTTAATTTTTGTCTTCTTAATTTTTGTGGAAAGGAACAAAAATGAACATAAAAAGCAATTGGAAAGCCACAGTGACAGGCGGAGTGTTGATTGGAAGTCCTTGAGCCATAATGAGCTGGCCCTGGGGACCACGTGCATTTAACCTGACACAATCCCAGCTGCCTAGGCCTATCACTGAAGATGCTGCAGATACCCTTGTGACAAGGGGCAAGACATCAAGACACCCTCGTGTGGTAAGGCTCTGTCACTGAGACACTTCCCTCGCCAGACCTTATCAGATGGGAATGATTGCACCTGGCCCTGCTACTGGAGTGGGGTGAGCTCCCATATGCATTCTGGAGATCCTTCCCCTCAGCCATGATGCCAGCCATGGCTGTCCATGTGTAGGCCTCCCAGGGTGGGATTGTCGTGACAGGAAAGATGGAGAGAAAGGCAGCTCAGCTTTTGAAGATCATAGTATCATCAATGACTTTGAAAGATAAAGCTTTCAGAGTTATAGGGTTCTGGTCATTTTGAGTTCTGGGAACCAATGTCACTACCTGTCATCAGCAGAGGATCTCAGAAAACCTGAGTGACCCGGGTTGTGCAGGTTCCGTGTATGAGGGAGACAGGGCAGACTGACCAGGGTGCTCAGGTAGGGACCTCAGCTGCAGCAACCAGACGGCTAGGATCCCAGGCACTGCCTGGGTGGGTGGGAGGTGGTAGTACCAGAGCGAGGGTGTGACCGGGTTGGAGAGTAGGACCCCACCATGGTGCCACAGCCTGGCCACACTTAGGCTGAGGAGCCCTCATGACTGCCTCCCACTGCCTGGTGATGAGCTTTGGTTGGCAGTAGCATGGTAATTGACCAGCAGACATGTCACCTATGTGTGCCCAAGATTTCCCCCAACCCATGTGCTCTGTCTACATGTATATCCAAATTTTTGATAGCCTGGGGCATCCATACATCCCAAGACTAAGAGTCTGCTCTTAAAAGATAATGTTAATTAGGGGAGGCTGAACCGCTGTAGCACATAAACCCCAAAATGTTACACCTTAAACCTGAGAGAAATATATCATTCTCTCATTGAAAAGTCTAGGGTGGAGGTCCTAGATTGGCAGGGGCTTTGCTCCACATAGCCCTTTTAGGATTCAAGCTGACTATAGCTCTGATTTTCAACACAAGGCCTCAAATGCTACAGTGGGTGTCAATAGCCTGGTCAATGGAAGAAAAAAGAGTTTGGAGAGGTATGCAGAGGAAATGTTCAGAGGCTGGGACTGAAATGGTGCAACTCATTTCTGCTCACATCCCTTTGCCTTGAACTCAGGCACATGGCCACATCCAGCAATAAGGGGGCTAGGAAGTGGAACCTGGCAGGCAGCCCCGTGCTGACAATAGCTCTGGTCCTATAGATGAAGATGAGGGCAGATGCTCAGAGGAACACTATAAAAGGAGGGCCTGTTCCTGTGTTTTTGCCATGGGTGAGATGAGGTAGAGAGAGCCTCAGGCCTCCCCCAGATATCACTGCGGTGGGGAGAATAGGCAGGCCTCTGGCAGGCAAGCCTCTGGCTGCCTGGCCCATGACTGTGCATCCCTGCGCCAGCCCCTTGTCTCTCCCCTGCCAGGGCAGCTTCCATGTGTGCTCCACACTCCCAGAGAGCACAGAAATTGAGTTCTAATCTTCCTTAAATGGGCACTGGTCCAGTTTAATTTGGCTCAAAGATGCTGCCCCAAAGCCTGTGCCAGCCCCATGGGGTGGTCACAGAGGTGCTGTGAGGAAGAGCAAAGAATCACAGTCAATGAATGTTTTCTGTGTTCTGTTCTGGGCTCCACACTGTGCTGGTACATGAAGTCAGGTGCAGAGAGAAGATGCTGGGAAGAGATGAGCCTAACAGACACAGAGCAGCAAAGAATATGTGTGATCGCAGAGGTCCAGAGGGGCAGTCAGAGCATGAGAGCCCCAGAGAGGCACAGGGGCTCTGAAGGGACAGAAAGAACCACACTCATGTTTAAAGGGAGTAACCACTATTCAGCAACAACTGTTTGGCTGACCCCTGCGGTAATTGGCACCCAGGGTGGCCCAGTCTTCATATTTGTCTAGGAAGGTGGAAAAGCAGGGTGTGTGACTGTGTATGTATGTGTGAGTGAGTGAGAGAAAGAGAGAGAGAATCTGAATTTTTCAAGTATTGACTGGAGGCTGAGGAAGATTTGCTGCTGGAAGATTGAGTGCTAGGACTGCCTCTGACCCTCTGCAACAGAGAAATACCCAGGGACTGAATGATGTAATTCAGAAGTCAATGGCTATGCTGGGTGGAAGAGAACAGAACTCAAATTTGTGACCAAGAGGACTACTAACTGCATTGAATGGGCCAGCCTCTCCATTCCAGGTGTCTGTCATTGTTACCCCCATTTAATTCTAGCAAGAAGCCTCTGAAATAGCTGTTGTGACTTTCCCCTTTCTATGGTTAAAAACGTGGGTCAGAGAGACTCTGTCAATTGAGCAAGGTCACACAGCTCAGAAGCAGCCCTGAGAGATTCTGCTGAGTATTGGAAAGTGGAGGAGGGAATGGAGAGCAAAGCCTGTTCAGGAAGGACAGTGGAATTCAGAGCAGGGCAATGATTTGTCTCAGTACCCTAGAGAGAGGACAGGTTGAACCAGGCTGGAGATTCCCTCTATTTCCTCTCACCAGTTGCTTTTCTTGATCAGCCCTCAGTCCCCAGGGCTTCCTGAACAATAGTGACTCCAGGTGGAGCCACAGCTCCCTGGCAGGGCCTGCTGTAAGCGGCATCCTAGGGCACCCCTTTGAACAGGAGACTTTCACAAAACATAATCACCTGCTAATGAATCTCCTTGCTAAGCCTAGACTTTTGTCCTCTCAGTTTCCAAGGCCTGGGCCCACCTGCACGACATGTCTGGAGGAATGAAGAGAACCTAAGGCATGGAATCTGCCTGAGCTTGTGGCTTTTGTAGTTAATTAATAACACGTGCAGCCTAGATTTAGACCAACTCATATCTGTCCAGCATGGCCTAGAAAGATCTTTGCCTCAAGGCAAAATCTGACCTCAGTGGCCTCAAGTAACCCTTCCTACTGAGGACAGCAGTGACCAGGGGAACTCAGAGCCACTGTCCAGCTTGGTACTTCCTAAAGGCGACAGACCCTGAAGTCCCTGGTGGGATGAAAGGACTGCCACGTGCCTGTCTTCTCTGGTAAAGTAGGGGTTGGTGCCCCATTCTTCCATCAGCTTTTACTGGGTTCCCTGCAACTATGTCCTCCTTAATCACTTTGTCCAACCCCATCCTCTCTGCCCTCCCTCCATTCCAACCTGCCCTAAATCAGCTGCAAGTTTTTATAAAGCCATACCCACTGAGTTACAAATCACTGAGAATGGCTCATAGGATGCCCCTCCATACTTATTTGCATTTCAAAACCAACATGGTCACTGTAACCCAAAGAGTGATATCTCAGCATCAGCAATTAGGAGTCTTGGAGATATCCTGGACATTTTCAAGTTCTACTCTACTTTTTGTGTAGTGTCTGTCCTGACAACTCCCCTTGTCAAAATATTATATACGTCTTCTATCACCAGTTTCAAAGCCTTTGAATACACACACACACACACACACACACACACACACACACAAAAGCCTCCCTTACAAACAACTTTGGGTAAAGTTTAGCCTCACTTCCATTTTTTAGGGCTTTGACATGTCCTAGCCATCATCAATAGGGCTTCCCACTGGCAGAACCCTGGGTAAAAGGGGCATCCCATATTGGTGAGGAGCATCTAGCTATGGGATGAGTCTCCTTGCATCTGAGGGCTCCATCGGGAGCAGGAGGATCAAGCAACCTTGTTTCTAAGCCAAAGAGCCCTGTCATTGTCTGTGTCACACAGGCCAGCCCATGGAGGACCTGGACCATGTTGTTTCAAGAAAATAATGTTGATTAGGTCCCAAGTCATCCCATAAAATCTCTTTAAGTCCAGAATATGCTTGTACCTTATAACCATTAGGTCTACAATATTTTCCTCACTCATTCATTCACTCTCAATCAACAAATATTTACTAAATGCCTACCATAGACAGTGGTAGACTGGGATATGGTTTGGAGTATGGTTACTGTGACATAGACTCAGAATGACAGTGGCTCAAACAAGACAGAGGGTTACCTCTCTATCATGGTTAATTTTATCTGTCAACTTGAGTGGGCTAAAGGATGCCCAGATGAATAAACATACTTCTGGGTGTGCCTGTGAGATTGTTTCTGAAAGAGATAAGCATTGGAATCAGTGGAGTAAAGTAGAGCACTCTCAACAATGCAAGTGGTTATGAGTCAATCCATTGAGAGTCGGGATAGAATAGAAGGACAGAGGAAGGATAAATTTGCTCTCTGCTTGAGCTGGGATACCCATCTTCTCCCTTCCTCGGACATCAGCGTTCCTGGTTCTAGATACCTCAGAGTTTGGTTGGGACTTAATACCCTTGGCTCTCCTGGCTGTCACTCCTCTGGGCTTGGACTATAACCATACCACCATCTTCCCTGGGCCTCCAGCTTGCAGACAGCAGGTTGTGAGACTTCTCAGTCTCCATAATCACACGAGCCAATTTCTATTATAAAGTTCCTCTAATATATGAATCTCTATCTATCCTGTTGGTTCTGTTTCTCTGGAGGACCATGACTAGTACATTCTCTCTTGCCAAAGTCCCAGCCTTATGTTGTTGGTCAGGCCCTTCCTCTTTGTTGCCTGGCATTTCTGAAGTAAAGTTCTGGTCACACCTATATTCCACCATAAGAAGGAGGAAAGGGAGAGCCTAAAGTTGTGTTCTTCTTGCCCACTCACATCCCATTGGCCAGGATTTGGGCTTATGGCTACACCTAGCTGCAAAGGAGGCTGGGAAGTGTGGTCTTTATTTTGGGTGTACATAGATCAAGCTAAAAACCAGAAGGTCTGTCACTGTGAAAGAATATGAGAATAAATAATGGGAGACAGCTTGGCTCTGACAAAATTGGTGACTAAAACTGATGTACTTCTGCCCTAAGGGAACTCAGTCCAAGTGAGGAGATGGCTCTTAAATGGCAAATGACCCCAACGGGATGTTTCCATTGTGATGAGGGCTATCACAGGAACTCACATGGAGCTCAAGACAGGCTTCTTGGGATGACCTCGGAGAAGAGACCTAAAGGATGGTCGGTTGGTGGGAGGAAAGGAGTGGGAGCAGTGAGGAGGCTCCCACCAGGCAGGGGAGATGGCAAGTTCTAGGATGCTGTGACAGGAAGGAGGGGGGCACGTAAGAAGACTGGCAAGAAGACTGCTATGGCTGGAGCCCAGTGAGCAATGGGAGAAGGTGGAAGATGAGGGGAGAGGGCTGGCTGCACAGGCAGGGACTTGTAGCTGAGATGGTGTTTGTGGACGTTCCTCTCAGCCACTGGAAGGTGTAACAGAGGAGGTGACACAGCTACACTGCAGTTTTCAGATCATCTCATTTTATTGCCTGGTCTCTCTGGAAATGGAGAACTGGAACTCAGCAAAGGTTTCAGGGGCTCAGTGGGAAAGTGGGACCAAATCTAGTGCCAAATCAGCATCACAGAATGTCAGGTGTGAGAAGATGGACAGGACCTCCAGCGCAACTGCTTCAGGGTACAGCTGAGCCCAGAGAGGGACAGGGGCTCAGCTGGGTCACCCAGCATGGTGGTGGCAGAGCTGGAGCCAGAACAGACTCCTGCCTACTTCCTGGGTGTTGAAAGTGTGGAAGAAGGCTGGTAGGGCTGGGTCCTGGGAGCTACTTATCTGAAGCAGTTCCAGAAACTTAAATCTGTGAATTAATTTCTAATTCCAGCCTTAAGACATAAAATCAAACTACATACGGAGCTGCCCACAGTTGTCAGGCAGCTGGCCTTACTGATCCTGGCTGTCTACTCACAAATTGATATTATTGGAAACAAGAGCAGATTAACATGGTGACCAGGCACCCAGCAACTTGATGCCACCAGCTGAGCTTGCTAAAGCTGTAAGTCTCTGCCAGCTGCTAAGCTGCCCAGGCACCCACATTTCCCCAACCCTGTGGTGGAGGGCAGTTCCGGGCCCAGCAAGGAGTAGTTTCTCCCTCCACCACCAAGTGACACCTCTGGTCCATCCTAAGATAGAGGAGAAGATGCAGGGAAGCATGGCTGGTAGGGCAACACTCAAGATTTCAGGGTTAGCACAGGATTGAAGAATCAGTGGAGCCTCTGGGCATTCAGCATCTAAGCAAAAGCCCACATTGCATACCCAGGGAACTGAGCCCAGAGAGGTAGGAGCTATGCCCAAGGTCACAGAGCACAAGGCTAGAGCTTGGACTCCCTTCATGTTAATCTAGTGTTTTTCCTGCTCCACCACATTGAGGATATGTCTTTCCACCATCTTTACTAATCTGAGTCTCTCCTTTATGGATTTGTTCACCTTCTCAACTACCATTTTCTAAGCACCTACTGAATGTCAGTCACTGTGCTAGGCACTGAGATGCAGAAATCAATCATTGTGGAATGGACTAGAGGCATGAACAGAGACATTAACTGAGGTTAGTACAATGTACATTAATGAACAGGGAAAGGGGGAGTGGCAGCAGGGAAGATAACTCAGAGGGATGAGCTGTGGTGTGGGTTGCATTAGATAGGGTTGGAAAATGCCACAGTAACAATGGTGTAAGCAAGGCACTTCTCTCCCCTGTAAAATTCCAGGGCTAGTATGGTGATTTGCTGTGCAAAGACCTCAGGGATTCAGGATCCTTGCACTCCACTGTATCGGTACCTCTAGAGAAAAGCCCTGGTCCTCATGAGCCAAAATGATGACTACAGCTCCAGCCACCAAATCTGCACTCCAGGCAGCAGGATGGAAGGACAAAGAGGAAGGAGGCAAACATGTTCACAAGAATATTTATGTGAGAATGTTCAGTGTCAAGAACTATGAGGTTTTACCCAACATGGAAGCTAACAAGTGAATCTGCCACTGTTTTTATAAAGGATGGCAGAAGATGTGACAACCACAGGTCAGAGACAAAGGACTTTTTCACTCACAGCACAGCAAGCAGCATGAGCTCAGCATATTTGTATCAGTTTCTCTAGTCCCCAGATCCCACGGCGACAGTGTGGAAGGGCCCATATGGATGCTACAAATACAGTGAGTTGCAGTACAAGAGATGATCCCTGAGCTAAAGGAACCTGGACTGCTGATAATCAGAAATAAACATACCTGCCCTTTGCTCCACTGTGGGACACATCATTCTCCAAGGCTATTCAGATTAGAAATATCCTTGAAAATATAATTCACAAGAAAAGGTGGTCAGTGCCTCATTCACAGGATGTACAGAAATGCAAGAGACCCACAGGGAATTGTTTCCCAATATATGGCAGCTTTATTCATGATGGCCCCAAACCAGACACAGCCCAGTGGCCCAGCAAAAGGAGACAAATATATTCACAGTGGACTAGTACTCACCAATAAAAAGAAACTGATAGCTGCAACAACAAAGATGATCCTCAAAAACGTTATTCTGATCAGAACATATCAGACACAAAAGAGGACATATTGTATAATTTATTTAAATGAAATTCTAGAACAGGAAAGCTAATAGATAGCAAGAAAAACCAGAACAGTGGTTGATTAGCAGTGGGCAGAAGGTCAAGGATTGACTGGGAAGAGGAGGCATGAGGGAAATTTTATGAAGTGATGATCCTTATCTTGATGTATTTATCAGGACTCACCAAATGTACACTTAAAGTTTTTCATTTCATTACAGATAAATTTTACATCAAAATATCATAAACAAACATACACTGATGTATTTGGAGGGAAGTGTACTGGTGTTCACAGTTTACTAGTGAAATAAGTCAAAAATAGGATTTTTAATGGATGAGTAGGGAGATGGATAGATGAAGAGATAGATAGATGATAAAACAAGTATCATGGAGTCTAGGAGATAAGTATATGGGTGTTCAAATATAATTCTTTCAACTTCTCTGTATATTTGAACATTTCTATGACAAAATGTTGTGTGGAAAAGAAGGGGGTAGAAGTCATAAGAGGGGGGAGAACCTTTTAAGAAGGTTCCCAGAAGCTGCCACAGAATACTTCAGTTTACATCCTATTGGCTTGAACCTAGCTAGTCACGTGGCCATACTCAATTGCAAGGGAGGTTTGGCAATGTTGTCTTTGTTCTAGGTGACCTGGGATCTAGGTAACACTTCTAATACTGAGAAAGGAGGAGGGAACAGATCAACCAGCAGCCCCTACTATATGCAGTACCACTTTAGCTCACACCTTGATTTAGCCTTTGTGTAAATCATGAAAAGGCACGCCTTCCTCCAGGCGCATTGGCCTAGTGCCTGGGTACAGCTTGAGGTGGAGCATGCACTGGCTTCAGCCCTCACTTACCCATAGGCCAGATGTCCTTGAGCAGGTGTGAATGTGCACAGCATACCTGTAGACATACAGGACAAAATTCAGCAACTTTTTTTCTAAAGAGCTGGCTACTTAACAAATCAGTTTAAATTTAATTTCAGAAATCTTTGAGAACAAAAAATAGACTTGTTCCTGTGTTGGTTTGGGTCAGTAGGAAAGCTGTAGTAGAATTTCAGGAAGACTATATACTGGTTCTTACATTCCATGCCATTACCTTGGGAAACCTTAAATGTGTGACAAGAGCCCATAGACATCTGGAGAAATGATGTCTTTTTTAAAAGTCACCACTTTTTTCTCTTGAGGACTTTGAGTTTGTCTGGTGGTGAGCTGCTTCTTGTTGTGATGAAGCAGTTTCGTTGTGGATGCTGTCACCATGGAATGAAGAGCTTGTCATGAAGTCTCTCAAGCATGAGCAAATATTGGACATGGATTTGTTGCCCCGTTTGGGAACATCCCTTGACGGAGCAAAGAACCTGCTGCTCCACATAGGTTCCCACTAGGTCATCAGAGTGTGAAATCTCACAGCTTGTTTGAGCTTAGAACTTGTTTGAAAGCAAAAAGATGAGATTTTTGAAAATGGAAACAGTTGATGAGCACTGTATATCCAGGGTAGACTATCAAAAGTAGCATTGTCCATGGTCTCTCCATACTGGGCATGTAGGATTTGGGCTTGGGCTATCACGGAATGGAAGTTGCCTGACATTTTGTACAAGGCATGGGGTAAACTTGTACTTGGCTTGTCTGATGCCAGAGAAGGCCAACTGCTCCAGCCCTGGCTAAAGGACAGAGCAGGAGGCACAGGAACATGGTGCATGTGAATGGGGGGAAGTAGAGTCCAGCAGCACTTGTAGCTTGAAAATCTTCCTTCCTTCCCCTTTGAGACCTGCTGCCCCAGAGGGAGGGACAAGCACACAGACCTCACAGAGGGTTCCCCTTCTCAGCAAGCATTCTTCCATTCACCAAGGTGCTCAGGCTAGAAACCTAAATGTCATCCTTCACCCTTATCTTTCTGGGCCAATCCAGAAGTCTGAGACTTTCACCATGGGGTCAGAGAGGTGGGTCAGACCTCTCAGAGGTATTGCTAAGGGATTGCCATGGTCCCTCCCTGGTGTCCCAAGTTGTATCTTTGCCTCTTTACTGGTCTCCACACTCAATCCAAGTAATCGTTGATAACATTCTGTGTGAGGTCATGTCATCCCTTTGCTTAAAACCCTCCTCAGGCTTATTACCTCAGCAGAGCCAAGTTTAAACTTTGAACCACGGCCTGCCAGACCCTCACAATTCTGGCTGCCATTAGAATCTCCTGGAGCTTTACAATCCCTGATACCCAGGCTTCCCCCAGGCTCCAGTAGGCAGCCAGGCTGGGACCCAGCACCCCACCACATACCCTGACCATTCTCTGCCTCTGCCCTTCACTCTCCCTTTGCTCCCACGCACCAGCCTCACCCATCTCCTTGTGTTGCTGCCCCAAGGCCACTGCCTCTGCTTGGAATCTTCTCTCAGGTCTCTGAGTACATGTTACCTCCTGAAAAAGGCCAGCCCCTCACTCCCTGCCTTTTTATCCTACTCTTTTTTTCCTCAAGGTGCTCTTACTACATGTCTCCCACCAGGCCTGGCATCTCCTGTTTTGTTCTGGAACCCCCAGAGTCTTGAGCAGTACAGGTATTCTTCTACTGGTCTCCCAAGTTCTCCCTTTGTGTCTGTGTATTCAGAAGGCCTGGCAGGCTGTGGCTCAAAGTTTAAACTTGGCTCTGCTGAGGTACTAGGCAGTACATTAAGTTTCTTGAATTCAGGAAGAATGAGTAAGGATTGTAACTCTACCCCAGCTAACAGAACTTTGCCTATACTATAGAGGCAATTTTTCCCCTGGAGAAGAGAACTGCCAAATTAAGTAACAAAGGCCTGGGTCCTATTCCACAGTGGTTACATGCTTGGTCAGGGGCAGGACTGGTTAGCTGTGTGAATGCCTTCTCCGCTCTTTCTGTTTCTTATACTGTACAATGGGAATTATTGGACTTGTCTCTTAGTGTGATTTTGACAGGATTAAGTGTAGTAATCGAAGGGAGGCTTTTAGCCTTATTCAAGGCTCAATAGCATAATTATGGGTCATGAGCATGTAAGCTCTGACCTGTAGCACTTAAGGGTCTTATTCTCTGACAATAACAAACTCTATTAGTACCAACTGAGCATGGCTGCCCAGAGAGGGCCCGTGCATGGTCCCAAGGTCCACAACCTTCCTCTCTGGGCCAGAGAAGATCAGGCCTCCTGAACGAGTTTGTGCAGCCTGGGCGTTGGGTCCAGAGGGGGGCCGGCAGGGTGGCGGAGGGCACAGCCGGCCGCGGGGCGGCTTTATGTGCGGACTGATTTCCATTTCCCCAGATAAACACGCGGCGGGGGCCCGACCTCGCTGCATAGCAAATGCCTCGGCTCCTGCCCCGCGTGGGGCCCGCGAATGAGACGATTTACTCCTGCTTTGCATATTAATTGATCTAAATGCCACCCATTCTGGAAACAATTAAGAGGCCTTTTGGCTCTGGGTGCCGAGCGTTGGCTGCCTCAGCGAAGTGGCAGGCGCCCCCTCAAGGCCTCAAGCCGGGTGGGGCACCGGCCCGGAGGCAGGGGGCAGGGGGCACCCGCGGCAGCCGGGAAGCATGGAGCAGGAGGGTAGCGGGATGCGAGGGCCCCACCAGCACTGGATGCGGCACAATGTGACCTTTGTGCAGGCGCCTGGCATTTGGTGCGGGCAAACAACCCCCCCCCCGCGTGCACCCCACCTGCCACAAATGCGCCCTGAAGTTGCCCAGAGGGGTGGGGCGGGGGGCAAGGATGAGCGCGAGGCCTGGGTGGTGGGACCAGGAGCAGCAGCGGGGCCTTCCAAGACTGCAGGCTTTATATGTATTCCTTTGCTACCCTGCCGACTAAATAGGTTGTCATTTGACCCTCACTTTCCAGATATGTTGACTGATCAGGGGTAGCAGGTGGAATCTGCCTCCTACCCAGGTCACTGAAAGTGCCCTTTCACTTCACCATGCTGCAGCCATGACAGGGACTCTGTTGCCATAGATTTATTTTCTCCCACCTCTCCCCAGCCCCTGGCCAGAAGCCATGGAGCTGAGAATGGCAGTGCTGCCAGCTGCCCAGCTGACATGCTGCCTTATAGCATCATGGCCATCAGTCTTCTCCAGGTCCTCAGTGGAAGGAACTCAGTGAAACTCATGTTCCTCCCAACACATGACTGATGCTTTCTTTCTTCCCTGCTGTTTCCACCTACAGACTGGCACCACCACGCTCCCCTCTACTAGGGTTTGGAAACCAAGTAGTCCCCCTTTACTATCTTGTCTGACACCTGGCTCTCACCCCATACCCACCTGCCTTTTCACAAAATGCATAATGACTTCTTTCTAGTCTCACTGCTTCTGCCATCTCCCACCAAGACAACTGCCCAAACTCTCTGTGCTGCCACTCCGGCCCTGTGGTCTCCTTCCCACAGGGTCAGGCTTTGAAGAGGTAAATCAGATCCAGTTACTACACCACCCCAGCCTTCACCCCCAGCTCCTTCAAACCTTTCCTTTGCACTCAAAAATCTACCTGTCTTTCCATGGTCCCCAGGGTCCTGTGGGAATCAGCCTTCTTGCTGTCCCTCAGCCTCTATAAGTATACTTCAAAGTTCTTTTAGGAAAGAATATTTAAGAGGAAACCTGAAGGGAGAGGAGGAACCAGCCAGCTAAAGGATCAGAGGAACAGTGTCTCAGGCAGAAGGAACAATAAGTGCAAGGGTCATGGGGCAAAAAACCCTTGACTGCTTCTGGGATGGCCCAAGTCAAGGCCTCTGTGGCTTGATGTGCAAGGTCAGCACAGTGACAGGAAAGGATCAGAGAAATGATCAGTGGTCAGATGTCTCAGACAAAGAAAGTGGGTTTTAAGTAGGAGTGTGACCCAATCTGGTTTATTTTTTTAATGTATTTTATTGATTATGCTATTACAGTTGTCCCATTTCCCCCCTTCACTCCCCTCCACCCTACACACCCTCTCCCACCCACATTCCCCCCCTTTAGTTCATGTCCATGTGTCATAAGTTCCTTAGCTTCTACATTTCCCATACTGTTCTTGCCCTCCCCTGTCTATTTTCTACCTATCATCCATGCTACTTATTCTCTGTACCTTTTCCCCCTCTCTCCTCCTCCCACTCCCATGTTGCTAACCCTCCATGTGATCTCCATTTCTGTGGTTCCATTCCTGTTCTAGTTGTTTGCTTAGTTTCTTCTTGTTTTTGTTTCAGGTGTGGTTGTTAATAATTGTGAGTTTGCTGTCATTTTACTATATATGTTTTTTATCTTCTCTTTCTTAGATAAGTCCCTTTAACATTTCATAAAATAAGGTCTTGTTGATGATGAACTCCTTGAACTTGACCTTATCTGAGAAGCACTTTATATGCCCTTCCATTCTAAATGAAAGCTTTGCTGGATAGAGCAATATGGGATGTAGGTCCTTGTCTTTCATGACTTGGAATACTTCTTTCCAGCCCCTTCTTGCCTGTGAGGTCTCTTTTGAGAAATCAGCTGACAGTCTGATGGGAACTCCTTTGTAGGTTACTGTCCCCTTATTTCTTGATGCTTCTAGGATTCTCTCCTTCATTTTTACCTTGGCTAATGTAATTCTGATGTGCCTTGGTGTGTTCCTCCTTGGGCCCAACTTCTTTGGGACTCTCTGAGCTTCCTGGACTTCCCGGAAGTATATTTCCTTTACCAGATTGGGGAAGTTCTCCTTTATTATTTGTTTAAATATCTTTTCCTCTTGTTGTTTTTCCTCTTCTCCTTCTGGTATCCCTATAATTCAGATGTTGGAACATTTCAAGATGTCCTGGAGATTCCTAAGCCTCTCCTCATTTTTTTGAATTCTTATTTCTTCATTCTTTTCTGGTTGTATATTTTTTTCCTCCTTCTGGTCCACTCCATTGATGTGAGACCCATCTTCCATTCCATCACTATAGGTTCCCTGTGCATTTTTCTTCATTTCACTTATTGTAGCCTGCATTTTTTCATCTAATTTGCAACCAAAATCAACCAATTCTGTGAGCTTCCTGATCACCAGTGCTTTGAACTGTGCATCTGATAGGTTGGCTATCTCTTGGTCGCTTAAAAGAATGGGTCTGGGGCTTTCAATTCTTCTCCTGTTTGAGCCATCTCTTTGCTGGGTTTTTTTTTTTTTTTTTTTTTTTTTTTTTTTTTTTTGGTCTTGTCGAGCACCTGTAGTGAGGGGCGGGGCCTTAGGTGTTCACCAGGGTAGGGCACCCCAGTCGCTGGGTTTTGACGCTGTATGTGAAGGCGGGGCCAGAGAAGGCACAATGGTGCTTGCTCTGCTCTCCGTAGGACCACAAACCCCTCCACTGCTTTCTGTGAGCCAACTGGGCCCCTCTGGCGCCAATTCCTGTGTGGGTGGGCCTGTGCATCCAGGACCTTCCTCCTCAGTCAGTGCCCCAAAGCTCTATTTCCCAGTGCTGGGACCCTGTGTTGGGCGCAGTGCCTTGCTTCACAATGGCCACCTCGCTGGGCCTGCCAGTCACCAACCCCCGGCCAGGGTCCGCCAGCCACCGCCGCTTGTGTACCCAGGGTCCGCCCGCTGCAGTCCTGCGCACTGCCGCTCTCTGCTCCATGTCCCTCGCCCGGCCCAACTCCACCCCTCCTACTGGTCTGGATGAACTTGTCTAATTTTAACTCCTTGGGTGTCCGACTTCCATACACTTAAATTTTCTGTCAGTTCTAGTTGTTATTTTGTTTCTGTATTGTTATTGTCCCTATCTTGGTTGTGCAAGGAGGCACAGTGCATCTACCTATGCCTCCATCTTGGCTGTAAGCACCCCAATCTGGTTTACATGTTCATGAGCATTATTTACCCACTTCAGTGGATATGAGAATCTTGGGGTTTGTCCTTAGTTCCTTCTCCAGCAGCTCACCTGCCCTTCTCCTCCGCCTTCTTCTTCTCCCGGAGTCCTTGTTCTCTCCCTCTCTCACACACACACATACACACACACCCCTCCCATCTGTCTCTGAGCCCTATGAACTTAATCCCCCAATTCCCTCTGGCCAAGCCTCTCCTTTGGTTCCTCCTGCCATGACTTCTTGCCTGAATGACCACAACAGCCTTGAAACCACCCCACCACTCCCTAACTGCAGCCTCATCCCCTCACCCCCACTCCAACTGAGAACCTGGAGCCCATATGGCCCTATCCTTGGGTCAAAGGGCAATAGTTCAATTGACTATTCCATGCAGGAATGAGATCCCAGACATTAACACATTCCAGGGGAAGTCTGAAATCCAGGTTTTTATGAGAAATCTTTCAGTTTTTAAATATTAGATCAAAATAAGAAATATTTAACACTGGTAGGACCAAACAAATTACATGTAGCAAATCTAGTCCAGGCCTTCTACAGAACCTGATAATCAATCCATTATTCAGTCAACAACCCACAGGTTGGGACTCTCATTGTTGTCAGGCATTGCTAAACTAAAGACTGAGTAGATGATTGTCCCCATATTCTCCATGTTCTTTGGTACTTTAAGGATTTTATTATTGCATTTAAACTTTTGATTCCTGTGGGAACTATTGGTATAACATGCAAAATGAAAATCTAAATTAATTTCTGTTATAGATGGGTAGCCTATTGTCTCAACAAGAAAAATGGATCAACCATGTTTTTAAAATGCCATCTTGACCATATAGTAACTTCCTGTATATATTGGGTGCTATAATTTCTAAATTATCTATATCTCCATTGTATTTATAATAGTTGTAATTATTTGACTGTATAATAGCTTTAAAATACATGTAAATATCTGATGGGGTTATCTCTGCCCTTCACATTTCTTTTTCAAACTTTTTCTGGATAATTGTGCTTGTGTATCTTTCTATATCAACTTACTCATAGAATTAACTTGACTAGTGTAGTTGCATGAAAAATCCTGTTGGTATTTTTATGATGATTGTGTTGATGTGTAGATTACTTTAGGGAGACCTGACATCCTCATATTGAATCTTTTTAGCTAAGAATGTGGTATACGTTCACATTTGTATCCTTCAGTAGTATTAAAAAAGTTTCCTTCACATAGATTTTGTACATTTTTTAAAAGTTTGTTTCTAGGTTGCTTCTGCAAATGTATTTTAGTACTGGTTGTTGTCTGTATATTTGAAGGATGTTGATAACAGAATACTAATTTTGAATTCAGTTAGCTTAGTCAATTATTTCAGTCATTTTTAATGAGTTTTTAAATTGATTCTTGTGAGTTTTCTAGCTAAATGGTCAAAGAATCTCCCAACAGTGACAGGTCACCTCCTCCTTTCCCATTTGATGCCTCCTTCCATTGCATTGGTGGGGACTTCAGGAGGGCAGTGACAGGATGGCAGCATTTCTAGTGTCTCCACCCTGGTTCTGGGTGAAAATGTATATGTCAATGTGGCGGTACCCACCTAGTCTAACTTATTAGAATTTTTTTATCAGAATAAGTAATTTTATTAATATTTTTGGAACATGGAGAAAAAGAAAAGACCCTAGAAGCTTTCAGAGACTGAAAGGGTCACAGAATGAGCACCAAGAACCAGAATGGTACTGAACTTTTTAACACTAACCCACAACACCACATGCCAGTGGAGACCTGCCTTCGGCATTCTGGGGGAAGATGATTTCTAACCAAGATTTATGCATCCAGCCAAACTGTCAATCAATTATCCAAAAACTGAACTCCCATATGCAGTTTCCAAGGAAGCTACTGGCATGCATATTGCAACAAATGAAGGTTGTTAAACCAAGAAGGAAGATGGCTTAGGATCTAAGAAACAAGGACTCAATGCAGGAGAGTGATGAAGGGAATTCTCAGGGTAATGATGAAGACAAATTTCAGGACTTATATACAGATAGCCAGGTAGGAGCAGGAGGACAGAGGACTTCAGAGAAAAATAGAACTGATGGGTTCCCAGATGGGTTTGAATATATTGCTAGAAGTTTAGACATGTTTGTGGGAAGAAATAGTAATGTTATGTCAAAAACTAATTAAATGAAAAACTGAGGTACCCACTTCAGGAAAAACAAAAACTGTAAAAGACAGCAATTATAACCATCATATAGTATTTGTTTATCTGTGTATAATGTATGTGAAATTATAATAATGTAAAAATTGAGTATCGATAGCAACTGTGATAGAACTATATTGAAAGGAAAAGTGGTTTGCGTGTGGCATCTGGTGGAGCATCCAAATTTTCTGCAGGAGGAAGCCAATAAAAAAATACCTAAAAATAAACATAAGGAATGATAATTAGAAATACTGAAGTAAATGTCAGAAGGAATGGCCCAAGGACTTGAAAGTAGTTGCCTCTGAGGAGGGGCTGATTGGTAAAGTCTGCTGCTTTTCATTACCAGTTTCCTGGTACCATTCAGCTTTTAAATTTTCCTGCATAAATATTTTAATAAAAATAGAAATTTAGTTTAAAAATGTTCATGTGTATGTTACCTAAAGACACCTTTTGCACTGCCTCTGCTTTTAGCAAAATTCAGACAGACTGAGATGTTAGTTCCAGTTCTGCAAATTACTAGCTAATATGACCCTGGGCAAGTTCTCAGTCTCTCTGAGCCTCCTTTTTATTTTTTTCATCTAGAAAGTTGAGATAATACAAGTACCTATATCATAGAATTACTGAGAAGATAAAATGAGATAATAATGCCTGGGTCTGCACATAGAAGCATCCAATAAACGGTGACCACTACCATGGTCAGTGTTTCAGTCAGTGTTCACTTCCTTCAGTCCCTAAGTGATTAACCATGGGAAACTCAGTTAACGTCTCTGAGCCTCATCTTTAAAACTGGAATAAAACACTTCCAGCCTCTTGAGCAGATAAATGGCATAAGGACTGTAAAGCACCTGACACCTGTCTCTCTAAATCTTAGATTTCTCCTTTTTAAAATGGGAATTTTTTTAGTTGGTTTTGTGTGTGTGTGTGTGTCTGTGAGAATGAAATGAAATGACATAGCTAAAGTCTCTAGCAGAGTACCAAAGACCTATTTATTTACTTAAAAAAGCCAGCTATGCTTAAGACTGACAGCTTTCTTAAATCATAAAAGTAGCCCTTAAACTTTTAGAGTGCTATGTGTCAATTATATCTCAATAAAACTGAAAGAAAAAAATAATAAAAGTAAGACATACTGACTATGGGAAATTTGGAAAATTTAGAAAAGTTAATTAAAAAACAGTAACTGCAATGTTTCCTGATGACATCTATTTTGTATATGTATTTGTTATATCAGTCAATATAGGGTAGATCATGCTGCAGGGAAAACCATACGAAAACCTCAGTGGTTTAACAGTACACAAGTTTATTTCTGCTCCAACCCAGCTCATCAGAGTCCAGGTGGCTGACAGTCAGGGGTGCTGTTCCCCATATGGGATGGCTCCTGCGATCTTCTGGGCCCTCCATATCAACCACACTCCTAAGGCTGCAGGGGCTGGGGAAGAGTGAACTGGGAAGGAGAGTGCCAGAAATCAAATACTGCCACCCTGAAGTGCTGTGGTTACTTTCCTCTCATTTATTGGCCAAAGGAATTCACATGGCCATACCTGATGTCAAGGGGTGAGGAAGTGAAATTCTCCCAAGTGCCTGGAAGTGGAGGGGAATTGGATTAGGGTGAATAGCAGTAATGTCCACTGCACACATTATAGAGCTGAGGTCTCACTGTGTACAGGTTCTGTCTGCTGCTTTTGTTTCTTACCATTGCATCATGAAATTTTATTTGATAACATGGTAAACATGGAGATTTAATAAAAGACTATAAGTGCTATGGTGACGCAATTTCCCTCTTCCTTTTCCTCTTATTCTTCTGATTTAGGGAACTGTGTGGAGGTCCAGGCCCCAGACCTTTTCCACGGCACCCAAATGCCTCCCCTCCCCCTCCCAGCTGACACAGCACAGGCAGGTCCTGTCTTTCCTTCTTGGGTGAGCTTGTGTAGTTCCATGGTGTCACTCCCTCCAGAAGTAACACATTTTGAGGTGAGGCCAAGAGAACCTGCTGAACAACTGCCAGATTAACAACTCCACATGTGGGGTGCGGCTGCACAGGGCTCTGCTGGAGCCTCCTTGAGCAGACAGTCAGCCAGCGGTGTGAATGTGCAGTGTTAAAAGTGACACCAGAGTGGTGGAGGCGTCACCGTCAGCTGTTGCAAGAGATGACACCCAGGCCTGCAGGGTTGGGTGAGAGCTCAGGATCAGCAGCCCCTCCTTACTTGGGTCCTAGGATTCCAGGGGCCAGTGGGAAGGGGTCCAGGAGGAAGTGAGCTAGGCGGCCCACTGGAAGGGAGAATTTGTCCCAGACGTGCAAAGTACGGAAACTGAAGCTGTCAGGATGATGAGGAACATGTTGAGGTCAAGAGGCTGGGATCGGGAAGGGAAGGGGCCAGCAAGCTGGGAAGCCCCGCTCTGCAGAGGGCTGCTCAAGCCTGTTCCCTCCAACAAACTTTTGCTAGGTGCCCATTCTGACCACAGAGACATGGAGAATAGTTGCGATTTTCACAAAGGACAACCTCTAAGGTTTATAATCCAGTTGTGAAAATGTTACTGAAACACTTGAAGCCTTTAAAGAGGATTGCAAAGTACACTTTTTACCCGGCATTGGGCTGTGTGGAGAGATGGCCAGGGTTTTAGAGGACTTTGAAGGAGGGAGGGTTTGTTGAAGGGCTCCTTCCTTCTCAGCTGCTGCCATCCATGGAAACCCCAGAGAAAAGAAGAGGAAAGAGAAAACAGGAGCAGAGAAGGCAAACAGAGAGAAAAGGGAACTATTTATCCTCCAGCAGTATGTGAATCATGTCAATCCATTTTGCAGATGGAGAAACTGAGACCTAGATGGCCTAACCAGCTTTCCCTGAAAGCAGAGTTGCAACTGGAGCTAAGACAGTCCAGCCCAGTGTATTCTGCAGAGACACTTGTGTGCATCTTCTCTCACAGGCTGTGGTCATAGGTATAAGATCTGACCTGTGTCCAGCATTAGCCGAGGTCTGGACAACGGTCCACTGTAAAGTAAAACTCAAGAACATGCACTCCCTTGAGAGTGAAATAAAACAACTCACCTCTAGCTTTATGATTTATAAAACACTCTCCTGTTTATTATCTCATTTTCTCCTCACAACAACCGTGTGACAAACATGATTATTACCATTTTGTAATTTAGGAAACTGAGGCTTCTTAATACTTGTTAGGAATGGATGGAGCCCAGGTGGGCTGATCCCACTTCCAGGTACTCTTTTATCTCACAAGTCAGGCAGGACAACCCAGATGGTGCTAATTTGCTTGCCCAGTCCCATTTCTACTTCCAATGTGATGTGCCCTAGAGCTGACTGGACCAGGTAGGTGTAGATTTAGAAGGAGCCACCCATTGTCTGTCCAGCAGCCAGTCAGATACTTCTGTAGATCTGGCCTACGTCTGCACAGGAAGGCTCAGGGATCTGGGAAATGAAGGCAGATATTGTCAGGGTGTTAGTGTGCATTCTGCATGTACCTGTTCCTGATGTCCTCAAAACTGCCCTCATTTCTTCCTCACCCCCCCACCTTCCTCACCCTCACACACCCTCAAATCCATGAGACCCGGAGGCGTGAAGACCTTTGCTTTCTCTACCCAAGGTTAGTAGGGTTTCCTGCTCCACTGAAATCAGGTAGCCCAAGGCACCAAGAATATCTGCCCTGCAGAATCCAGGGAGCCTGGGTTCAGCTGCTGCGCCCCAGCAAGTCATCTTCCTTCTGAGATGACACCTTTCTTGTGGGAGCATGGTGCCACCCTGGTCAGTCCTGAGACCTGCCAATGACATTTCTACCATATTTGCACTGCCAGACCCGCTCCTGGCCCTTGTATCCTCAATGTAGTCATTAGCTCAGGCTTGAGAACTTGTTTTAACAAGTCTTGCTAGCTTCCCTCTAGGTTACACATTTGAGAAATGTTTGCTGAGTGCCCGTTGTGTGTCAGGCACAATTCCTCGAGCACATGTTTTAGGTCTACTCCCAGCTGTGGCCCTGGGATCTGTTTTCCTGTTTCCCTGAAAAGTCTTAGTCCAGAGTTTTCATTTCTTCTTCACCTGCACTTCAGACCATTTCTCCTCTGGCTTTGCTGTCCATGCAGCTCTGGGTCAAGTGCCACCACCTCCATTTAATTCCTGGACAATTGGGTTTTGGCCTATCTGTCTGTTGGGCTTTGGGTGTGCCCAGCCCTACAAGGACTCCTGCTAGGTTGGGTCATATAAAGATGGTCATCCAGGAGAATTAGTTGTGAGCCCAGCTCTGAGATTCTGCTGGGAGAGCAGGGCCCTTGGGGGCCAGAGGCCATTTTCACAGCCTCCAGATATTCTCAGCTTCCCCATCCTAAGCATCTTTCCATCTGCCCCTATCTCTCCTTTAAGCTCTCTCTTTTCCTTCACCACCAAATAACCTTGCAAGTGTGGTTTCCAAGGGCAACTCTGCCTTCACTCCTTTCCTTCAGCAGTGCAAGGCCTGCCCCGACTGTACCTGCTTCGCAAGTAATTCATACAACCCCAAGGATGCATCTCCCACCCTCACATGCCCCTCCCCTTCCCCACAGTGACCCCTATGCCCCTACCCCTGCCCTGTCTCCCTCTCTTAGCCTGGGTGTTACTCCAATTCTTCCCCTCCCATGACCACATCTTTTTTTTTGTTTGTTTGTTTTTTAAAGATTTTATTTATTTATTTTTTAGAGAGGGGAAGGGAGGGAGAAGGAGAGAGAAACATTAATGTGTGGTTGCGTCTCATGTGGTCCCCACTGGGGACCTGGCCCGCAACCCAGGCATGTGCCCTGACTGGGAATCGAACCTGCTTTGGTTCGCAGCCCGCGCTCAATCCACTGAGCTACGCCAGCTAGGGCCTCCCATGACCACATCTTAATCTTCCCTGGGACCACATCATAGCCTCAGCTGACAGATGAGAAAATGGAGGTTCCAAAAATGTAAGTAAACTGCCTGCGGCTGTGCAGCTGGAAAGTGGTGGAGCAGAGATTGCAATGAGTCTGATCGAAGACCCACCCCAGGATTCATCCTGCTTGACCTGTTGAGCTCACCAAATGTGACTAGCCATCCCCTGAAGTCACACTAGGGCCCTGGCCTTCCACTCCAGCGAAGCCAACACAGCCCCTCCCGCAGCCTTTTTCTCCCACAGGGCCACACAACTTGAAGATGTTTATCCAATTTAAACCAAGATGTCATTTTTCGCCTCCACATTTCTGTCATGACAAGTAAGGCTGCACATCTCCTCATTTCTTTAGAAGCCATGTGTGGCTCCGTTCTGCGGACGGCCTGTTGTTGTTTGCTTGGTTTCCCTGGGCTTGTCGATTTCCCACTTATTGTAGGACTGCCTTAGCATTTAAGGAAACTCACCCCTTGCCATATGTGTTGCAAATATTTTCAGGGTTTTTTTATATATATATAATGGGATTTGAACATAATATGCAGTCAAATTTTCAATATTTATTTTTTGGCTTGACATTTACTGTCAATCCAGTCAGCCTTCTGCAGTGTTCTCCTGGGCTTTGGGGACATGAGGTTTCATCTGACCCTGCCCTGAGCCATATAGGCTGATGGGTGTGGTCTGCACTGTACCAGCCTCCTCTTAAGTTACCTTCAGCTTCCTCAAAAACAGGTGAAGGGTGCATGGGAGCCCCTCCTCCTGAGAATGCCCTGGTGAGAACGCAGGAAACAGGAAACGCAGAGCAGGTGTCCATCACTGTCCCTCACTCAGGCGGGTGGGGCAGAGCAGCAGGAGGCCTAGGACACTTACTGGCCAGAAAGAACTGTTCAGCTCTTTCTGAACAGTGAGAACAGAAAGGACTGTTCTTTCTGAACAGGTGAGTGAAGGAGGGGGAGGGGAATAGACGGAATTTGGAGTGGTTTGGAGGCAGGAGAGATCTATGCCAGGAGGAGAGCGCGATGCATTCCAGACACAGCAACATCATAACTACGGTGTGCTGGTGTGCGAGAAGATGGCCTATTTGGAGGGTAGTAAGAGTTTGGCCTTGGCCGTGAGGGATGAGAGGGCGGAGGGCAGGCTAGGGACACGGGGTCTCTGGGCCCGCAGCGGGAGCACTCCTGGTGCTCACAGCTGTAGGGACAGCGACGCTCCCCCACAGCCAGTCAGGTTGTGGTAGGAAGTGTCCTGGGTCAGGGCAGCAGGGAAGGGCGGGCGGCTTCTTGGCGCTGCCTGGCGATGCCCTAATTAAGCCGAGGGTACATTTCCCAGCCCAACTGTCACCAGCGCGCTGCGCAAGACAGGAATGAATATTCCCAAAGCGCCAACAGAAGGAAGTTCTTCATAAAAACGGAGCCTGAGGGCGTGAAGGGAAAACAGGCCCTGTTCACACGCAGGCAGCGCATCCGCTCGGCACAGCCCGAGGGGGCGGAAGCGCTACGACACCGTGGGGCGCCAGGAGCCCCCAGCGCGCAGCTATTGAGAGTCCCGGAGCTGGAGGTTTTTTTCCTGTGGAGCCCGTGCCCCTCAGTGGTCCGCCAGGCTCCCTGCTCCGCTCGGGCCGGGGCAAGGGCATCCTGCTCCATGCAAACAAGCCCAGAAGGGCGGCTTGCCTGAGTCTCTTGCCTTACTGGGGCATCTTTGGCTTCAGCGAGGGTCAGGGAGCTCCCAAAATGACATTTCTTTGTGTGCCTGTGACCATGTGACTTTGAGCAGATGACCCCCTCTAGGTGCATCTCATTGCTCTCTGAAACGGTTAGTAACAAGCACTCCTGGCTGGGTACAAGGACTGCTGGCTCTAGTCATGGCCCCATAAATGAGAAGAGATTTGAGGAATGCAGACCAGACAAGATCTTTTTAAAGGAATTTCTTCTTTTCCTGCTCCAGGGGTTTGTTTTCTGTTCCTCCACATGCTGCAGTTGCTGCAGAAAGACTTCCACAGGAGGTCATCCTATGGCACCCTCTGTCTAATCCTGGCCAGGGGTCCTTTCACCCACAAACAGCTGTCAAACCTTCAACATCCTTGGCTCCAGCTCCTCCAGAGCACCCAGGCCCCAGCCAGGTCCAGATCTGGTGGTTCCAGGATCAGCCATGTTGCCTTGCCCACTCCCCCAGCCTCCCTTCCTCCCTCAGCACTGAGCCTCTTTCAGGCCTGCATTGTTATTCACTCTGCCCCCAACCTGCCCCCTGGAGTTCAGTGTCACCCTTCTCTTTACTTTCCAGTCTCTTCTCTTGACTGGCAGCTCCTGGGACAGGTGCCTAAACTTTTCCATTCTGCTTCTCCAGCACCTAAAACAGTACCTGACACACAGTAGGTGCCCCAGTACTATAACTGGCAATGCAAATGCTGGCCTGGATGGTGTGGGTGAGCAGCACCCACAGGGACATCTTTCCACAAATAACCAACATCTATAAGCCTACGGTTCCACCATTGGTCAGTTCTTTGGGCAGGTCAGGCAACACAATTTGCAGAGCCCACTGCAAATGAAAATACAGTCCATTTGTTAAAAAGCTGCAAGATAGCAATGGCAGAGCATTAAGCACAGAACCCTTCTGGACACGGGAGTCCTTCTGAGTGGGGACCTGTGCCACTGCACAGGCCACACACCCATAAAGCAGTCCTGTGTTTGGGTCTCAGTGGTTTGATGCTTCAGGTGTCTTCTATCAAAATATTATCACCACCCCTTGCCCCCTTTTTGGGGTAATGCTTGTAATGAGCATTTCCCATGTTAGGAAAGAGCTGAAAATCCTGGAATCAGTGGGCTAGGATGTGGTCATTCTACCAGACAGGCCAATGAAGCTCTGATTCAAAACAAAAACAAGACCCTAAGTGGATTCACCTTTAGGGTAACTGTTAAGTTTTTCAGCTCCTGCCTTGCCCTTTGTCCTGGTAATCACATCTTTTCTGGGTTCTGTGACTGTTTTTTTGAGCACTCACTGTGTGCAGGCAGTACTCTTGGCCCCAGGGATAGAGTAGTGACCAGTATAGATGAAGCCCCTGCCCTCCTAGGGTTGACATTGTAATGGGGAAGCCAAACAATAAATAAAAATAAGGGTGAACAAAAAAAAATCCTAGGAATAAATTTAACCAAGAAGGTAAAAGACATGTACTCAGAAAACTATAAGGTACTGAAGAAAAAAATCAAAGAAAAAAATACTAATAAGTGGAAGCATATACTGTGTTAATGGATAGGAAGAATTAACATCACTCAAATATGCATACTACCCAAAGCAATCTATAGATTCAATGCAATCCCTGTCAAAATACAAATGTTGTATTTTGTGGAACTAGAACAAATAATTAAAAAATTTACGTGGAGCCACAAAATATCCTGAGTAGCCTCAGCAATATTGAGAAAGAAGAACAAAGTTGGGTGTACCACACTACCTGATATCAAACCATCCTACAAAGCCATAGTAATCAAAACAGCATGGTACTAGCATAAAAACAGACATGGATCAATGGAACAGAATAGAGAACCCAGAAATAAATTCATGCCTATATGGTGAATTAATATTTAACAAAGGAGGCAAGAACATACAATGCAGTAAAGACAGTCTATTCAACAAATGAAGCTGGGAAAATTGGACAGATTTGTGCAAAAAAAAAAAAAAAGAGAAACTAGACCACCTTCTTATACCAAGAAAACTCTAAATGAATTAAAAACTTAAATATAAGACTCGAAAACATAAAAATCCTGTAAGAAATCATAGGCACTAAAATCTCAGACATTTCTAGAAGCAATTTTTTTCTGATATACCTTCTCAGGTAAAGGAAACAAAATAAATAAGAAAATGGGACTACATCAAACTAAAAAGATTTTGCACAGCAAAGGAAACCATCAACAAATCAAAGAGACATATTCACTAATGGTACATCTGAAAAGGGGTTAATAGTTAATATCCAGAATTTATAAAAAAAAAAACTCATACTATTCAACACCAAAACAAACACACAAACAAACATGCAATTTTGAAAAATGGGCAAAGGACCTGCATAGACACTTCTCCATAGAGGACATGCAGATGGCCAACAGACATATGAAAAGATGCTCAACATCACTAATCATCAGAGAGATGCAGATTAATACCACAATGAAATATCCCCTCACCCTTGTCAGAATGTCCATCACTCATAAATCCACAAATGACAAGTACTGGCAAGGACGTGGAGAAAAGGGAACCCTAGTGTCCTGTTTGTGGGAATGCAGATTGGTGCAGCCACTGTGGAAAGCAGTGGAGTTACCTCAAAAGATTAAAAATGAACCTGCCTTACAACCCAGTGATTCTAGTTCTGGGGATTTATCTGAAGATTTGAAATTAATTTGAAGGACATAAGCACCCCTATGTTCACTGCAGTGTTATTTACAATCACCATGCTATAGAAGCAGCCCAAGTGTCCATCAATAGACAAGTGGATAAGAAGGCTGTGGTACACTTATGCAGTGCAATATTACTCGGCCATAATAAAGAAGGAAATCTTACCATTTGCAGCAGCATGGATGGACCTACAGGTTATTATGCTCAAAGAAATAAGTCAGTTAGAGAAAGACAAATATTATATGATTTCACTTATGTTTGGAACCTAAAGAACAGAAGAGACAAACAAACAAAATTGAAACAGACTCAGAGATACAGAGAGAGAACCGGTGGTTGCCAGAAGGAAGGAGGATTGGGGCACCAGGTAAAAGAGGAGGAGGGACTAAGAAGCAGAAATTAGTAGCTACAACAGAATCATGGGAAAGTAAGTAAAGCATAGAAAATATAGTCAATGATGTTGTGATAACTATGTGTGGTGCTAGTTGGTGTACTGGAAGTATTGAGGGGAACACTATGTAAAGTACATAATTATCTAACCACTAGGCCATGTACCCCAAATCAATGCATAATAAAAATATATAGATAAGGAGATAAATATACAATATAACATCAGGTAATGCTGAGTGCTACCTGGCAAAAAAAACAAAAAAACAAATTAACCTCCCCCCAACAACAAAGGCAGGTTAAGGGAACAGAGAGTGGGGTGGGTATAATGGTAGACAGAGTGAACAGGAAAGGTCTCCTTGAAGAGGTGTCTTTTGTGCAGAGATTTGAATGAGGTAAAGGGCAAACCACATCCAGTTCTTCATGTTTCAAGCATCAGGAATAGCAAGTGCAAAAGCCCTGAGGTGCGAACACGCCTGGCAAGAGCAGCAAGGGGGCAGACAGGGTAGTGTGAAAGAAGGTGAGATCCAAGAAGTCATGGGGACCCTGAGCAGACATCGGCTTGTAGGATCTGATCTTACCAACTGGCCACAGGGCAAGAACCCATTAGTTTCATTGGCAGCAGGCTATCATTTCCCTTACTACAGGTGACTTCCAAACTACTTAAATTTTTTAAAATTGATTTTAGCAAGAGAGAAAAACAACAATTTATTGTTTCACTTATTCATTAACTCACTGGTTGATTCTTATGCTTTGATTGGGAAGTGAACCTGCAACCTTGGCATATTGGGACAATGCTCCAAACAACTGAGCTATCTTACCAGAGCCCAGACTACTTTTCTTTGGCAAATTCAGCTTCTGTGTTTCAACAGTGCTTTTTGGGAGCCATGACAAGATGCAGGGGACACAGGACATGAGGGGGTGCTGGGTTCAAATTTTTCTTCTGTAGTTACTGCATTCAGACTTGGATCCAATCCCACACTCTCTCAGTCTTAGACTTTTTATTTCACACTGAAGCTTTGCATTGGCAAAATATGCCCTGGGAGGCTCAGAATATAAAGCACCTTCTAGGAAACTTAGTACACAATAAGCACTCACAGGTACTTGGTAAGTATTAGCTACAATTATTACCCCTTTTACCTTTCCCAGCAAGTTCACTATTGGCTTTAAGCCTCACTAGAATCCCAATGTCTCCACCCTCTTGGGGAACAATGATATTTTGTTATATGTATTGTCTTCTAGTTTCCTTCCTGAGGGGGACAAGGAAAGAAACTTAATGCTTGCTCAATACCAACCCCTTTCCTGGCCCCTGGCATAAATGGTTACATATCATCTCCTAGCAAGCGAGGGTATGGGCACTATTATTGCATCTTATGGTAGGGAGCGGAGGCTCAGAGGAACCCAGAGATATAGTGTGACAGCTAGTAAGTGGCAGTCCTGCCATCAGCCTGGTAACACCAGAGAACAGCTGGCTGCTCCTTCTGTGGTTTTACCAAGAAGAAACCCAAGTGCTAATGGTTATGGGCTCAGCTAGACTCTGGGGCCCATGCCAGGGTCTGAATCCTGCCTATGCTTCTTCCAGGGAAGTTACCTAGACTACTGTCTATCTGCTGTGTTGCCTCAGTTTCCCCATCTGTAAAATGGGGAGGATAACTGTCTCTACCCCATAGGGTTATTGAAAGAAATGAGATTATTCACATGTACTCTAGGATAAGTCTTGCCTGGTATACAGTAATTGCTCAAATATACTTAACTGTCATATTATTGGAAAGTTATTACCCAGTATTTTCTTCATGATGCTTTCTGAATCGGCTCTGCTAAGCCTACTCTTCCCTTGGCTACCCCAAAGGCAGTGAACTGGGGGAAAGCTTGGATGTGGGATCTCCCTATATCCCACCCCATATGGTCTTCTACTCTGGGGTCTTGCACTCCTCCTGTCCCCAAAAAGATAAAGTTGAACTCCCCTCCCTCTTGAATCCAGAGCCAGAAGTAATACCACTTGAGTTCTGAGCCTGTGTCAGCAAAGGTCACACAGTGTACCCTGCCTCTCTTGGGCTGATCCCTCTGGGGAAGACAGGTACCTCAGAAGAAGTCCAAGGAGCAATCACCCTGGAAAGATTCTGAGCATGCCAGCTTGCCAGTGAAGATGCATTGGACCTTCCAGACCAGCCCACTCACAGTTGATTCCATGCAAAGCCCTGCCCCAGCTCCCCATCAAAGGTCTTCCTCAAGCCAGCAGGGCCTTCCCATCTCAGCACAAGTGCAGAGAGTATGGGTCAGCTGAGGTTTGCTGTGAGGCAGGCCCAGGGGGTGCTTTGGCCTATTCTGGGGGCTCCGGTGCACTTACACAAGGCCTGACCTGAACGGAAGGGTGACCCCACTCAGGGCTGCCTATGGGAAAAACCCCAGAACAGCCCCCAGCCTGTTGCTCCTTATGTGCATCTCTTCCTGGCTCTGTGTTCAGTGACATTATGGTGGCTTGAAATTGGCTATGGTAAGGGTAGCCTCACCACAGAAATTGGCAAACACTGCAAGTCAATGTCCTCCCACTACCTCCCAGAGCTGGCTCACCTACTGGGCATGGCCTCTTTCCTCAAGGAGCTCCCAGTCTCCTGGAAGGACAAAGATTTCATGTGACCGCATCACCTCCACAGACTCAGGTCCTCAAGATTGTCAGGGGGTGGGGGCATGGTCAGTGAGCTGGTCCTGGTTTGCCAAGGAGGTAGGCTATCTGCTCTGACCATTAAATAAGTCCAGGGTGCATTATTGCTTTCTCATACAATCCCAGGTGAGCAGCATTTCTCCCATTTTACAGTTGGGTAAACTGAAGTCAAAGGTCTTACTGAAGTCTGTGCAGCTTCTTGTTGGGGGCAGAGATGAGTCAATCTCAAGTTTATTGGGCTGAAGGGGCCTTAGAAATCCTACGTCCTGATGTCTCCTTGTTCAGGCTACTTCAGAAGCCCAGGGTAGGGGAAGGAACTTATTAGAGTTCTTACAATAAGTTAGAGAAGAGACAGGATGGGAATTCAGAATCCCCAACCCCAGCCAGGGTTTCCCCCACACCCCTTCTCTGCTCCTGACAGCGTCCCTGTTTCCTCGAGTGCAGCCCACAAATCCCTTGCTGGTGACTGGTTTGTATGCGGGTTCAAATAAAGGCCTCATCCCTGCACTCTGTCCCTGACCCCAGGGTCCCAGCTCTCAGGCCTGCCTCCCACGCTTGTCCTGACCCGGAGCTGCCTCTTTGCCTCAGTGCTTCTGCACTTTGTATTTTCCTTATCTCCTTACAGTGTCAATATTTGCTATTTAAATGAATGCTATTTTCCTGTGTTTGAGGTTTTGCATTTTGCCCTGTATTTTTGGGTCATGGAAGGAGAATCTGGGGTCAGTGAGGTGGCCTAGAGCTCCCAGCAGCCCCTGGCACCACAGCATGGCCTGGGGCAGAGAAGAAATCTGCCTAGAATGTACTCTACCACTCCTACTTTCCACATGCTTTATCCACTGTTTTATCCATGTAGATATGTATACCCATCCTCTTACTCAAGTTCACATCTATTCACTCAAAAAAACTTTTCCTCCCAACCTTCTGCCGGCCACTGCTAGTTCTGGGAAGCCTAAAGGTGAATCAGTACAGTGGGTGGCAAAAATGGCTACAATCTCGCCAGAACTCACTTTTCCATTTCCAGGGTCTCCTGCAAGGTTATATCTCTCAGTGTCCACTGCAGTTAGGTGTGCTCAAGTGATGAGTTTTGGCCAATAGAATGTCAGCAAGAGACAAATGCTACTTTCCAGGCCTGTCTCCAAATGCTCTCAATATCTTTTCCATTTTCAGCTGGAATCAGAAGATCCAGTGCAGAGTTCCTAGGCCACCACAGACAACATGGCAGCCTCTAGATAACATGTGGCTGTTTAAATTGGAGTTGATTGAAATTAAGTAAAATGAGAAATTCAGTTCCTCAGCAGAACTAGCCGCATTTCAAGTGTTCAACAGCCACCTGTGCACAGAAATCTCAGAAAGTTCTAATGGAGTGTGCTGTTCCAAGCCCCCAAGGTCCTGAATGGCCACGTGGAAAGCCATCCACCCACCAGGAAAATCACGTGGAGTTCTGTGTGAGAAAAAGAAACTTCTCTAAGATTGGGAGGGAGGTGTTTGCTATTTCCTCTAATTTATACATACTCCTTGGCCTGGAGGACCTGTCTACCTAATGGAAGGGAGCTGACCCAGGACAGCTGATTGCTTGCTGTGCAGGACGCTGAGGCAGAGGTGAACAGAGGCTGCAAGAAGGACGGTCAGGGGAGACCCGTGAGGGAAAGAGGACATAGGCCTAGTCCTGAAGTGAGACTAGGAGTGGGTCAGGAAGACGGAGAATGGGGAGGCATTTTGCCCCTGTTTCTCTTCCTTGCTTTCTAAAGCCTGCTTCTCCCTTCCCCCAGGCACCAAGGACCTCCTGCTCTCTTCTCTCTCTGGGACAGACATTACCACGCTGATCCTCTTTTGGGGCCCATACCTCCCCCTATCCCAGTGCTTCCTATTTAGGGGAGTTGATTTCGTTGAAAAGGAGACATGTTGAAGGTCAAATCATTCCCTTGGCCATGAAGCACATGGCAGTGGGAGCAGAGGCCAACCAATGAAATGCAACGGCTGCAGGAACTAAAACATAAGGACCTCTCTCTTTCCCCAGGGGTTACTCAGCGGGTGGGAAGTCAGTCTGGAGCTGGGGGTGGTCATTTTACTCATCCCTGGGGAAAGCCTGCTGGTAACAGAAAGAAATATGGAGGAAAACAGAACCAAGAAATGAAGAGATGGATTCCCAGGACAGTGTATATCTAAAAGCGTACAGTGCTGGGCTTCTCAGTTAAGTGAGCTCATAAATGTCCTTTTAAACTTGAGCAAGTTTTGATGGAGCATGTGACTAACACACTCTTCCTTGTATCAAGGTATTTTCTCAGAGCTCTGATAAACTTGTTTATATAGCAGTGCCATTTTATTCAATATACCCCATTTGAATATTAAGTGTGACTGCAGCCTTAGGCTCAGCCATTTGATAGACAGTATCAGTAGTAGTTGAGAGGGATGTTTGGCACTATTTTCAGAATGGGGAGCTTTACTTTATTCACAAATCTGTGAGAGAGAAAAGACCTAAAAGACATTCTGGGCCCTATGCTAGCCCACTGATCATCAGCAGAAGGAAAAGTAAGGACACACCCCAAAGATGGGGTGGAGTGAGCACAAAGCTCAGAGACAAAGCAGTAATTTCCTACAAAATCCTCTAAAGTCTGGTGAGGACAGCAGTCCTCACAGGGTGAAGACAGGTGGACTATAGTGAGGAGATACTCCCTTCACCCCCAGGTCTTCTGGTCCCAGAACCCACTGGCCCTAGGTCTGGGGTCTCCTTCCAGAGGGCTGACTGAATTTCCTCTTTTCCCCAGTAAAGCCTCAAGATCTGAGGATGTGGAGAGTGAAGTAAGAGCAACACAGGAGGCAGGAGGTACAGGCCCAAGGGGGCCACTAAGTCACAGATAGCCTTCAGCAAGTAGATGACCATCTCAGGGCCTCAAGCTCTTGTCCACTAAAACAAGGTTGAGTTTTTTTGTTTGTTTTTCATTTTGACCATTTTTGGCTACTGTACCAGTCAGGGTAACATCAGGGTAAGATTACACACTCAAAGTAGAAAGACTTGAGTGTTTAATAGAGGAACAAAGTGAAAGCCAAAGTATAGGTCACTATGAAGGATCTGTTCCCACCTCTAGGCTTAAAAGGACAGAGGGTACAGAGAAATTATAAATCACAGCAAGAGAGCTGAATGGACTCCTGACAGCCAGGATGTCCCATTGGCTCCTGGAAGCTCCTGGTCCAGTCCCAGCAGATGCAAACACACAGAGAAACTAGGCTCTCTGAGTGACAGGCCAGGGCTCCCTAGCAATCATCCCAGGACCCCTTCATTAGGAGAACACATCTCATGGTGACTTGACGGAAGCTCTGAAGCCAGATACCTGGTTTCCCATCCCGCTTCCAGTACTGAGTTACTTCTCAGTGCCTCCAATTTCTCACCTGTAAAATGGGGGATAATAGCAAAATCTACCTCACAAGTCTGTTAATAAATAGAAAGTTCTTGGGAAAGTCTTGCATTTATTGCCTCATCTTGTCATTAGCCACAGGTTTTATGCCCACTGGGGACCCACACCATCTCATTCAAGCCCCCAACAATTTTGCATCTGCCTGGTCCCAAAGCCTGTGCTCAAAGCCTCTGTCCTCACTGAGGATCTTGGGAACCTACTCCACACTCAGGTCTGTGTGACACATCCATTCATTTTCCAGGCTAGTCTCTGCTGTAAAACTGTTGGCTGTTTTCTGTTGCAAGACAATCTGGTGCAGCAGAAGGAATCTCCATGTACTCATCTGAAATTTTTATATGTAATGAAAAGAAATACATGAATGTGTGTGTTAATGCTCTGGATACCATGGGGGCACCGAAAAGGCCAATTTTCTTCCCTTTCCTGAGGGACCTGCAGAATCTCAGGACAGTTGTGATTACCTAATGTACTTTACCATCAGATGACTCTGCCTGTGGTACTGGCTAAAAATATAGATTTTTAACCTAAGTCAGGCTGTCTAGGGTGTGGCCCTGCAATCTGCACTGTATTTCAGGGTGTGTTAACCCAAGGGGCCTCTGTGAAGGACTCTGGCTGGGTCTAGAGAGCAGTATTTTTTGGCACAGTGACAAAGCCCAGTTTGGAATTACCCAGCTCTGGGCTCAGCCATACACCAACTGGATGACCTTGAGCAAATCCCTTCACCTTCTTGAGCCTTGCTTTCCATCTCCATCAAGTGTGGAAGGAAGCACCAGTCTCGCAGGGCAGTTTATGGTGCAAATTAAAATGAAATGATGAATGTAGTGTTTGGCATGGAGTCCACCACAGCACCTTTGGATCTCCCTGTGCTGAAAAGGGATAAAGAGAAAACCATTTCCCCAAAGGTGGGCTCAGAGCAGGTGTCCTGGCTGGCTGGCAGAGGAGGGGTTAAGGATGCCTGTGTCCCAGGAACAATAAGTGGCCGGTGGTGGAAATGCTGAACTGTGATGATGGGGCCGACAGGGGCTATTTTCAGAGCCCAACCGCATGGAGTAATAGGATTGGAGCAGAGGCAAGCGTGACCAGAGCCGGTGTTCTCAGCTACCGAGGCAACAGCCAGTCAGCTGCGCCAAACAAAACACTCCATGCTTCTTCCCCCACTCCCCCATGGGTTTTATCTTGACCTTCATGCAAGCCACCCTCGCAAGCAGCAAGAAAAAGATTGGTTTCGATTTCCTGACTGTAGTGCGTTTCAGAGCAACTGTTCCTACACTCTTGGGCTCCAGAATGATGTCTACCGCACAGTGGGGAAGTTGAGGCAGTGGTGGTCTGGGTGGGAAGTGAGCTCAGTTGTCTGACTGCAGCCTTAGACCAAGGAGTCTTCAACCTTCTCCCAAAAACCCCTACTTGGGAGTTTTTGCTCTGCATACCTGGAGACAGTGTCCCTCTGCCTCTGCATTATCTCACCCAGCATAGTTGCTATGAAGGGGAAAGCAGGGACATGCCTGCTCTTAGTACCCAGATGGGCTTTAAGACCTGCTGAGAAGGGAAGGAGAAAAGTGAAGGGCATCTTGCCATGTGCCTCATGATAGCGGGTGTAGGACACCAGGTGTGTAATCTTCAAGTCCTCACATCTTTGTGACACAGTCCTTCTTGCTCCCATGTCCCAGGTGTTGTCCACTCACTAAGAAATGGCAGTGTTCCTTTGTCCTCCATTCCAGGTGCCAGGAGGTGCTTGGGCTTAGCTGGAGCCACCTCCACTCATCCCTGTCCTATCAGGACCTCCCCTGAGGCAGATTTGTATCTTTTATGGAATAATGCATTTAGAAAAAGTAGGAATGTACTTGTTTTTCTTCTTTTCCTCATATGTGACCTTCCTGCTAGCCTGCCGGAGGCACCCAGTGCCTCGGGGAGGATGAGGGTTGCAACAAGACACAAAAAGAAAGTGAACTCCAGGACAGACTAGGATCTCCAGGCACGCAGCATGAGAGTTTTGAAAGCCAGGCTCCACTGCAAGAGAAAAGATTTTCTAAATTCTGCACATTGTCTTCTTTATATCAAGTGCCATGCCTTGAGGTTCAAGCTGTGAGATTTACTTTAAGCTAGTGTGGGGTAGAGAGGGCATAGGATGTGACAAGAAGATGAGCTAGAGCCAGATAACAGGGATGTCAGGAGGAGGTAGATGGAGCTGAGAATGTTGTCCAGTTCCATAGGACTCAGTGCGATTGGCAGCCCAGGCTGGATCCCGGGCAAGGGAGGAGAAAGAAACTCCATGCTAATGCTCCCCACCACCCCATCCTCTGTCCCCTGTGCTGCTAGAACCCAAGACCCAACCTCTACAACATGAGCAGGTAGAAATGGCAGGAATGAAGATTCAGGAAACATGAGAGGGCCCTGGACTAGCAGCCCTAGGCTCCTGGACTCCCAGATATGTGGAAAGGAATCAGAAGGGAGCTGAGAGTGACTGGTGAACTTTCCTAGGGGTCAGCTTTGTAGCCAAAACTGCAGAACCACCACCATGAGGGGGTGGGGTGGGGTGTGGTGGGGGCAGTGGGGTGGGGGGAGTAGGTCATAACCAGGCCCAGAATGGGGAATGAGCATCAGGACCTAGAGCAATCCCTCCCCCTTCCTTCGTATGGATTAGGTATAGAGAATAGGCCATGAGGCCCTCACCATAAGACTGACTGAAGGGCTTTTGCCAGCAGGATGGCCCATCACCTGCACCCTAGCAACCAGCAGGCTCCTAAGTCACAGCCACAAGTACCATGAAGCCAAGCAAGGCAGGAGAGGAAGCACCAGTGTCCTCTTGAGAGCATGAGATAGCCCTCCAGTGGCTCCAACCTTTGAAAAGTCAGGTATGTGTTTAGCTAAAAGAAATGAGATGAACTTGAACTAGGAAGTTTAATTCTCACTTGTCCAGCAAGATAAGGTCAGGTAGAATGTTATTTTTGTGTATTTGTGTGTATCCAATTGAGCATTGAGTACATTGGAAGCCCCTGCCTCAGCTTGTATGGGCCCAGAGCAGCCCTGTGGGTGGGACTGGTCTCTCAGGCAGTTGGTGTGGCAATCTCCACTCCACTGGGCCCAGAGTTCACCCCAAAGCTATTTCTGAGGGTCAGGTTTGCTGAGCAAATGGAGAGTGTAAACAGGATTGCAGGGGGTTGTTTAAACGCTTTGGGCAAACAAAGTTCCCCAGCCCCTGGGGCTCTCCTGGAAGAATCTATTGACGGGGGAACAAAAGATGTGCTAATTTATCCCTTTACCGAGGCTCTGCCCCTCCGGACCCCTGCCCCTCCCCAACGTCCTCTGCCTCCTCACCAGTTAAACTTGATAGAGCTGAGGCTCTGTGAGAGTTCAGCCCTCTGTCGTCGTCCCCCTCCCTCCCACAACGGTGAGTGGAAATTAATGAGGTGTCCATGTGACCTGCCTGCCTCTTGTTTAATTTGCGGCAGAGGTCAGCACCGCAGAAGAGCGGCCGACCCGTGTCGTCTGGACTTGTCCTGAGGGAAAGAAATGGCTGATCCGGAGCTTTATGTTTCTATTAATACCCTAGTGCAAATTCATTGCGACAGAGTCTCATCCTGCCCAAGGCCCAGGAGCTGCTCCCTCCCACCCCCAGCCCCAGACCTGGCCCCAGGGGTTCCCTGCGTGTTCAGGGTCCAAGAGCACGTGCCAGTCACCCACAGAGGCAGAACCTCAGGAGCAGGCCCCAAACCAGCTGTTTAATAAGCATTCCTGGTGATGTTTCTTGCAGCTACCAGAGTTTAGGAATCACTGGCCCAGTTTGGTACTGGGCATGTAGAACCAGTGACTGAATCCTAACAATAAATGGAAGAAGAAATAACTCAGATAGCAATCCTGCTAAGTGGGGTCTAGAGCCAACTCTACCACTGAGAACCTGGGTGACCTTGAAGCAGGCTTATACCTTCCCTCACATGTAGAGTGGGTTTTGGGAAGGATTTAATGAGATATCCACTTAAAAACTTGCAGAGCGCCCACACCAGAGTGTTAAGAGTAGGACTGAGAGGAGAGGTATAAAAACAGCTTTATTGAGGTATAATACACATACAATAGCATTCACCTGTTTGAAATGTACAATTCAATGATTGCAATATATTTTACGACGTGCAATTTTATTAATCATGGTGATGTGAATACTGATTCCCCTTTACTCTAAGTAGGTTGTCCTAGGTGGGCCCCATGGAAGCCAGGCTCCTGCTTGAAGGTCTGAACACCTTAACATGAAAGACAGGCTGGTGGCTGAGTGCTGGCCTCTCCTTCTTCCTGTCCCCTCCCTGTAGTAGCAGGACCACAGAAGTTAGCCAGGCATGATGCTGAGCAGGTGTCGGCACCCACACCCTGAGGTCCTTAGAGGGCTCTTGAGCTAAATTGGTTACAGCAGGGGGAGGAATGCAGGGATCCCTCCAACCCCGACTCTCCAGCCATCTTGCTCTCACCCTGACCCTGAGGGTGAGCAGGCAGTGTCCTGCCCTTTCACTGTGGCTCCTTCATGTGGCTTCTGGGCTGCACAGACAAGTGCAGGAGAAGACCTTGATTCAGAGGCAGGAGATGTGTGTGTGTGTATTGAGGGGGTGGGTCAGAGCGTCGGGGCCACCATGCTGCCTTGCACCTCTCCTGGCAGGCCCAAGCTGGGCTATTTTTACTTCAAGACTTCCTTCAGCAGCTGAGTAGTCTGCTGTTCCCTCCTTTCTTCGGACCCTAATTTCTGAGTTCACCTTGCTCTCGGGTCTGGCTCTGGAGTTGTCAGCCCACTCCTCTGTATCTGCATATGTGCCAGAAGCATGGGACCCCATGTGATATGTGCAGGGATGTGTGCATGTGAGTATATGGCATGTGTCTGTAGGACTCTGTGTGTGTAGCATGGATACACTCCATGCATGCATGTGTCTGAATTTGCAAGAGTATGCATCTGCAAAGATACTTCTGTAATACCAGTGTGATTTCCAGGGTGTGTGCAGGCATGTGCCTGAATACATGGGTTTATGCCTGTGAACACACATGGGTATACATGCAAAAGCATCTTGTTTATACCAATTTTTCAACAATGCCAGGTGAGAATCTACAGTGGTCAGACAGTGTTCGGAAATGAAGATTGCCAAGTGGAACAGGCAGCTCCTACCTCCAGGGCTGCTCTGTGTCCTGTGTTTCCTTGTTTTTCATGAATATTAATAAATCTATTGAGTCCTGATCAGACACAAGACTAAGTGCTTGCTATACTATCTACCTCATCTAATTACAACAACCTGAGGATGCATTATTACCCCACTTACAGATGAAAAGTCCAAGGCTCAGGCAGTAATAATTTGAAGTAGCAGAATGAGATCTGACTGGTTCTCAAGTCTTTGCTTTGTGTTCTGCATGCTGTCTTTCTATGATGATTGCAAACACACACACACTGCTCATTTTGATAGCTCTTACCCAGGGCCAGTGGGTTGCTACTGCTGGCTGTGAACATCTGGAGTGTAGACTTTGCTCTGGAGATCATTGAAGGCTTGGCCTTGGGTGCAAATGCTCAACTCGGAAAACTTGCCAAACCCTAACCAGTGTGGCTCAGTTAGTTGGGTGTCATCCTGCAAAGTGAAAGGTCACTAGTTCCATTCTCCCTTAGGGCACATGCCTAGGTTTTGGGTTCGGTTCCCAGTAGGGGTGTGTACAAGAGGCAACCAGTCAATGTTCCTCTTCTTCTCTTTCTCCCTCCCTTCCCCTCTCTAAAAATAAATAAATAAAATCTTTAAATAGAAAAAAGAAACCTTGCCCAAAAAACGTATGCAGGCAGGTGGATGTTAGGGCTTTGCAAGCATTTTGCTGAGACTACCGGAGATGAGAATGGGAAGACAACCTCAGATCTCCATTCATCCACCAGATAAGCTAGTCTTCTGTTCAGAAGACTCCAATCTAGCCCTTGGCAAGAGAATAGCCCACGTGGCAGCCAAGATGTGAGACTCCCCTTGACTCCCCCTGTTCCCCACCAGTCTTGGAGAAACCCAACTGTACCCAGTCACACTTCTTTCATCCAGACCCAAGCCTCTTCAGGGAGGGAAGGAAGGAGGAGGGATGGGACAGACTGCCTGGGGGCCCCTTGAAAAATAAATAGCTGTGCTTGTGTCTGTTGAACCAAAGAGACTTGTCAAGCCACTAAGCCCTTTTCTCCTTTTGGCCATAAAACGAATTGGCCCCAGTAATAGTGTGGGTTATAAGTTGGCTTCCAGAGCCCCTTTAGGAAGGTCTTAGGTCGTCTCAGTCATAAATCACAGTGAGGTGAGGCACGCACTCAGGTAAGAAAGGACCAGGGCATGGGTCTCAGGCTCTAGGGCAGGGGGTTTGGCTCACCACCTCTTAGGATACCCCCAATTCCCCTGCAAGAAGGGGACTTTTGCCCACTTTAGATGAGCAGTGGTGCTTCACTTAGTGAAGTCAATGCAGTGTGTGAGGAGGGGCCTAAGATCCTCTCATTTCCCCACCTCTTCCTGGCTCTCTGTTCTGCTGATGGAAGACAGCCTCCTCTCTCTTCAGACCTATCTCAGGGCTGCAGCTGTGGGTCAGTTGTCTGGGCAGGAGGTTCCAGACTATGTACAGAGCTTGGATAGAGCTCAAGAACCTGGGCCTCTGGCCTCAACTCTGTCACCAGACAGCTGGTGATCATGGGCAGCGTCTTCACCACTCCCTGTGCCCCAAGCCCTGGGCACCTTGGCAGCACACTCCCCATTAGTCTAGGTGGAAATGACCACCTACCATGTACTTCAGGGCTCCATCTCTTGTCCTGAAATCCTCTGGCCTTTGCTTTCAGGACTGAGCAGTGGTTGGAGAAGCTGCGCCCTCCCCAGTAGTGCCAGTTTGGGTCCTCTGGGCAGCAGATATTGGGAGTTGGGAGTGGGAGAGGTTTACTGGGAGCAACACCTGTGAAAGCATTGAGGGAGCAGGAGTGAGCAGGAAAGTCTCATGCCAAGATGCAAACATGACAAAGTCTCAGCCAACTCTACAGATAGTTCTGGAGCAGAGAAGACTAGCCAGGTCTCAGTCTCTGGCTGGGAGCTGCCCCAGAAGTGTATAGACTTGACCCAGAAGTGGAGGTAGATCCTGAGGGTGCTGCACACAGGCTGGAGGCTCCTGTGCTCCCACAGCTGAATGACAGGTTCTCTCTTGAAAGGAGATGGGGGAGGTGCCTCCATGGCTGCCACCGTGTGACTATGGACACGACATTCACAGCTCTGACTGCAGCCTCCAATCAGGGATGATCAACAGGTTCTCACAGGATTGTTGGAGCAGCATTTACAAGGTCCCCAGTATAGTGCCTGCTACATGCAGATGGTAAGTGGTCACTACGGTTATTGCCATGGCTTTTATCATTGCTGGTGAGTTTTCTCCCCAGTTGTTGAGATTTAAGTTCTGAAGTAGAGCTTTCATTTCTGTCTTCTCTCACCCTGGGTTGTTGGCTGAGTCATATGGGGCTCTCACCTATAATTTCTACTGTGTGTGTGTGTGTGTGTGTGTGTGTGTGTGTGTGTCAGGGGAGGGAGGATTCCAACCCCAGGAGGCAGCCTTGGGAAATAAAAAAATAATTGTGGGTCTGTGGTGTTCTCAGATGAATTGTTTTGCCTGAAAAATTCATGTATTGGAATCCTAACCTCCACTACCACAGAATGTAACTGTATTTGGAGAGAGGGTCTTCAAAAAGGTAATCAAATTAAAATGAGGTCATTAAACTGGTCCCTAACCCAATATGACCAGTAACCTTAAAAGAAGAGAAAATCTGGATACAGACAAGTACAGAGATAAGATGGTGTGATCGCACAGGGAGAACACAGACATCTACAAGCCAAGAAGAGAGGTCTGGAATGGATCCTTCCCTCAACATGGCTCTCAGAAGGAGCCAGCTTGGCTGATTCCTTCACGTAGGACTTTCAGCCTTCAGAACTGGGTGACAATAAATTTCTGCTGCTGAAGCCACCAGGTCTGTGCTGCTTTGTTATAGCAGGCTGAGCTAATAAACATGGTGAAGACTGAGTCAGCCAGAGCACTTTTATTCGCAAGTAAGATGAAGTGACTAAGAGTGGCTCCACTGATAGGCATTTAATTACATCATACAAAGGGGGACCCAAAAAACCCTGGAATTTATTTATAAGAAATTGTGTATTTATTCTTACATGTTTAAACTTCCATCACCTTCAAAGTACTCTCCATTTGATGCAACACACTTAGCAAGAAATTCTTTCCACTGCTCAAAACAGTTTTTTAACTCATCGACTTTTTTTGAATGTATTTTATTGATTATGCTATTACAGTTGTCCCATTTCCCTCCCTTCACTCCCCTCCACCCTGCACACCCACCCGCATTCACCCCTTTAGTTCATGTCCATGTGTCATTAAGTTCTTTAGCATCTACATTGCCCATACTATTCTTGCCCTCCCCTGTCTATTTTCTACCTACCATCCATGCTACTTATTCTCTGTACCTTTTCCCCCTCTCTCCTCCTCCCACTCCCCTGTTGCTAACCCTCCATGTGATCTCCATTTCTGTGGTTCTCTTCCTGTTCTAGTTGTTTGCTTAGTTTGTTTTTGTTTTTGTTTTAGGTGTGGTTGTTAATAATTGTGAGTTTGCTGTCATTTTACTATACATGTTTTTTATCTTCTTTTTCTTAGATAAGTCCCTTTAACATTTCATATCATGAGGGCTTGTTGATGATGAACTCCTTGAACTTGACCTTATCCGAGAAGCACTTTATATGCCCTTCCATTGTAAATGAAAGCTTTGCTGGATAGAGCAATATGGGATGTAGGTCCTT
>CM052541.1:81626270-81693470 GCA_028533065.1 Trachops cirrhosus
AAGAACTTATGACACATGGACATGAACTAAAGGGGGGGAATGTGGGTGGGAGAGGGGGTTCAGGGTGGAGGGGAATGAAGGGGGGATAATAGGACAACTGTAATAGCATAATCAATAAAATATATATATATATTTAAAAAAAAGGACAGTTGAGAGCTGAGATTCCAGTGTGGGCTCCACCTGCCTTTGCCATCAGCTGGGGCAAGCGCCTTCCCACCTCTGAGCCTCAGTGTCCTTTTCTACAGTGTAACAGGCAGGGAAGGTGGGTGGTAAAAAATGTTGAATCACAACTCTCAGAGTTCTGGGTGGGTGAAGAGAGGTAGTTTACATGGGGAACTGTTTTGCAAACTGCAAAAGTGCCATTTGAGTTTCCACCATCAGTTCTGGTCTCCTCCAACAATCTAGCACCATGGCCGACCTTTCTTAGCTAAGACCTCAAGGATTCTAGGAGAAAGTCCCCTTCCCCTGGCTGAGTGAGGCTGATGGCATGCTGGCCATCAGCCTTCCACATTCACCTCCTACTGGCTCAGATCCAGCTGGGCTCTGGCCCCTACATCCCCTCCACTCTTTTGCTTCTTTACCTCTTTGTGCTAGAAGTTCCTCCTCTAGTCTCTGCCCAGTTAAATGGTCTCCCTATTTAAAGCCTGTTGTCTAGCCTTTTCCAAAAAGCCTCCCCTGAGTCCTACAGTGGTCTGGCCTGCGTCAATGTTCCTTCATAGCTGCTGCTTGAACCTTCCAGATACCACTCTGGGCTCACGGCCTAGTCACACCCTCAGTGAGGTTGCCCGTAGACACGGGGTCCCTCTGCATGCATCCTTCCTGCAGTGTTTTGCACCAGCCCAGTTCACGTGCACAGGAGCCCTTGTGCTGTAGGGGATCAGCTTGTGCAGCCTCATTGTGCAGTCAGACAGCAGCTCCAGCAGGATGCCAAGGTGTGTATATCTCTGAGCCTTTGTGCCAACATTTATACGAGAAGCAGTTTGCACTACTTTCCTTTACTGACTTGAAGGATAAAGAAAGGGAAGAACTCCGGGCCTCCGACAAGCTGCAGAGTTTTGTCCTGCAGCTGTGCTGAACCTCCTGGATGTGCCTGTGGAGTTCACAGTGGTGGGTGTGTGAAAAGGACCCTGCCAGGTGACACCGACCTCTGTCTAACCTACACCATTTCAGGGATTCATTTTACATCCCTGGCCCTTGCTACTACAGACCATGTGTCCCCAAATTCTTCTCTCAAGACCCCCGCAATGGGAGCCAGCCTCCTAGAACTAGACTGCCTGGATTTGAGTCCTGGCTCTGATGCCTGGGGTGACTTATATAACCATTCTGTGCCTCAGTCTCCTCACCTGTAAAGTGGGCCTGAGTAGTAACACTTCACTCTGAAGTTTGCTAAGGGCACAGAGTAAAACTCCCACAGAGGGACCCCAAAAGCTCTTAGTCATGAGGTGGAGGCTCCACCCCCTTCAGACAGCCCAGTAAGGGAAGAAGGGAGCTTGTGAGTGGTGGGCTGGGTCAGTTTAGGAACAGCCTTCCTCCCCTGCCTCCCCAGTCTCCAACTCCTGCATCACACATGACTGCCTCTGTACTCGTTTGGGGACCAGAATTCTTAACTTTTTTGACTGCAAGTGTGAGGACCTCTATTTAGTGCTACAGAAAATTTCTGCTTCTCCTTTTTGCTCTCGCTGAGAGAAAATGACTCCAATGGTGTCTTAGAATTCGTATTCCATTGATTACAGCAGCGTCTGCGTACGTTTGAAGACCATTCAGACATGTATGGGTGAGACACATCTCTCCTGCCTGCTGACAATGCTTGGTGCCCTGGTGGGCTCTCTGGCTGGGTGCCTCAAGCTGGGGACCAGTGTGGTCTCCAAACAATGAAGTGTTAGCAGAATCCTGGCTCTCTTCAGGCATGCACTCCCTAACACTCCTTCCCAGGGAGATAGTATAATTAGCCCATTTTGCAGAAGTGTCAAGAGCTGTATCAACTGCCCAAGGCAGGAGGTTAGTGATTAGTAGAACATGAGTTATGTCTGGGTGAACCCAAAGCCCATGTTTTTTCCCCACTCTGCCCACATGACAGCTAATCCTTATTAATCTTGTTTCCATGGCTAGGGACTAGGAACTCCTGAACAGCAGAGAACTATCAACTGTCAGCCACCAGTTAACATTCCCAGAGTAGCCAATGTATCCCATGGTGTTGCAACTGTTACCTTGTTTAATCCCTCAGGAATTCAATCAGTTGCCCTAGAGTATTACAGAGGAGAAAATCAATTCTCAGAGATGTTAGGTAGCCTTCCCAAGATCAAGCAGCTAGGAAGCAGCAGGACCAGGGCTGGAATCTGGTCCATCTGTCCCAGGGCTCCTGCTGGCCCCTTGGCAGGGTGTGGGCTTCCAGTGCCTGTGACAGGGAGGTGATATGGTCTCTTGAACCATAAAAGCCCCTTCAAGACATGGCGGGGGTTAGAGAGCAAATTTCTAAAAATGTTAAAATTGTTTGCCCCATATCTGTCCCTACATTAGTATGAATAATCTGTCTCCTCATAAAATAACTTTAGTGTCTCTGGATTGAAGGAGTGTGGGCAGGAGAGTGTTTTTTTTTTTTTAATCTCAACTGAAAAGTAATTTTTAACGTGCCAAATATGGTAAGCTCAAGCCAATACACAGGTTCATCATGCAGAAGGCCAAATCATCCTAATTACACATTATTATTTTGCACCAAGAAGATGTAAGAGCAAACCCTGCAAGATTACTCCCAGAAGCTAAGAATGTAATTGCCCAACGTGACTTGTAATCATGGAGGGGCTTGCCTGAGCTGCTTCAGGTCACCAAATGGCTCCTCTGTCTCTAGGGGACAATCATCCCCGAGGAATTCTGCTGGCACAGATGGGCTCATGCTCAGATAGCAAGTTTTTGTTACTCGAAAGCATTTTGCTTTCTGTACTGCTGTTCTCAAGAACAAGTTGGAACTATCCTGCCTCTCATCTGTCCCTGATTCCAGATTCCTCCAAACAACTCAGAATCCAATGTCTTGGCTTGGGAGCAAGTAGAGGCACAATGCTAAGAGAGCTTTGTGCCGGGCAGAAATCTTCCATCCTTCCTGTTCAGTGACTCTGAGCAAGTCACCCAACCACTCTCACTCAGCCTTGGCCTCCTCTACTGGAATATGTGGAGAGAAGAGTTTGTTCCAGCAGCTCTGGGCCTGGCACATGGCACAAACATGGTAGTTTCTATTCTTGAGAAACTGCTGCACTGAGGAATTGGCCAGGAAGAGGCAGCTCTGTGGGTGTACCCAGGCACTGTCAGATGGCTGCTCAGTTCAGTGTTCCTCATCGAGCATCCTTTTGAAGAGGGAACAACTTCCCTTCTCAAAACTGTTCACTGGCTTCCTGGCTCCCCTGAGTGTAACCCCAATTCTTTAACCTGGTCAGGAAGGCCCTCATTTCCCAAAATGCCTTTTTAGTCAATTTTTCTACTCTTCAATAAACCACTTAATACATATTTAAGGGAAGAGTGGACACAATGAGTCTAGGTTTATGTGGCTAAAAATCTTGGCCCTATTCCCAAGAAACTCAGAAGCTAATTGAGAGCAAGACTTAAAGATATCAGAAAAAAGAGAAAATAGTCATTTATTTTACATTTTAATCAAGGGACCAATTCAGACCCCAGTTCTAGTCCTAATTCTGCCCCAAAGTCCTGAGGGCTTGTTCCGATTTCACATTCTGGGGTTGCCACTCAGGTTAAGCAATAGGGCAGGCACTGCAGGGCACTGGTGGCAACCTCCAGGCCAGGAGGGCACAGCAGCCTGCTGAGGAGGCCCCACCCTAGAGCCAGTGCCAGCACCTCTGTTGTCTCCATCTCCACCCAACCCTTCACCAACAAACACAGAGAAGGTTCAGAAATGGGGAGTTTGGGGTTCTTTGTTGGGGTGTGGGGGATGAAAATGAGTTGCCTGTTAACCAGCATGATGACATAAAAAATAAGCTTTCATTGCTGAAAATAATGTGATTCAAAACATGTAGACTGGCTGTGCTATTGGGAGACACTCCCCAGGCTGTGTGAACAGAGTATAAGGATCCAGTGAGGCCTGGAGGCTTGGCCTCCAGCACTGGGGCCTGAAGTGGGACCCTCCTCACCCCCATCAGCTTTGGTGCAGCTGGCCACTGGTTGGGAGGACTTCCAGTTGTCTGGCAGGACTATGAGAACAATGGGATTCTACCCAGAAATTCTGTGATTGTTGCAGGTGGACTCATACAGGTGGTGGTGGGAACTCCTCGCAGGGCAGAGATTGCCCTAATGGTACAGACCATTTGGGGTCCCTGAGAATAAATGCTTGTTTTCTAAATATGTCTTTGTGGCAGAATTTGGACTGAGACTTGCTTCCATCATAACTGGTCATGAGGTTGTAGGGAAGGAGCTGACCGGCACTGCCCCAGACTTCTACAGGGGTCTACCCTTATCTATGGAAAGCAATCCAACAGTTGAACATGACTGAAGGAGGGTCTTAGGCCGGTCCATTTTCCTCAGGGCCCTTTATTAATAGTCATCGGCTGGCATTTACCATCGGCTGGTTTGGCCTAGACTCTCCGCTCACTCTGTGTGTGGGTGGCAGATGTGAATACCTTTATGATACCTGGGAGAAATGTCACATTCATGTATCTAAATACAATTAAATCAATATCAAGACTCCCACTCACAAAACTGGTTAGAAATTACAATTATCAGTCATCCATTGGTCCCTCCCTGAGCCCTATATTGAGGGGCTTTGAAGGTCCCCCCAAGAAGCCAGTTAGTGGCCCTGCTGTGCTGCTTAGTGGTCAGTGGTCTCTCTCCCTTCCCACCCCACCTTTAGGATAGGCCTGCCAGCCTGGCCGCCTTGCCATGTCAGCATAGCCCCTCCTAGGAAGGGTATCTCCTGCTGATGGCCACCCTCCCTCCATGCCAGCCGGTCAGGGTGACCTCATGCAGGTTATGGGACCTCCATGCTTGTGCCGAGAAATTCCAGGCCAGCCGTTTCCATAACAGTTTGGGCCACCTGAGTGTTTCTGCACTTGTGAGATCTGGGGCCTGGGGCCCACTCGTTTTTGTCCCCTTCCTCCTTCCTCCCTGGCCATCTGGACTGGGCCACACCCTTCCCTCTCACTTGGTGCACCAAAGCCCCCACTCCTTTTCTCTTGGGACTTTATACTTGAATTTTCTTTGTTAGGTCCCAAACTCCAGGGTGAGAGAGGCCAGAGTTTGGAGTTCAGGCTCCTGGCTGCCCCAGAGAGTGATTCATTAACTGTGAAAAGGCTGAGACAGCAACAATTCCTCAGAAAATCCCCGATTACATAAACATTTTTATTTAAGCACACAGCACAGCCCTGAGAAGGTGATGACATCATTTTCACTCCCATTTAACAGATAGGGGAATGGACTTAGAAGGATTAATTGTCACATGGTTAGTGAAAGGAGAGTTGGTTTTGGTTCTAGGTTCAAAGTTCATACTCTTGTCTCCCATCCTACAATAGTTCTTAAAGTAAGAGTCAACTACTTCTGGGCCCCAGCCTCCTCACCTGCAAGGTGGCAGATCCTGCTGCCCCCAAAGGCAGGCTGAACACAGCAAAGCCCCAGGCCTGGCTTCTTAGTCTCTTCCATTGGCCCGTCAGCTCTGGCTGTAGTGAAGTCTGCCCCACGGGTGTTTGACACATTTATGCTCAGCCTCAGGCTCCTTGTGTATAAGGAAGTGACCCTGATCTGGGGGCACCTCATCTGAGGTCTCTGCAGTCATAAATGAGCCAACAGTTCCCCAGCTGCCAGTCTCAAAGGTGGCAACCCAAATAACTCTACCTCTGGGATATCAAAGCAGTCAATGACCCCAAGGAAAACAGCTAAGGACAGCAGGAGTGCTAAGGAGCTCTTCCCTGGAGGCAGGCACATTCCCCAGGTCCTGCTCGCCTTTGAGTGCCCCCTTTAACACCCATATATCATTTTAAGTAGCTTCTGCCTGCTCCCCACCCCGCAACCCAGCAGCAAGGGACCTTGAAGAGAGGATGCATTGAGCCCTACCTGGTCTGTGTTCTGAGAGGAGGAGAAAGGAGGCCAGCTTCCTCCCACCTCAATGTGGCTGCCTTTGTTTCACTTAATCTTCAGCCCGTTTTTTCTGCTGTTTAATCTCAGACTGAAAACCACCAACAGCAACTCTTTCTTTCCTCCTTTGACAGCAAGGCTGGCTGGGTAACACATCACCATGCAAATTCATTTGGCCCGAGAGCCTTAAGGCATTAAAGGCTTTTCGTGGGCAGCTTGAGTCAATTTCCATCTTGTCTTCAGACAGTGACATAACCATTGTCAGTTGCCCCATCCAGACAGCACTGCCCCCCATAGCAGACATCTGGAGTGACAAGTGGATTCCATAGGTGGGCCCTGACTCTTGCCAGCTCCAGCCCAGCATGGCCCATAGCCGCCAACAAGGACACAAATGTCTTTCTGCACATTCCCACGTACACACGCCCTCCTTGCCCCCTGTTTCAGCTCATGACTACCTTTCTGGTGGTGTGAATTCTGTCAGTTTGGCCTAGTGTTGGCCTCCCCAGTATTCTCCTCCCTGTGCCATGCTGCCTGAAGCACCATGTTCCTTCAGAGCCTTCCTGCAGAGCTCCCCACCCCTACCTCCCACACCGAAGGCAGCCAGGTCTCTGCTCTAGGGAGGCCTGGCAAAGTGGCCTGCCCTACACCCTCTTGCCTAATTTACTGGACTTTTAAATATATTTATTTACTGTGCTATCTACACTTCACCAAACATCTGGAGGGAACCTGGGGGGAATCCACCACAAATTTAAATATTTATTTTGCACTGTAACTTTGAAAACCAAATCAGGGAAAGTTAACCTCTCTAGCTAATTTCTTGGTTATGGAGAAGATAGGCCTACATATAATCCAATAGATGTTGTCCCTCTTTGCCCTCTCTCTCACCGTGGAACTCAGTCACTGAATGGCTCATAAACACGACTTCCCTTCTCAGAGATATCCAGGGCCAATCGCAGCCAACACCCCCATTGCTCTGCCAGCTGCACTGAGCTGCCATCTAGCCAGAGAACCAAGGCGTTGCAGAGCTCAAAGGACCTTGGGGGTTGGTAGGTCTTCTCTGAGCCTAAAGTTTATCTCTACATTTATCTTCTCCTTTATAACCCATTAAGTTGCTTCCTTTGCCCTCTCCAGATCTCATTATACATGATCACCATCAGTCACGATTTATAGGCCTACTGCTAGTGATACTGAAGTTTTCAAGATGGCAGCCCCTCTCCTGACCTGTCCTGCTTTCCAGCCAGCATGCGGTCCCATCTCTAACTAGGTCCTTCTCCCCTCTCTCACTCTGCCAGAAGCATTCCTACCTGTGCATCCTTGCTGAAGCCCATGCTTCTGCCAAGGATGCCCTCTCTCCACCTCTCTGCCTGTGTGAATCCTGCCCATCCTCCACACAGGGCTGGCCTCAAGGACATTCGACCTGGGTAGTCACACAAGACAGCCCTCACAGCTTGGTTTAATGCTCTGCTACTGCTGTCTTAAAATTGTTAATCATTTGATTTTGCTCTCAAGTTTTGTATGTGAAGGCCAGTGGGGCAGTGGAGCATGTGTGAGCAGAGGAGAGATGCACAATGCAGAGCTGCATTTGCACACAGTGGCTGTGGTGCCCCGTGAGCACAGACTCTTCTGGGCCCCACAGTGCACAGGAATTTGGGTTCAGCGATATGCAGTGTGAGTATAAAATAAGTGTATTATGCCTACAGCTGAGTCAATGGAGGAGCTTGCAGCCACGAACGGCTATGCTTCCAAGAACTTTGAACCAGAACTTGTTTCCAATGCAGAAAGAAGACCATGGTGTTCAAGGAAACACAGACAACTGAGGAGCTCTATCATATTCCTTCTAACTCTTTTACTTTCCTATACTAGCCAGCCACCTATCCTGGATATAACACCCAAAATTAAGGTAAAGGGATGGCAGCCCACAGTTCCTTTTCCTTTCAGTCTTTCTCAGCAGCAAGCTGAAGGCATAGCACATTAGCAAAATGTGTGCATAACAAGAAGTGAAATAAAGCAGTTGAGTTAGTGTTGTACTCTGTTCTCACTGCTCCAGTAATAACAAAATCCATATGCAAGTACTAGCTATGAAATACAAACTGCATAATTTTGGTAATTCTGCAGATGAGCTGAATTTCTTATATTTACATTTAAAACTGGCATTGCACAGTGTCAAGATGAACAGTTAAATACATGCTAATAATTTAAAATTTGTTCTTTGTTTACAAACACCAAGGCAAGTTGAGAGAGAGAATCCACAGGGGAAAAAAAGCTTTAACTTTTAATATCCTTAGTGACACTTTTCCCTGCCTTTTAGCAGGGGTCCCCATTTTCATTTGGCATTGTACCTTGCAAGTTCCATAGCCAGCCCTATCTTCAAAGTGCATTCCAGTTATTCTCCCTCTGTAATTGCTCCATCCCTCAGCCCTTACCCTGAGCCCAAACACCAAGAACCTGCACTGCTGTACCAACTGACATTGTTTGCACTCAATGAGTCTTTCCTGCCCCTCCCTCTTTTCTGGGTTGTCTTTTTTTAATGACATCTGTCTCCCTCCCAGGGTTTTCAGGAGACACAAATGGGCTTTATAACTGGAAAGCCCATAACTGGAAGATGTCAGTACTGTTTTTAATTCACATCCTGCATAGAAATTGCTTAATAAATGCTTGTTGAATGACACAGATTCAACATAAGGCCCCGAGGCCGGGGCAGATCTTATAACTCTGAGCACTTTTTACAGTGGTGGCACTTGGCCTTGGGCAGAACAAGCAATGTTCGTTGGTGAAGATCTGGTTTCAGCAGTTTGCTCAGGAAAACCTTTCTCTGTGGAGAGCACAAGGCAAGTTCTAGAACTTGCTCTGCTCTCAGTGATTCAACCTGGAAAAAAAGGTGGCTGATAGCTCAGAATATTAGTGTTAAAAGGGACTTTAGACAAATTCTCTCTTTTCTAAATGGGAGAGTAGAAACAAAGGAAGGTGAAGTGACTTGTCAAAACCACAAGTGAAGTGAATGGTTATTGCCTTCTCTCCATCCATTGCCACTTTCTCCCTTGCCAGCTTCTTCATGAGGTCAGTGAAAGAGTCACCACCCTGTCTTGGGGGTTGGGGGCGTGGCTTGTGACCCAGGCTGAGCCAATAGGCATGTTTCATCCTTCAGGCTAAGGTGACTGATTTGAGTGTCAACCTGAGACCTAAGCTAGGCAAATTTAGTGTGAAATCAAGGCTTTCAAAGGGAGTAAAGGAAGCAGAACCTCTCTTTTTCTGGACCAAGTTATGAGGAGATGCTGCATGGGACTGCTGCAGCCATCTCTGATATCCTGGTTGGACTGAGCCTAAGGAGGCAGCCAGTACACTATAGGAGGAAAGGCAAAGGGAATGACCATGAATGGCACCAGCACAAAGCCATTGTGAGTCACTGGATCAACCTATACCTGAAGCTGACATGGCTATGGGAGTTTCATTTATGGAAAGATTCTCTTTTTAAAATGGGTTATTTTTTTAAGCCAGTTTGGGGATTTCTATTCTTTGCAACATAGATAGTATCGACAAGCACATTAGAAAGGTGAGGAGACTAATTGATATAGGGTGCAGCCAAGAGGGGGGCCCCCAAAATGGATTTGGAATGGGGTCCAGAACTCAAGGTGTCCAGGAAATATTAGGATGTCCTCACTCTTTCCCCCACAGGTGTGAGCTGGGGGAAGGAACACATGGAGCAGGAACATACAGGGCTATTTTGCATAGCAACAGCTTTGCAGCTAACCTCTGGCATGGTCATTTAACATATCTATAACCTTTAACTGGTTACATAGGTATGTTAAATAGCTGTGGCCATGCTCTGAGCCAGAGAGAAGGGAGTGACTTCCACCCAAGATATAACTGGGAGGCAACTCCCCCTGTTTACAGAGCCTGCGTGAGAGCTTGGAGATGATTGGCTCCACACCATGGGGCCACGCCTGCCCAGACTCACTATGGCAGCCCATTAAAGCTAGAAGGCTATGGGAGTGTTGGCAAGTGTAGCCAATTGTGAGAAGAGTTGGAAATGGGAACCCAGGTGTGGCAGCCATTAAGGAGAGAAGACCACAGCCAGTGCAGAGAGAGTCATGCGGCTCTGGCAGTGCAGAGGGAGGACCATGTAGCTGTGGCAGTGCAGAGAACCATGTGTCTGTGGCAACAGAGGAGAGAGCCACATGGCTTTGCCAGAGTAGGGACCCCCTCAGCTTTAGTAGGGGGAACCACCACCCGGCTTTAGCAGAGAACCACCATGCAGTTTTAGCAGAGGTCCTGGTGACACAGCTGATGGTGCCAGGAACAGAGGGAGGCCTACCAGCCAAGCACGGATTACTGGGAAGAACCAGGGGCTGCCTGAGCCATGGACTTCTATTCCTTTTCCTGAGATACAGTACCCCAAACTGGGCAAAGGGGGAAGGAAGGACTGTGTGTGTCTGTGGGTGTTTTAAGGGACTTTGGGATTTTGATGAAGACATTAGGTCAGTACTTTAAGTCTCTATAGCATTAAATAAATATTTCCTTTCCTTTTCACAAATCTCTGGGATTGAGAGATGTCTTTTCTATAAGGCAGCAGACAATTGAGCCCAGTAGGGGGTCCTTTCGATAATAGTATATCGGTGTGCCCCACCCTTGGCCCCCTTTGTTCTGTAATCTCCTGACTTCCCACCCAGGGTTACTGCTGCAGTAATGCTGCCATAATGCCCCTGATGGGCATTTTTTGAAATCACCCACCTGAACTAATGCTTCTGATAATAGCTATGGTGGTAACTCAGTGGAAGCAATCGTAAACAACAGAGACTATGAATTACTACTATGTTGTGAATGTATCAATTCCAATTACTTTCCTGTCAGATCTAAGGAAGACAAGTCTTTTGTGTGACACTGTGGTAATTCTCCCTTAGAACCACAACTATCTGCAGACCATAGAACCACTGGGAGACTTCCAGAGGCCATCAGGAGTGAGCATAGGCAGTAGAGCACTGTGCTTACCTCAGAATAGTCTGGACTCAACAAACTCCAAGCAATGGGCCACAGCTGGCCATGGCCAGCTCTCTCCTGCCATGGTGTGATGGAGAGCATTAGACCTTGTTCTCCTAGAAGATGAAATTACAAGAACTAGGTCAGTACACTCATCTTACATTTGGCATACCAGTCAGCATAGCCACAAGATGCAGACCCTTGGCCCTACCAGCTCTGCTTCCTCCAGGCCAAAACCTCATTTGGTTGTTGAGGATCAGAACCACAGGTCCTACAGTTGCCCTTCTATGCAGGGTGCTTTGGACAGGTGCCAGGAAGGGGAGGAAGAACTCGAGACAACTATCTGATGTCTCAGGGTGCCCTACAGGGGTGTCTTCCTAAAGACCTCCTCACCAGGTGACCAGGCGAGGGAGTTTCAGGGGCAAGACAAATTGCACAGAGATCGTACGGGGGTACAAGCATCAGCTTGGCAGGATGAAGGGCCCCTGGTGAGGCTGATGAAGGGTGTTGCCTCTTACCAGCTGAAAAGAGGAAGCTGGCAAAGCGGGGGCCCTTTGAACAGGGGCTGGGTTCTGATGACAGGCGGCTGGCAGGGCTAGAGGCAGATGCAATGGTCCCAGGAAGTCCTTCCGGCAATTAAGAAAGATTTCTTTCGTTCTTTTCATGAATCCCTTGGTCAAGTCACCTAACCTCACAGATCTTCTGTTTTGTAAGATGGGTATGTCACCTAATAGGGGTGTTTTGTGTGGTCACTGAGCTCATGGGCCTGGCACAGAGAAGTGGGCTTCCATGCAAATTTTCTGTACCCAGCCCAGCTCCCTGTGCATCCTTCTGGTTTCATCTAGTTCTCCACCTCCCTCCCACCCACCCCTCCATGCACTGTCTGCCTTGGGCTAAATGGAGCAGTGTGGATAAATCAAGCCCACATGTCTATCACCAGGCCCTAAATCTCCCCAGAGGACATTCCTCACTGCAGTAGTAATGCTGCCAGCTCCAGGGAACAGGATTGCACCACAGGACAGGCTTCCCACACCGGGAAGCTTAAAGGGCCAGCTCACAGACTCCTGGTTCCACTGTGGAGGCCCTCAGGTCCAGCCAATAGTGGTAACAGCAGGCCTGGCCTTGTGTGGGCACAGGCATGTTAGCAACAGCTGCAGTGACCTCAGAAACAAACAAGCAGCAATGCCACGTGGAGAAATGCAATGTGGATTAGAAGGTCAGGGCCTAGGCTCTTTACTGAAACTCATGTCTCTTAGTTCCCAGTCTGGCCGCTTCTTGGCTATGTGGCCTTGAACAGTTACTTCCTTTCCTGTCCCCTCAGTCTCCTCAGTACAAAATGTGGATGGGAATCCCATCTGCCTCCCAGGTCTGTGGGGAGGATACTCTGTTGATCGCACCATCATTAGTTATCAATGCCACACACTTGCATCTTATCATTGGTTCCTCCTCAGTTTCCTGAGGAAGGCACTGTTCCTTGCTAAACCCCACTGGCTAAGGAAAGGCCTCTTTACCCTCAGTCCTCTCATCAGCTCTACCAGGATCCTGCTTTGGAGAAGAGGAACCTGAGGATCAGAGAGGCCCTATGCCTGCCCCAGGACACACCGCAGGTTGGGGTGGGAGCCAGGAATTGAGCCTGGCTGACTCTGAAACTTGTATTCTCTCCTCTCCAGCCTGCATGTATGGCTAAGTCTAGAGCATCTCTTACCCCTAGAAAAAGAACAAAAGAATTTAACACATGGCTCATCCTCGGGGCTGCTAAGAATGACACTTTTTATTTATGACAACTGGCTGGCCAAGATCAAATTGACCAGTGGAGAAGCTGGTCTCTTATGAATCACTTTGCACCAGAGCTCTCAAGAGAAGAGTGTTTATCTGGCAGAGAAGGGAGAGGCTCACTCTTCCTTCTGCAATGTCTTTTGAAATTTTAAGGGAAATTTAAAATTGTAAAAGACTAATGTTTTCATCATGAAAGTAACCTGTTTGTTTCTTCCTCTGTATAAACTTTATTCCTTTGCAGGAGGCATTTGTTGAGGTCTTCCCTGTGAGGCCGCCAGAGTTGATTAAAGTAAAGTCTGTGCCCTGGTCAAGCTCCGGGTGTGTGTGGGTATGAGGTTTTTATTTTACAGTTTCACACACTTACTCCTCGACCACTGCAATGGATACCAGTTTGGGGTGAGCTTCCAGCATCTTCCTGTGGGAGAGCGTGGCCTGTGTTGGACTGAACTGCCTCTCCGTTGCTGTGTGGCTCATGTTCATGCATGCACAGCTCAGAAGTGCAGTGTGCTCCATTCATGGGCCACATTTTGACCGATGGGGATGGGAGCCAATGGACAAAGGCTCCCCCTGCCCTCTCTGGGGTAGATAGTTCATAGACATGTTGGATAAAGCTCCAGTGGGTGGAGCACCAGTTGCCCACAGTGATGATCAACTCAAGAATGTATCTTGAATTGGCTTTCCCTCCTCCCTTTCTCACTCTCTGGATTGTCTCAGTCTAGTTCCTGGTAACAGTTCCCAGACAAACTACCTGCATGCCAGCTGTTGGCCCTGTTCCCAAGGAGCCCAGGGTAAGTCAGTGAGTGATCATGCTGTATGTGCAACTTCTGAAAAACAAACTAAAAAATTTATTTGCATATTTATATTCCACAGGTTTAGCTTTAGTATTGAGTAAATAACATCCACAATGCCAGTACAACTAGGTCATTATCACTTTTGATTCCTCGTTATCAATAAAACATAAAGAAAATGGTGAGGAAAGATATGTTACCATCATCAGCAAAGTATTTTCCTATCATTGATTTATTGAAAGTTTAGCCTAAGAGAATGGTTTCAGACTTTAACTTTCTGTGTAGAAATAATTTTAAACTTATAGGAGAGTTGCAAAGGTAATATAGAGTTCCTACTGCTCACATTTTTTTATTTGCTTTTTCTTCTTCATACCGTCACATGATTTCCCATGTGAGGTGGGAGGCTGTGCCCATAGCCACCCCAGGGAATGGGCTGCAACCATTCTTGGTCAGCCTCAGACCCCTGCCAGCTACTAGTCTGTGGATGGGCATGTAGCCACATACATGCTAGGAGAGCAAGGGGGCTTCTTGGGATTTCTTGATCCTGAAGGACAAAGTCTCTGTTCTTCCTCTAACCATGGTTGTGTTGAGATGTGATTCCTAGAACAGCTGCTGTAGCTTGCAATCCAAGAGCTGCAGGGGGAGGCCACAGGGACACTGAGTGCAGAGCTGGAAGGAGCGGGTCTGTGCCACCTGCTTCTAGCTCTGTGAGGTAACAGCACAGTTTTATGCTTTATTCAAACTATCCCAACTGTACACCATATTATTAGAAGTTCTTTATAAGCATTGTCTTAATGGCTGCATGATCATCTATCTAATGAATGTCTTAATTTATTTAACCATACCCTCTTATAAGACTTGCAGGTTGTTTCTTGTGTTTCACTGTTGTATGATGCTATGGTTCACATCTTTGTGTGTAAGGCTTTTTTTTTTTTTTTTTTTTTTTGTATTTCAGATAACCTCCATGGAACTATTGGCTTGTACGACATAAACCTCTTTAAGTCTCTTGCTAAATACGGTCAAACTGCCAACAGAATATCACCCCACCAGCCAGATACAAGATTGTAATGTCATTACATTAGCAGCAGCACTGGGTTGTCTCATTTAAAAAAAAAGAATCACTGCTTCTTTGATAATTACGAAACAGAAGAGAGTTGATCACATTTCTCTAATTATTGAAGACCCGGCCTTTTCTCTTTGCTTGCTAATGGGTCTACTGCCTCTTGTGGTCATTGCTTTTTGAAGACCCAGTTAAGAGGATCTTGGTCCCAATTAGATGCTGGTCCCCAAGGGAAGGCCAGCCCACATTTGTCCTCCTCCTGTGCTGCTCTTCTCTTTCACGTGATTCCACTCTGCTTCTCAACTCTACTCTTCTCCCAGACCCCACATGGGTCCCACATCAGAGGTGAGGATGCAAGCAGCTTCATCTCCCTGTGCATTCCTGGCAACAGGGGATTGCCTAAAGTGCCGCATGGAGAAGGATTCTGGGACCTTGTCTCTGCTCCTCACAAAAGACCATGATTGATTAGTGGTGATGTTGTGGGTACAGAAGGGGAATGCCCACATATACACATATTTGTGTCTTCCGCCTATAGGGTCCTGCTCCCAGCTCAGTATCATACCTGCCAAGCCAAACCCTGGTACATACTGCAGATCAGGGCCTGCCAGGGCTGGAAGAGACCTGTTCAAAATAAACAACTCCCAGCAGTGTTTCCTGAGCTTTTACTATATGTAACCTGCATGCCATGGAATGCAAGGACACAGCTCAGAGATTATCGTGAAGACACAAGAAGTCTTTAAAGCAAGAATGGAAGGTGCCAGCCCCGGTGGTGTGGCAATGGTGGCACAAGCTCATGGCCTTCAGCAGGCACTTTGCAAAGCTCTTTGAAAGAGCAGGGCTTGTAATCTGGCAGCCTCAATTTGGCCCCTCAGCTCTGTCATTGTCAAGCGGTGACCTTGGGCCAGTGACTCACTATCCTGGTTTTTCCTATTTGTACAGATAGCTCCTGTGTCAATATTACTCTGTGCTTCTCTTGAAGAAACCCTATTGTGTGTGTAAACCCCAGGACCATGGCCATCTTGTGGAATCTTAAAGGGGATGCATGATGGGCATTCAATGAGCCCTAATCTTCTCTAAAAGGTGGCTATGCTTGGCACCCAGTAGGCACTCAACAATGAGGTTCCCCTGCCTTCCTGTTAAAGCCTGTTTGGGATCATCCTACTGGAAAGCACTTAATAAGCAGTCAAGGTCCCCATTAACATTAAGTATTAGTACAATTAATCAATCCTTCAGTATTGCATCCTGCAATAACCCACCTTCAGTGTTATTCATGCCCAAACCTTTCCTGTGCCCCACAGAGTATCAGACAGATGAGGGGTGGAGGGTGCCAGTGAGAATGAAGTTGATTCATGCCCTTGAGGAACTCATATTACACTTGAGTCTGAGATGGCTCCAGTCAGGCCAAAGCAGCAATTCGGCACCCCATCTGGAAGGACAGCCCCTGAGCTGTGGGGCACATGAGTTGGGCTAGGCTTGGTTTCAGTTCACTCCTCAATTGGCCCAAGCCACAGGGCCACATGTGCATGAGTGGGGACAGGCAGTGTGGGCAGGGCAGGGAGCTGGGGAGCACACAGCTGCAGACTGGAAGACCCTTTGGCTCCTAAGCCATCACCTTAGACCCAAGATGACTAGAGCCATAAGGGCTCAGAGAAGCCATCCTACCACCATAATGACAGCTAAAGAAACTGAGGCACAGAAGGGAAAACTATATGGTCAGCTAGGAGCCATCACCCCAACTCTCACAATGGCTGCTCCCACTGTTCTGGGTGGCCATCTGAGCAGGTCAGCTACAGGAAAGCCTACCCTTAGGCAGGAGGGAGACAGGGAGAGGGCAGCAGAAAGATGGGCAGGAGGAAGGGGTCACAGCTCCTAGTGGCAGCCATGGAAAGACTAGGTCCGACCCCTTCACAAACAGGGACTCAGGACAGCACCAGGTCCTGCTCTCTCCCTGGAGCCCCAGGAAACCCAAACTTCTGAAGGCCTTCAGGGTTACCTTGAACTCCCAAGAGCAGAAGCAGCCATATCATAGCCCCTGTCCTTTCTGTGTGTGTATGGAGAGGGGGTGGTCCCAGGCTCTGCTCTCAGATTCCCCTATGATGAGGAAGGGTTTCCAGCCTTAGAAAATCCCAGAGTCATCTGGGGCACTTAAGACTTCAGAATGACTCACCTCCAAATAATGACACAATCAAATGCCCACTACTACCCTTCTCACAGGGGTAGAGAGGAGGGGCTGGCTTATGAACCAAACAGGAGGGACAGCCAGTGACCACATGATTTCTGTAGGGCACCATTATGGTGGATAAGCCTGGCCCCTCTCCAGCCTCCACAAGAGCTTCATCTTTATCATCATCACCATCTGCTAAGCCAGACAGCCTTCTTGAAGGAGGTCTCACAAGTCTTTGCCCAGACCCCTCCCTCTTGTTGAGGTCCAGTGGCACCCCCCACCCCTCATATGGATATCTCCTTCCTTGCTCCCCAAAGTGAGACCCAAAGACTTAGAGCCTGAGCACTTGTGGAACATTGAGAAACTCAACTCTCCAGGCCCCACCCAGACCAGCTGAATCAGAAGCTGCATTTAACAAGAGCTGTGCCCATAAAGTAAACTTTTTTCATCAGAGCAGCTTTAAATTTACAAAAAAAAAGTGTGAACAGAGTATAGAGTTGCCATGTGTCCCACACCTAGTCCCTGTGACTGTGATTCTGAGCATGTCAGAGTTTGAGGAACCCTGCTCTTCTCCCTGCTTTCTGCCCTTCCCTATTCCTGATCTATCTCCTTCCTAACCCCAAGGTTAAAGCCAACGATAGCTTATCAGAGCTTCCTCCCACCTCCCGGGAATTCTAAGATGTCAGGGTTCTCTGAGAGTCTCAGACCATCTTTCATGGAACATCTACTCTGTCTCTAACACAGTCCTGCCCTTCACATATGCTAGTTTGTAATTCTCAAAACATCTTTACAAGGCAGGCACTATTAAGCAATTTCACAGGCGAGGAACTGAGACACAGAACTTAAGCAAAACCAGAATTTGAACTCAGATCCACCAGTGTCTAAGCCAAGAGCCTTCCCCTCTCCACACTGTCTTGGGAATCATTTATCCCTGGGTGGCCACAGGCCTGGTTCCAGGGCTCTGGCCCAGCCAGTTGTAGTTTCTCAATTGGCCCTCCCATGGGATTTTCTGATCTGTTGAGTTTTGAGGAAGAGGCAGGCCCTGGGGACACTCAGGGTCAAGGGGTGGTCTCAGCTGCACAAAGCCCAGGGTGGCTGCCAAAACTCACATGCCACAAAATACCAGAGGCTCATCTGACCTGACTGGGAAGGAATTCCTCAGCCCAGGTAGACAAAATGTTCTGGCAGAGGCAGGCTTCACCACCACTCAGCAACTGAGATGTGTCTCCGTTTGAGGCAAGGTAGGGAAAAGGCTGGGGAGCTGGGAGACCGAGTGGCCCAAAGGAGAGGCGGGCCCTCTGAAGAAGACTGCTGGACATTCAAAGACTGTACCAAGTTCAAGTTTACCTCTTTCGGGAAGCCTTCCTGAATGGAGGCCCATCCACACTATACATGGACTTGTTTGTTCACACGGTTCGTCTGTCTTCCCACCTGAGGGACAAGGAGGCATCTGGAGGATGAAACATGTGGATTTGAATGTGGTTCCACCCTTCACTGGGTCTGCAACCTTGAACACATTACATTGTCTTACTGACTCAGTTTCTGTACCTGCAAGATGGGGTTACAGTATCTACTAACTTGCCATGGCTCAGACATACCCCAATTTGTGATTCTTCTTATCATACACAAGGCCACAACAGTAGCCACTAAGGCTCATATTCATAAATTCTTTAAAAGCTAATGAGGACATGAGGAAGGAGGAGATCTAAGAACTTGAACTTCTGACAACATGGCAACTGAATTAATGTGGACCTGCCTTCTGTTGCAAACCTAGACAATGCTGTATACAAGCAAACATGTCATTTTAAAAATGTTTTAAATGCAGAGCTCACCTGAGAGGAAAGGGAACTCCTGGGACCAGTAACAGAGAGAACACAACTAGGGACATTGCTCAGCTGGGGCTGATGCTGCAGCTGCCCATGGCTGTTTCCAGCCCAGTTAGAGGCTGGTGGAGCTCAGGGCTTGGGTTTAATGCCCAAGTGGGGGCAGGAGATATGGCCTGGGGCCTGTGCAGATGGGAAGCTGGAAAGGGGACCCTTGCAGAAAGCTAAGTCTCTTGAAAGACAGCCAAAGCCTCTGAAAATGGAACTCTAGAGCTCCATGCTCTAGCCCAAAAAAGGAGGCATGTCTCCTCTGCTCAGGGCTCTAAGTAGGTTTTCAAAAGCCTTCTGTGAGAATTTGAAAGCTCAAGCTTGTGCCAGGTGGAGGTGTGGAGCTTAAAGGCATATGGGCAGGCAGCTTCAAACAGAAACCCCAAGCTGAGAAATTAACATAAAACCCAGGTGGCAGAACCAGGGAACCCCTGGAGACCTAGAATGGAAAACCCAACCATTCTGCAGAGCTTGTTACACCACCTGGAGCACCGGGGACCCCTGGGAAGAAACAGCCCCCACTGAAGATGAGCTTACAATAAAGAACCAGAAGCCAGGGCAAACCCAAGGGAAGCATCAGCAGACACCGCAAAGGGGACTGTTTGCACTCCGCGAATAGGAACAAGAGAAAAGCATAAAGGAGACTACAAAAGAAGAGTGCTTCAAATAGTCACAGACCAAAGGACAAGTAAAATTAATAAATATCTGGACATTGTAAAAGCTACAAATGTGCAAAAGCATCACCTAGAACTTCTGCAAATGAGACATATAGTCATTGCAATTACTAACAGTTGAACGGCCACAGCTAAAAAGAGAATTTGTGAACTGGAGGAAAGTGTGATACGTGGAAAATTTTTTGCTGCATGGAAGCCTATTCAGATGCAGGGAATCCATGTCTCTGAATTATAAGGTAAGTAAGAAATATGTGGCCCTGCGTGTGTGTGTTGGTGGCCAGTACAGAGAACATGGACACAGTGCAGTGGGCCTGTTAGGTGATGACCACCATGACCTCGCTTTAAGATAATGTCTTATCTGTAGAACATTTCGGCATGTCTCACAATTTATGTGGCCGACTTCATGTATTTTTGACAATTCTATCAAGTCTTCAGCAATTACATTTCCTCCCTTCTGGGATGTCAGGACCTGATGTTGGGTCATTGTGGATACACAGGATTCCTGCCATTAACAGAATCCTGCCCATGCACTCAGGTCTGAGGGAGGGAGCCTGGACTAGAGGGCACTGCTGGCTGATAGGAAAGTGAGAATATCAAAGAGGCACCCATGTGGCTCCTGGCTTCATGTGCTTCCCCTGAACTCCATCCACGCTCTACACCTTTCATCTTTTCATCATTGTCTTAACAACCATGGAAAAGAACCACTTTGGGAGATTACTGGGGGAGGAATGGCAACTGTGCGCCTGTCTCCCCACTCATGCTCTGTTTCACCCTAAACATCCCCCAAAAGGAAGAAGAACTCCACATTTTTTCTGAATGAAGCAAACACTACAGCAAAGTTATTGTGTCTTTTAAAGGTTTTAAGAACAAGCTTTGTAAGACATCAAAGGAAAACATTTTCGCTCTGAGCAAAACGCATCCCTTTCAGAAGACAGGCACCCAACCTCTGCAGCAGTGCTGGTGGTCAGGACCAAGCTTATGCTTAGTGCCGGAAAGCCTGCGTGACCTTGGGTAAATTATTTAAATTGTCTGAACCTCAGCTTCATACCCGACAAATGGAAATACAAAACAGTGCCTTCCTTGTGGGGGTGAGGATTAAATGAGGCAACCCCCGTAAGACACTACTGTGAAACTAGAAGTCGTCTTCTGGTCGTGCTTATTGTATTCACAGCAGTGTGGCTGGCTGCTTCTCCAGCATGTGGCTGCTGGGGGTGGAGGGGGATGGGGAGAACACCAACCCTCATCACCACTCTGTGGGGCTGTGGCTCAGGATTTGAGACAATGTATTCGCTGTGCCCACTCAGTAGTTGCCCAGGCATTGTCCCTAGGAAGCCCTGCAATAGCCCCCTTAATGCCACCCACTTCCTATCTTAGACCTTATAGCTGCTAGATCACTCTTTAAGCTCAGGAATCATGTCACTGCCCTTTCCCCACTCCAAACCTTCAAAGGCTTCCCAGCCCACTATAAATAGAACCCAGTCTACTTACTGTGGGCTGAAGCAATGAGCCAGCCTCTCTCTCCAACCTCAGCTCTCGGTCCTCTTCCCTCACTCACCACATTCCAGCCACATTCAACCTCAGAGCCTTTGCATATGCTTTTTCCCACCCCAGAACTCTCTTTCCCCAGGTTTTTGCAAGACTGATCCTCACCTTTCTGGTTTCTCCTTGGAAAGTTCTTTATTGACTACTCTGTATAAACTCTTCTCCACCCAGCCTGTGTTGTCTGTCTCAACATTCTGTTCCTTTCCTTTCAAGCTCTGGTCACAGTGTAATTATGCATGAGGTGTCCGTTTATATGCTTGCTGTCCTCCTCCCCCATAGAACTGTGCAATTTTATGAGGTCAGGGACCATGTCTGCTATATTGTCAAGGTGTCTCCAGCACTTAGCACCTGGCACAAAATGGGGATCAGTAATCTGGGGTTAGAGGAGACTTAGAAACAAAACAAAATTTTGTGTATGCTCAAGTTTGGAGCTAATTGAGGGATGAAAATTCTGGCAGATGGAGAAAAATACCAGTTCTGATTAAATGAGGCACATTGGAAGGTATAGTTAAATGTGTGGCTGCAAGGGGATAAGTCCCAAGTTGGACTCACACACCGACCCTCCTGTCCATCAGACACGTGCTGAGTTCATGTTGCCTGTGGGTGGGTTTCCTCTTCCTCCCACCAACCTCACCAGGAAGGTGGCTGCTCCCTCTCTGGGGTGAGAAGTAAGGGTTGTGTCAGGATGCCAGGTGCACAGGGTAAATCCTTCCTGATGGGACCTGAGAAGGGAAAGATGCATTCTACTCTCCTGATACATAAGGAATTGAGGTGGATGAAATAGATGAAGGTGAAGAAGACTTCAGTCTGGTACTAGTGAAAGACTGAGCAAATAGAGCAGTAGGTTGATTTAGGGCAGCATTGGGAGGTCAGAGGGCTTCCTGGAGGAGGTGCCATATATGTCCTGAGAGAAGTAGCATAGTTCTGCAGAGTGGGTGAAGGTGACCCTAGCTAGGAGCACATGGAGACCCAGGGCCAAAGGTAAGTCCCGCTGTCCCTGACTGCAGGCTCAGTCACTATCTGGAGAGCCCCCAAGCTTTCCGGAGGGAGCAGGATGAAGAAAGAGCCAGTAGTGTTTGGGAATGAGTCCCCTCCCTGCCCCCACCAGCCATGGAACCAGCCATATCCCTTCCCCTTTCCAAGCGGATATTCCGGAGAGATCAGGCTCCTTGATTAGGATTGAATTGTGGGAGGATTAGAAGAGCTAAAGGTGCAGTATCTAAGCTGGCACAGAGGGATGGCGCCGGAGCTGTTTACAAACAGGGAAGAGAGGAAGCCGGGCTGAGGAAGGGCCACCAGGAGGTGACAGATGAGTCAGAGAGACAGAAAAGGCCACATCAGTGTCCACACGTCCATGTCTTCACATGCCCATGCCCACACATTGTGTCTGTTAGTGGAGGATTTTAGAGTTACACATACTGCATATTTTGGAGGGACACACAGACACACATATAGTATGTGTACACACATGTGGCTCCCCAGTCTATATTTACAGACAAATCTCAGATACAGTATATATGAACATAGGCTATGTACATGTGAGTGTGTGTGAAGTATGGATACTCGAGTCCAGTCCAAAGATGCTGTCTAGTTACATTCACAGCCAATAACGACTGTGTGTGTATGTGTATAGCCAGATCTACACCTGGTATGCATACATACATATGTGGTGAGTACATACAGACTTCATAGTAAGGTGTACTTATAACAACACATCCACATAACATATACGTCTATATCATGTGTGTGTATGTGGACCCACTCCAGTGTATCATGTGTGTCCTCATATGTCTGTGATCTAAAATTAACCCAGAAAGGAAGAGAAACTGGCCTTCCCTTCCTCCCACCAGGAGCACACATTATTTATGTGAACAATTGTAAACAATGAATCTTCTCTCTCCAGCAGCTGCCAGCATGAATGGGCAGGTTCCCTTCTAGAAGCAGGTGATGGCGTCACAGCCAGAAGGAACAATACATTCCAAATGGGACCTTGAATGACACGGAAGCCTGGGTCTATAGTAGGAAGCAGACCTTGGTCCAGATGGGGACTTTCTGAGGCCACTGATGGTATACCTCTAACTTGCTCTGGTGCTACAGAATCTATCCAGCAGGGAATCCAGGGCACCAGGCCACAGAGCTTTGGCCCCCAAGGCTGGGGAATCTCTGTTCTCCTCTCCTTCTCTAGGGTCCCAGCCTGGCCTCCGGGACCATCTTAGTCAGTGCAGCCTGAGTGGTTCCCCAGGGACAACCATCACACCGGGAGTGCAGACCGGCCAGGCCGCAGGTGGCAATGTCAGCTGCTCCGGGAGGAGAGGCTATCACACTTTTGGTCCAGACTGCAGGGCTGTTGGAAAAATTGACCATAGCTCTTGGTTCTTTTTAAGACAGAATCTAGAGCTGTATTGTCCAGGGAGAGACTCTCAGCCTGTGCTGCTCCCTGCTCCCTGAGAGGGACCCAAGGGTAACAGCACAGAGGGACAGATGTGACCAAATGGAATTAAGGTGCTGTCTTGCCTGTGTCCTGCCTCCTTCACTACGTCTTAGCCTGTCACTTTAGCTTTTCTGAATTCCCTTTATTTAATGACACCTGTCTCAGAGGGTTGGTGGAGAAATCAAGCAGCATAATTATGTTGAAAGTGATCTCTTCCTAAACTATAAAGCTCTACATGAATGCTATGTGATGGCAGAGACCAAGACAGCAGAACCACCTGATCTTCTGGGTATATTTTTCTGTCTTTTAAAAAGTTTTAATTTGTGATATACAAGATGTGGCAGATTATTATATAAATGCCTTCATCAATCCCACTTCCTAGTACACATGCCCTGGGGGATCCGCCCCCCCACCCCACACACACACCTACTCTGGATGTGGTCATGTGACTTGGTCAGTGGTGAGACATCAGCTAGCATGATGCCGCAGAGGACTGCTAAATGCTTGCACATTGGGGCTAGCCCTCTGGGAATACTACTGCTGCCATGTGAGAAAGTGGGGCTATCCTGCTGGAGAGGCCATGTGGAGAACCAGGTGCTCTGGCCAATAGCCTTAGCTAGATGCCAGACAGGTGATTGAGGCCATTGTGGGCCATCAGCCCAAGTAAACCTCTAGATGACTGAAACTGCGTGAATGAACAGACAAGTCCTGTCCCAGCTGCAAAATCATGAGCAAACTCATGCTTCAAGTCACTAAGTTTGGGGCAGTTTGTTATTTGGCAATAGGTCACCGATCCTGTATTTTGCCCAAAGTTATAGAGAAAGTTCGTGGCTGAGTCCAGTGTAGGACTGAAACCTCCAGGGTTCTTCCTGACTCCCCAGACCCCACATCTTTTCATTCTGTAGAGCTTGAAGTTTCAAGGGACCAGAAGGAAATGTTGGTTTGGTAGGGGACTCAGAATGGAGCCCATAAGGAACAGTTAATGGTATTGGTATTCCAGAATAGCAGACAGGGGGAGGACTTGCAAGGTAGGTGAAGGGATTCAGAAGAGCCAGAAGGGGAAATCGCCTTTTTAAAAATGGAAATGCATAAAGAGGGTTTAAGCTATGTGGTCAGAAGGAACTGGGGTCAAAACTTAACTGACTCTGCTTAGTGTGTTCTTTTGGGCAAGTTGTTTAATCTGGTGAGCATCCGTTTCCACATCTGTAAGAAAGATATAGTTGTGCCCTCCTAGCACAGATGCTCTGAATGAAATGCTCCACCCCAAATCTGGGGAGCAAGTAGGAAACTCCTTCTCTCCTGGCATCTGAGCGCCTCCCTCCAGGGGCTTCCAGAACAGGCAGCACAACAGCTACTTCTCCAAGGGGCTTGCAAAGATTCGAGCTGTTTGGACCAAGTCGGTGTCACAGGGGCACAGGGTCTCCTGCAAAGGCAAATGTGGGAGAGGAGGAGGGAGGTTAAAGGAGAAAGGGAGGCCCAGCTCCAGGCCTGTTTTCTGTCTGTCTGTGCAGAGTGCCTGGTTCAAAGGCAGCTGCAGCCCCACAGAGATGTCACTGATCCTGGGACACTTGACCTGTCAGCAAGACCCCTGATGGCACCCTCTTCACCTTTGATGCCTGACTTGTGGCCAAGAGGTCAGATATGTACATGACAAAGCCGTTCTTCCCCCAGAGTGGCCAACTCTGAGGTCCCCTATAAGCCAGGCCTGGAAGAGGGAAGCAGATGCCTGGGCTTCTCCTAAAATCTGGCTCTTCCATGTGCTCATGTGTTCTGCATGAGGATCAGCCACATCTAAATGAGCACCTATCATCCGCTAGGTATCCTTCCTGGGTCCATGGTCATTCCTTTAGTTATTATGTTAGTCTCCCAGTGCTCCTGTAACAAGGTACCACCAATGGAGTGGCTTAAAACAGCAGAAGTTTATTCTCTTGCACTCCTGGAGGTCACATGTCCAAATCAAGCTGTCAGCAGGGCCATGCTTTCTCTGAGTCCCTGGGCAGAATCCTTCCTCACCTCTTCCTAACTTCTAGTGTGACCATCACTCCCTGGTGTATCACTCCAGTCTCTGCCTCTGTCCTCACAAGGCCTTCTCTTTGTATGTCTGCCTCTGTGCCGTGTTCCTGTTCTTATGAGGACCCAGTCTTATTGAATTAAGGCCCACCCTACTCCAGTAGAACTTCATCTTAACTTGATTATATCTGTAAAGACCTTATTTCTGAAAACAAGATCACATTTACAGGCATGAGAAGTTAGAACTTAACACATTTTTTCAGAGGACATAATAGTACAAAATGTATTTAGCATTTGTCTGTTACACATATAATAATAGCAATGTAATCATTATCATAAAGTACTTACTTGACCCAGAGAACATTCCCAGTATTTTACATATACTGATTGACCAAAATCTTCATGCCCATTCTATGAGCAAGTATGATTGCCATCTCTACAGCTGACGGAACCAAGGCTCACAGAAGTTATTGATGGTCCAAAGTCACCACATAGCCAAGTGGTGTAGTTGACCTAACCACTACCCTCCGCTCCCTCCTCCATCACCAGTCGTTCAGCAGGGAGTCTTGTGTGTAGATGCCAGTGAGTGCACGAAGGAGCTATACCCCCCTCCTCATCTGTCCATCTGGTGATCTGTCCTTCTGGTGATCTGGCTACAGGTTTTTAATGTTATGAATAATACAGGCTGGCCTTGGCTTTCATGCTGCCTCCTCTAAAGTTTTTCTCCATGGATTTAATAACTATCAGAGTGACATGTTCCCTAAAAACATATCATCAGGTGGACCTGAGCCTTTTTGAAGAAGATACAGAGTGGGGTGCTGCTCTGCTCCCTCAGCCATGTTTCTGACATTTTATACAAGTGGATGTGGGTGATGTGAGGCACAGATGCCATGCCTGACCCTATGGCTGACCTCAGAGTCTGTTTATGGTTATATCAGAGAGAAACTGAGGTTGCAGAGGCTGGGACGCATACAGGGTCACAGAACAGGTTGACCCAGGGCAGGAATGGGTCTCAGGTCTTGCCTCCCAGGCCAGGTTCTTCCCAGTGCCACACACCACTCCACACATACCACTTGCTCCTAGAGGGGGTTAGTCACCAACAGTAGATGTGTATCCTTTTGTGAGAAGTCCGTTGAATGGAGACAGGAGAGGCAGTTTGGGGACAGCCCACTCCGGAGGTCAGGGCCACATTTGGGGGTAGGATTGCCCAGCTCTGCCCAGCTCTGCCCAGCTCTGCCCAGCTCCGCCCAGCTCTAGGTGAGCCCGCCCCCACTGCCATGCCAGATGTCTCCTGGAGACAGCCTTGCGGTCAGCCTCCAGGCCAGAGCAGGTCTGATCTGCTGCCCTCCCCCTTGGACAGGGATTTCACACCCAGGAAAATAATTTCCTGGTAAGGAGATTAGAAGGCATCGTCCGCTCTCTGGAACAGGATGGGGCCGGGGTGAGGCAAGAGAAGAACAGCGGGAGAGGCTGGGGGCAGGAGGGGGCGCGAGAGGAAGTGTCACTGTCAATCAGGGCGCTGACCCATCTAATCCAGCCTCCTGGCTCTCCTGATCCCAGGGACAGATGCCGGGTAACAAGGTGCAAACTCGGTGGGGCTGGGCCCTCCCCGCAGACCTGTAATTCAGGCCCCTCTATGGAGAGAGGCTTAATCTTGCCAAGAGCTAAGCTGTCCAAAAGGCGCTTTCCAGGCTCCCATGCATTTCCGCTGTGCCTCACGTGCAGGGCTGTGAGCAAGGCCAGGTACAGCAAATTTCCTTTAGGGGGGACTTATGCACTTGGTAGGGGCTGCAATGGGAGTTGGGGCAAGAACCTGAAATCTCGAGCACTGGCCTCTGGCCTCATTCACTCATCCATTCAACAAGCACACACTGATCTAACATGTGCCAGGATCAGATGGGGTCTTGATCCTGAAAAGGCTTGGTGGCAACTGCATAAGATTACACCTTTGCCATCCATGTATCTTTCCATGCATCCATCTGTCCAACTATTGTCCATCTGTCTATCTGTCTATTACAGACTGGGCTTCCAGGTTGGCCAGGCACTGATGCAAAAAGACGTGGCAGCGAGCCTCACCCTTTTCCTACCCAGTTGACCCAGGATGAAATTGTCAGCTTGTCAAGGAGCTCTTCTTCACACAGTCCTCTTCAATTTAACTTTGTGCATATTTTTAATTAAATTCACTTATATCAAGAAACTGCTTGGGCCCCTGAAAGAGCCAAAAAAGTAGTATCCAAGCTGGCTTTGACCACTAGGTATTTGTCCAAAAGAAGAAGCCACCAAGAAGACAAGTCGAATGTTGAGGGCAACAATTACAAGCTTCAAGGAGTGGGTAGAGGAGGGACAGATGCTCCAGCCCTTCAATGTTCATTTAGATTTTCCAGGAGATTCACTTGTGGTGCCAGTAGATAAAAGCACATTGCAAGGACCATAGAGTGAAGTAACGGAGGGCTCCATGTCAAGGAGGGTACCCGAGGACTGTGGAATACCCATGGAAATGGACAGATATGTACTTGAAGTTGGGAAAGTCTGAATACCTAAGTGCTATCTGTATCGGTGACTGGCTGCAATAAAACTATGAAGTCAGTGCCTTGTCTTCAATCTAGATTCAATCCAATAAACACATGCTTTCTGTGTTGCTCTGGGTGACAGTGGCATCTCTGTGGTGGTGGAAGAGATTGAGGGAAATAACAGGCAGTGGTATCTGAATGTGCTTAGAGCCCATGGAAAATGGCCTGAGGTTCCCCTAGGATGGTACTGGACAGTGTTAGAGGACTGCCCTGCTGACATCACTGTGGAGTAGCAGTTAGGGTCACAGACTCTGCCACCAGGCTTCCTGGGTGCAAATCTTAGCTCCACCACTTACTAGCTGAGTGACTGTGGGCAAATTTTCTTAACTTCTCTTTGCTTTATTTGATCAATCTATAAAATGGGGATAAGATTATGTGGGTCATTTGGGTTGTTCACAAATACTCTAGTTCCCTTTCTGGACATACAGTAAGATTGCACTTTTCTATTTACCTTTTAAAATAAACCACATATTCCCCTGGCCAAGTGGCTCAGTTGGTTGGACAGATGTCCATTCCAAAAGGTTGTGGGTTTGATCCCTTGTCAGGCCCATATGGAAGGCAACCAACTGGTGTTTCTCCCTCACAATAATGTTTGTCTCTCTCTCTCCCTTCCTCTCTCTCTGAAATCAATAAACATATTCTCAGGTGAGGATTAAAAAAATAGACAACACATTCTTTTAAACATTCTTGGGTCATTTAGAAAAGTAGTCTTGTTTCCCTACCTACTTTGAACTTAAGCATAGCTTTGTGACTATCTTTAGCCAATGAAACGTAAGTGATTTGCCATATCCTCCCCACTACCACCATTCCTATGGATACCACAAAATGATCATGAAAAGCAGAGGCCCCTGCTGACCTGTAGCTTATGAAAAAATACAACTTTGCTGTTTTAAGCCACTGATATTTTGGAACTTTTTGTTTCCATGGCATAGTCTTCCCTGAACAGACATATATTTAGCACTTCCATTAACTGAATTATGTCCCTTATAAAGTCATATGTTCAAGTCCTACTCCTCAATGTGATGGTATTAGGGGGTGGGGCCTTTGGGAGGTAATTTGGTTTAGAAGATGTCATGAGGGTGGGGCCCTCATGATGGGATTAGTGCCATTTAAAAGTGGCAGAAGAGTGCTGGCTCTTCATCTCTCTCTGTGCATACAAAGAAAGGGTCACAGGAATATACAGCAGGATGGCAGCAGTCTGCAAGCCAGGAAGAGAGTCCTCATCAGAACCTAACCATGGGGTCCCCTGATCATGGACTTTCAGCTTCCAGAACTGTGAGAAAACAAGTCTCTGTTATTTAAGCCACCCAGTCTATGCTATTTCGTTACGGCAGCCCAAGCAGATTAAATACATGTACTTTTCTCCAGGCTGTGATGATTAAACTGGTTACATATAAAGTGCATAGAGAGGTGCCTAGTACATGGTAAGCAAGATACAAGCATCCACTATTATTTTCATTTGCTATCCAGGACAATGGAATGGTACTAGGTAAAACTAGAATAAAGGTGAGGTTTGTGTCTTTACCCCTTCTGCACGTTTCCCACTCCCATTCCCCAGAAACATCATTCATTTATACAATCATTCACTCAGTCAACATTTGCTAAGGATTAACCTTGGTCCAAGCCTGAGAATTCCATTTACTCATTAGGCAGACATTTCCAGATCCCCAGGATTAACCAGGCTTGATCCTGCTTCCAAGGTGTCCACAGTGGAGCGAGGACTCAGGTAATGACAGCTCAGATGACGAGGATTCCTCTGATGGGATTGGGAGAGCCCTGTGGAGGGTGCCTAATCCCATAGGGGTTGGGGGACTCCCTGAAAGAAGTGGCACTTGTTGTAAACCATGAGGACAAGTAGGACTTATATGGACAGTAGCAGTCACAAAGGGTACTCCAGGGAGAGGGAAAAGAGTGAGCAAAGGCAGGGAGGGGAAGAGGTGTGCATGACTGACTCAGGGCCCACACACTTCAATGCTGCTGGAGTGCCTAGACCCACACAAGAGCCCTCGGCAGGGTCCTGGCAGGCAGAAGGCCCTCTGACATATAGCCCCACCCCTCCAGCCCAGGATCAGGGCAGTGGATGCTTCTGTTGCAGCCCATTTTGGCACACTTTATACAATATCAGTGCTTTGGTGTTCTCATGACAGAATTCCACCGGGAATTCCCATTATTCCACCAGGCTCCCCCTAAAGCCAGGGGGAACTATTCTGGGCCGGGCCCTTGTGGGGTGTCACTGGGCCATCGGCTGACTCTGCTGCCAGACAACCCATACCTCCAGGCAGGTATCTGCCAGCCTAGGAGCTTCTCGAGCCTTCCCAGGATGGAATCCCTCAGAACGGCCAGTGTCATGCACAGGGGCACTCTGAAAGGAGGTGCTAGATGCAGGGAGGCAGCTGTGGGGGAAAGCAGACTCATGAGGACAGTCCTAGGCCTATCTCTAGGGCACAGCAGACCCCCCTTCACCAGAGACAGGGGAGGTCAACTAAGCCCCAGAGGCCATCAGCAGAGATGGATCTGGGCAGATGAAGGATGAGAGGGAATGGCATTTATGGTGGGGAATTCCTGCTTACTGACATGGCCTCATCTGCTCTTTCCCACAGTCCTGCAGGGTGAGTATGACTGTGCCTGATGTGCAGATGAGGACAGTGAGCACAGAGCAACTGCTTGTCTAAAGTGCCTGGAATGTTTCTGAGGTCATTAAGTCTCTCTTAACTAGATGAAGGAAGGGAGGGCTGGGATTTGCATATGCTCCTATCTGACCAGGAAAAAGAAGGGGAGTCAGGACAGAAATGGAACTTCTGGCCAAGATGGAGGTATAAATATATATACTTTAAATCCTCACACAACCAATAGAATGACAACAACAAATTTAAAAACAAAAAAGAACCAGAACTGCCAGAAAACTGAACTGTGTGGAAATCTGACAACCAAGGAGTTAAAGAAGAAACATTTATCCAGACTTGTAGGAGGGGCAGAGATGGGCAGCCAGGGCGGAGAGGACTCAAGGTAATGTGGTGACTGGAGGACCAGGGCAGGCAAGGCAGCAGCTGGCAGAGCAGGTGGTCCCACATTTGTGTGCAGATAAACCGGGAGGAACAACTGGGGAGTGAGACAGACTGCGCAACCCAGGGTTCCAGCAAGGGGAAATAAAGCCTTAACCCCTCTCACTGTAAAAACCTGTGAGGGTTGGGTGGCAGGAGAAACTCCCAGCCTCACAGGACAGTTAGTTGGAGAGACCCACAGGGTTCTAGAATGTACACAAACCCACCCACCTGGGAATCAGTACTAGAAGGGTCCAATTTGCTTGTGCAAAAAGGAGGAAGTGACTGAAAGCCAGCAGAAAGGCGAGCAAGCATCATTGTTCTCTCTCAGACCCCTCCCCCACATACAGCACCACAACCCAGCAATGTGGGTTGTCCTGCTCTGGCGAATACCTAAGGCTCCACCCCTTACTACATAACAAGCATGCTGAGACAAAAAAAATATGGCCCAAATGAAAGAATGGATCAAAGCTCCAGAAAAAATACAACTAACTGATAGAAAGATAGCCAACCTATCAGATGCAGAGTGTTGGGTTCAAAACACTGGTAATCAAGATGCTCACAGATATGGTTGAGTATGGTCAAAAAATTGATGAAAAAGGGAAGGCTATGAAAAGTGAAATAAAGGCAAATGCACAGGGAACCAACAGCAAAGGAAAGGAAACAGGGACTCAAATAAATGGTTTGGAGCAGAAGGAAGAAATAAACATTCAACCAGGACAGAATGAAAACACAAGAATTCAAAAAAATGAGGAGAGATTTAGGAACATCCATTTCCAACATCCGAATCATAGGGGTGCCAGAAAGAGAAGAGGAAGAGCAAGAAATTGAGCACTTATTTGAAAACGTAATGAAGGAGAACTTCCTTAATCTGGCAAAGGAAATAGACTTCCAGGAAGTCCAGGAAGTTCAGAGAGTCCCAAAGAAGTTAGACCCATGGAAGCACACACCAAGGCACATCATAATTACATTACCCAAGTTTAAAGATAGAGAATCTTAAAAAGCAAAAGAGAAAAGAAGAGTTATCTACAAAGGTGGTCCCATAAGACTCTTGCTGATTTGTCCAAAGAAACCATGCAGGCAAGAAGGGGCTGGAAGAAGTATTCCAAGTTATGAAAGGCAAGGACCTACATCTAATATTACTCTACCCAGCAAAGCTATCATTTAGAATGGAAGGGCAAATAAAGTGCTTCCCAGACAAGGTCAAGTTAAAGGAGTTCATCATCACCAAGCCCTTATTATATGAAATGTTAAAGGGACTTTCCTAAGAAAAAGAAAAAGATCAAAAATACAAACAGTAAACTGACAACAAACTCACAACTATCAACAACCGACCCTAAAAAAATAGTAAAACCAAAAACAAACTAAGCAAACAACTAGAACAGAAACAGATTAATAGAAATAGAGATCACATGGAGGGTTGTCAGTGGGGGCGAGGGAAATGGGGGAAAAGATACAGGGAATAAGAAGCATAAATGGTAGGTACAAAGACGGGGGAGGTTAAGAATAGTATAGGAAATGGAGAAGCCTAAGAACTTGTATGTACGACCCATGGACATAAACTAAGGTGGTGGAATGATGGTTGGGGGTGGGGGCAGGTACAGGGCAGAGGGGAATAAAGGGGAGAAAAAATGGGGCAACTGTAATAGCACAATGAATAAAATATATTAAAATTTTTTAAAAAAGAAAGGGAGTCAGCATGGATGTGTGGTTGGTGAGGCAGAAGGAACTCAGAGAGAAGAAGCCTGGGCCCTGAAGGCACATAACCAGCACTGGACATCACTACTTCAAGCAAGAAGCACCTTAGGGCCACTCAGATATAGGGGCAAGGGTGGCCTTGGGGTGACATAGTAGCTGCCAGGTATAGCAGACCGATGAAATGGACATCAGTATGTCCCCCACTCAGCTCTGCCACTTAACAACTATGATCTTAGGCAAATGGCTTTAGTTTCCTTATCTGTACATCAGTGGTGCTTATCTCTTGACAAGTTGTTAAGTTTTAAATAAGACAATGGTATAAATTGTCTGGCCTGGTGTCTGGTCTACAGCCAATTTCCTTCCTATTTCTCAGGTCCCCTGAGGGGGGGACAACCAGGTCCCCTTTTTCTGTTCACTTCCCTTCTCTGGCACCAACAGGCTGCAGCCAGTAGCCAGGACACAACAGCACCTGAGGGTGTAGAGGGAAGTTCTGGGCTGGAAGGTGGAGATCAAGGGGGCACCCTCAGTGTTGTCATGGGCGGATTATATGGCATCTGGAAGGGTCACTTTCTCTTTCCTGGCCTTGTTTTGTCATTTGTAAAAGAGGGTTGAAGTGGGCAGTCCCTGGGGTCTTTTCTGGCTGTAAGAGAAATAAGTACTGACTGTGGGTCCTGGGGAACGTTGCAACCAGTATTTGGAACTGGGCAGCCTTTCACAAGGCCATAAAAGAGACCTTATTCCACAGGACAGGACCTTTATTTATTGAAAGAATATCCATTCTTTCCTCTCCTGGAGCAATGGGGATTGAAAACTACATTTCCCAGCTTCCCCTACTGCAAAATGTGGCTATATAACAAACTTCAGGCTAAAGGAAGTGTTGTATGACAGCATCTGGGGACCTACCTGAAGAGAAAGCTGTGTCCTCTTTCTCCTACTTCATTTCTTCCTTTTTCCAGTGGGCTGGAATGTAAGGGTGATGGTTAGCCCTGCCATCTGGGCATGAAGTGTCCTTGGGAAATGGAGGCCAGGTATGACAGAGCAACAAGCTAGAAGACTGGGCCTCTGAGGACTTCAAGGAGAGAGTGCTAAGCCAGCCAGGACCATTAACCTCTGGACTTTTATGTGACAGAGAAATCAAATTCTGTCTCTAAAATTACCAACAAAAATTTGCATAGTCTACATATAAATCACATAATATGTACAAACAGGAGGCATCCAGAGCCTTGCTTGTATGTGATTGGCTTGCAGCCTTCTAATTGCTTCACACAACTAATGAGGTCCTTTGAAAAATCCAAGTGTACCTCAGCAGGTACAGGTGTGTATGTGTGTTTGTCACCCAAGGACCCATCTGTTCTCAACTAAACAGAGAATGCTTTCTCCCAGGATATGAGTATAGTCCAGATTTCCTGATTGCTGCTTTTCTGAGCAACCCAATAAATTGACTCAGTCACCATGTAGTATGGGGTTGGAGGCTGAGGAAATGTTGGCTTCTCTCCTTTTATTTGCATTTTAGTTGACCTTGAGTGCTAACACTCCTCACCCAACTAGTTCTCCTCATTCACCTCTTATGAGCGTCAGGCATGAACCATGTGTATACACAGCAAAGATGGAGATTCTATTTATTAACAGGGGCAATGATTAGTGATTTATGTATCAAAGTTACATTTATTCTTCAGTTTTCAAAAGTGGTCATTATTTCTTTGAAATAGGGCCTTTCTCATTTACTGGGCAGCACTGCTATGAGTAAGAGCACGTTCAAGACTTGGTAATTTTCATATGGTTGGTACTAACGACAGAGAGTGCTGAGGCTCCCCATGTCAGCAAGGAGAAGGATCTTTCCATGGGGGTGCTTGCCCCACATCACAGAGAGGGAAGCACAGCCACAGACAAGAAACGGGATGGTCAGAGAGTGCCCGGTGGTCTCCAATGAAACTTCAGCTTCTTGGCCCAAACAGATGAGCTTCTTTCCCCAGAATACCAGGGGAATTTGCAGATGTGAACTCAAATCCTCCTTCAGGAACCTTAGAACAATGACAAAAAGCTGGAGGTGGAATATATGACCAACTTTGTCCTCCCCCAAATGGAAAGCAAGTATATTTTAGCAGCTACAAGTAGTGAGGGGCAATGTGGTTTGGGGAAGGAGAACAGGGTTCCAGGGTTTGGAACAAGAAACAGCTGAGATAGAATCTCCACTGTTTTTTGTGACCTTGAGCAAGTCCTTATGCCTGACTTTCCTCAGTGAAATGGGGATAACTGTACTCTACAGGCTGACGCTGAGAATTGCATGAGATATATGTGACTTTCCAAGAGAGGCAAATATATACATCACTTTCCTTCTCCTTCTCCTATAAGCCAGCTTCATTCTCTTCTGTAATATGGAAGAGGGTTTGGGAAGATTGGGAAGGACTGTGTTTCTTCTAAGAGAAGGTCATGACATAGTCATTTCTTCCTCTCTCTTGGGCACGTGAGCTTCAGAGGTCCGAGGAAGTGGCCAACAGAAAATATGTTTATTTTAAGAAATTAATTACAAGATTCTGTCATGTTAGAGGTTCTGGGATCAGTGACACTATCCACCTGGATGGTTCACAATCTCTACTGGACTCAGGGAGGAAGCCTGGAAGTGCTGATGGTATATTAGAACAGGTCATTGGACTTTCAACTGGTTAAACAATTGTATTCAACAAGTAATGACTGGTGGCCTCATATCAACCAGGTGGGGTCTCCAGCAGGGTGACAGAACTCAGAAAATATGTTCATCAAGTATTCAAGTAACAGAAAAAGCTCCTAAGTAGAAGACAAAAATTATCAGGTCTTTTATAAAATGTTTTTGCCTGATTTTTACTACCACCCCATGAGGTTGGGATAGTTTAATTATTCTTATTCTACATTCCAGGAAGCAGGGGCTTGGACGGGTTAAGTGACTTGCCTATAGCCACATGGCTAGGAAGTAGAGGAACCAAAAATTGAATGGAGGCCCATCAGAGCTTGTCTTTGAGTCACATGTGAAACACCAGCTCTTTTGAGTGCATCCAAAATGCTCAAGAACCTGGAGGAGAAGGCAAAGGAGGAACCATTTTCAGACTTTGTTCATCCTTTCATCTAATCAATATTCATCAAACACCTGGTACATACACACCAGACACCAGGTCCTGTTGATATAGCGGAAACAACAGTGTGCAGAAGAATCATGCCCTTACAGTCCAGAGAGATGAGGGGGCTGGGGAAGGAGGACAAATAAAAAACACACAGGAAGATGAGTTACATAATTTTAGACAATGATAATATAGTCAAAACTTTTACTGAATGCTAGGCATTGTTCTAAACTCAACAATCCTATTAAGTAGGTACTATCATTATTCTTATGTACAGATGAGGAAAATGAGGCACTGGGAGCTAAGTAGCACCCAGCCACAGGGCCCAGGCTAGGAGGTAGCCATTTCCCTTTGGAGCCTGCACAGCACACGGTTCCAAGTTCTGAAGACACAACATGCCTGGGAAGGACACTGGCTGGAGGGGCCTCAGGGAAGACCAAGACACCACTAAGTAGGGTGTTCAGCGAAGACCATTATGTGCAGGTAACATTTGAGCCTGAAGGAGGAGATGGAGCCTTGTGAAGCTCAGAGGGAACAGCAGGTGCCCAGGCCTGGAGGTAGAAATTGGCTGTGCAGGTTGAAGAACAGAAAGATGCCCAACGTGGCTGAACCCAAGGGAGCCCAAGGTCAGACAGACAAGTACAGGCAAGTGGTTGCAGTCTTTGTACATCATGGCAAAGAGTTTTGACTCTCTTCCCCACTCTGAAAAGTCTAAGTGGGCATTTATGTAGAAGAGTAGTTACTGGAGTCCATTTTCCACTGAGTATGGGTGTTCCTTGGGGAGCGCCCAAATCTGCAGCCACAGTTTCTAAATGGTGCCACCTGTGAGCACCCTCCAAGGCCAGCCCCACAGCTTGGTGCTGCTGCTTCTCCCTGAAACTTCTTTACTTCCCCTACTTGTTTTCCAAAGCTCAGAATCCTAACAGGTCTGCTAGGGTCCAAGACCTGAACTGAGTGTCCATGGTGGGACAACCCAAGGCCTAGCCTGGTCCTCTCAGAGCTCAATGTACACTGTAGAGTTTCCTGATACTGAGTGGGGGCCTGGAGGACACATGGAGGTCTCAGTCCACAGTCAGGGGCTCAAGTTGAGACCCAAAAGCCTTGCTTGACCTATTGGCACAAGGGGTGAAAACCACCAAGATGGGATTCCCCAGCAAGAAATGTGAGGCCCTGCAGTGGATTCAGGCAATCAATCATAAGAGTCAGGGAAGAGGATGAGCTGGGGAGGAGGAAGACCTGGGAAAGAGGGGAGAAGGGAGGTGGTGAGCTGGGAGGAGGGCACTCCAAGAAGGTCAGAGTCAGGGAGGAGGAGGAGTGAGGAGCACCTGGCCCAGGAGAGATGGGAGCCAGAGAACAGAGGGAGGTTGGGGGAAGGGAAGCTTGAAAGGAAGTGGAGCCAGAGTGGAGGGAGAGGAGGAGGAAGATGAACTGGGAAGGAAGGAGAGTCAGAGAGGAGGCTGAGCCAAGGAGGAGGGGGAGTGAAGAGGAAGGAAAGCTGGGGAGCTGGGGAGTTGGGGAAGAGGAGGAGCCAGGGGGAGTGGCTAGCTCAGCAGAGGTAGTTCAAGGAAAAAGACTCAGGAATTAGGAGGGCCAGGTTTGAGTGACCTGACAATGAGTGGCAGTAGGGCAGCCAGGTTAAGCTCCTGCTTATAAGTGCGTTTATTTGTTCTAATTTCTCCCCCATGGCATGGGGCTCTGGGGGAGCAGGGCTCTGTTCACCTTTTCACTGCTGTGGTCTGGAGAAGTCCCAGCACAGAAAGGGTGCAGGTAAAGGTTTGTTGATGGAGGGAAGCTTGAGGAAGGCAACGGTCCTCTGGACTCAGCTCCCACCAGGGCAGCCCAAGTCTGGCCCAGTGGTGGGCGTCTCTACCCAGAGCAGTGTCACCTAGGGCCCTGGCTCCGGAAGGCAGCACTGCTGTTTGGAGCATCTGCAGGTTGTCAGCTGAGCATGGTTGGGGACAGGGCCATCTGCCCTGGGAAGCCTATAGAGCAGGGGTGTCAAACTCATTTTCGCTGGGGGTCACATCAGCCTTGTGGTTGTCTTCAAAGAGCTGGATATAATGTTAGGACTGTATACATGCAACTACTTCTTAACTAGGGGCAAGGAGCTCGACACTGCCGCTGGGTAGAAACAAGGTGCTGGGCCAGATAAAACAAGGTGGAGGGCTGGATTCGGCCCACAGGCCTTGTATTTTCTACCTGTGCTCTAGGGGAATCACTCCAGAGGGCAGAGCCAGGGCTAGGACACAGGGCAGAGGGAGAGGGAAAGCTATTTTAGGACTTTCCTGGAATAATGTTCTGACAATTGCACTCATTTAAGTGGGCTTTTTTGAGAAGTAGAGAGCACCTTGTCATTGGGGGTGTTCAAGCAGAGAACAAGAGATCACAGAGAGCCTGTGGAGGAGGTTTCTGCATTCAACAAAAGGTAAGCACCAACTGTGTGCCAGGCTGTGGGCAGGATGCTGGGAGCCCCAAGCAGAATCAGACCCAGCCCTGCACTCAGGATGCTCCACCTCTGTGACAGATATAGACCAGTAAACAGAAAATGCCGTGTGGTGTGATCTGTATAATGATTGTGCTCATCACTGAATATTGGGGAAAAAGATGGGACAAATCACAGAGGGCTTCCTGAAGGAGGTACTGACAGAGTGAAGATGTCAAGAGAAGATGTGGGAGCTGCCTAGGAGCTGCACATGGCATGGCAGGAGGGGTTTGTGCTCCTGCTACTGAGAACGCATCCCTCCACCCCAGGTGGGGCCAGGCAGGAATGTGTGTGAGTGGTCAAAGCTGAGCACGAGCACCTGAAGCACAGCTCACTGGTAGCCCCTGATGTCCACATTACATGCATCAAGCCATGGGACCCCTCGGTTGGGCCTATAGCAACTGCAGGAGACTGAGCCAACCTTGAGAACCAGAGCTGCTTCGTCATTACTAAAACACACTTTCCACACCCTGGACAGGTGGCTTAGTTGGTTGGAGCATCATCCCATACACCAAAAAGGTTGTAGGTTCGATTCCCCATCAAAACACATGCTTGGGGTGCGTTTGGGAGGCAGCCAATAATTGATGTTTTTCTCTCGCCTCAGTGTTTCTCTCTTTCTCACCCTCTCGCTGTCATAAATCAATGAACATATCCTCCAGTAAGGGGGGAAAAACACTTTCCATGAAAAAATTCAAAGGGATATGAAATCACTTGTATAAATCATAAGACATTTTAACATCATATTTATCAAACAAAGAAAAGGAAGAACAGTTATTGGGTTTTTAAAATATATTTACAACTGTTGTAAGATAGTTCTAAATTTCCCTCACTTATCTGTGTGAATAATGTTGCTTGTCAAAGGCAGCTATGAGGAGTTTGAAGATGTCTTCGGTCACAAAGACTCTGGGTTGGGTTCCCAGTTAGGGTGATGAGCTATCGTTGCATAAGCCACCACCACCACCACTTGAAGCTGGCTGACAGTAGACAGAATCTCTTCCTACCTACTATTTTTGCAACTTTTTGTGAGTCTATGATTATTCTGAAATAAAAATTTTAAAAAACAAGCAAAAGCCCTGTTGCTCTGGAATTGCATGCAGCCATCTCAAGTATCAAACCTGATACAAAACCAAGTTTTGTAGCAGTTTCTCAATTAATTTCTAAAAGAATATTTTTGGAAGCTTATCTAAATTTATTATTTATTTAGGACACTCATTGTATGTTTTCTCTTAGTATAATTTTATAAAATAGAGAAAAAATATTTTTTGTTCCCTCTTGTGTTCTTAATGCCTCCTCTTAACTCCAAAGTGCCTATTAGTTGCTAATTTTCTATGTGGGCTCCAACTTGGAAAAAGCTGGTAACTGCTTTCCAAGGTAAGACAATACCTGGGGGAGACCCAACCCTTTCAGAGACAGGACCTCTGAGTCACTGGGGAAGTCACTGAGGTGCCCAGCAAGGGTTCCAAGTAGCCAATCTGCGGGGCTGGATGAGCTGAGGCCCCAGCACATCTGGCTAGGTGGGTCTGGAAGTGAAAGGTGTGTGACATTTGAATAACTTTGAGGTGTGGTAGAGTGGGTGAGCTCAGGTCAAAGTAGAGTTGGGGGCTACTGGGAAAAGACATTGCACAGGAGCTGCAGGAGGAAGCTGGGGCAAGGGGAGTGCAGACCTGAGGAACTCCTGGATGCTCTTCCCACCGGCAGAGTGCCCTGGCCACACAGAGGTCTCTGGACAAGAAAAAGTGTCCTCCCTGTCCTGGAAGAGTTTGCCTGTACCTCCTCTCACTTGTAGTATTTTAGGGAAGGAGCTGAGGGGTCTGGGGCCCAGGATAGGGCCCAGCACCCCTCATCTTTCCCTCTGATCCCCACACTCAGCAGCTGCCACAGCCAGGCTGACGACTGCATCCTTCTGAAGAGATGACACCTCCTGCTCCCCATCAGATCTCCTGTGCATGTGTCCTCTAGTAGGCCATTCTGGCTGGGTGGGGAGGCTCAGGATACCCTGTGGCCCTTGGCAGGGACTCTGGTCAGGCTGGGCTGCATGTTCAGTGGCCTGCGAGAACATGTCTGACAGGTCCCCAACCTTCACCCAAGCCAGGGTCTGAATGGAAACATTATCACAATTTAATTACCTTTCACAAACGCAGCCTGAGAAACCCCACTTCTTGAGGTCCATGCCAACCTCCAGTGGAGCCAGGGGTGAGCGGAAATGATGCTCCCCCAGGGGCCAGAGAGCACCCCTGAGGAGCTGGACACACTCTAATGAAGTTTAAAAAGTGACCCAGGGGCCCTGAGCCCACATGGGGCCCAGCGGGCTCTCTCCAGCAGGACTGCAAACCCCAGCACCAGGCTCAGGTTGTGTTTAGACAGTCCTAAGGGGTATTTTCCCCTCCTTTTTCTCTCTCTTTTCTTTCCTTTCTTTCTTCCTTTCTTTCCTTCTTTCTTTCTTCTTCTTCTTTTTTTTAATAAAATGGGTGATAAAGGGTCCTGCCAGGAACCATTGTCTTCCAAAGTCCAAAGTGTTTGAAATTAATTTATCTGCTTAGGATGGTGTATAAATTTCTCATTACGAGTGTCAGTGATGAACAAGAAACCATTCCAAGCGATGTCTCGGGCCCTTGCCAAGCCGCGGGCCTGGGGACCCTCGCAGAGCTGGTGCCCGCGACAAAGGGTTTCACACAGTCAGGAGTGTTAACTATGCATGCTTTCGCGTTGCCCAGGCTCAGCCAAATGCCCTGTGAGAACGCCACGTCCACACCGGTGTTATTATTCCGCACAGATGCCGGCTCACTGTGTATTTCCAGCTTTGTGGAACATAATGCAGGATGTTGGGGATTCTGTTGTTATTGGGCATGTGCTTTTTCTTTACCCTTCCCACCCCTTCTTTCTGCTATCCACCCCCAAGTGGCTGCGGCTAGGGGAAGTGGGGGACAGCAAGGGAAATTCTTGGAAGGGCTGGGGAAAGGTGGGGGAGGGGATTAAATGAATTGAGTCTCTTTGAGGTATGTGTTGGGAGGAGGGTGTGGAAACTAAAGAGAGGAAAGGGGAGGGGAGGGGGAGGTTAAGCCCTGGGAAAAACATGGCACCCCTTGGCCCTTGTTGGGCCCGACTGCCAGCTACACAGGGGCCGGTGGCAGGCAGAGAGAGCCGTGGCGCGGCCAGGCTGCCAGCCATGCTTGTGGCTGCCTTGCTTTCACCCCCAACCCCAACATTCAGCTTCAGAGGGAGGGGTCCTCAGAACACTCCTGCCATGCGTCACCTAATAACTCCTGAATGCAAATTTCAACCCAAGACTGCAAGAGCTGAAGAAGTGGCAGAGCTGGGACACAAACCAAAGCCCCTGATGTGAGGTGTGCTCAGTCTCCTGCTCCCTCAGCACCCAGGCAGCACTCTCTCCCTCCCTCCCAAGTCCATGTGCCTCTGCTTGCTCTAGTCCACTCTGTTTGTGGCCTTATGCAATGACTTCACACTCGGAAGCCTGAGACAGTTCTTCTCCCTCTAAGAGAAGAAGGCCTAGAGAGCAGCAGGGAAGCGACCCCAGGAGCTCCACCAGGAACCCAGTTATGACCCAACAGGTGTTTTTCCAGGGTTCACCAGGGTGGAGACAAAGCTGAGATTTTATGGGGCAGGGCAGGAGGACTGACCTGGGAATCAGGGGACCCAATTGGAATCCTGCTTTTGTCTCCATCTCCTTGTGTGGCCCAGGCCCAATCCCACACCTCTCTGAACTTTTATGCTTTCTTGGCTGCATAAAAGACTGGGTCTGGAGGTCAACATGCAAACCAAACCCATGACTACAGGCTCCAAGAGGATGGAGAAAGGAGGCAGGTTGCGCTGTCCATAGATGCCGTTGACGCTGAATGTAGTCTCTACAGCCAGATAAGTTGGGGGTCTCCCCCTTGGGGGTCTCATGGGTGATGCTGACTACAGAATTTACCCCAGATCCTGAGATATGTCTGCCCCCCTTGTTGACACAGGGACCTCCTCCTTGGGGATCTGGCCAGGAAGCTGAGCATGCTCGGACACTGGGGCTACCTCCAAGAACCACCAGTCTCAGTGGATGCGCTCACTCCCAGCCTCTGTGTGCCTGGCTGTGGAGAGCAGTGCCTCTTGGAATGGCTGTTTGGGATGCCTGGCAAGTCACTGATCCTGGGCTGTGGGCCAGCCCACAGCCCCTGAGGAGGTGGCCTCATTAAAGGCATCATGGTCCAGTGGGCAGGGCATCAGACTGGACATCTGGAGGTCTGGGGCCTGGTCCAGCTTGCTGCTGCTTTGCTGGGTGACCTTAAACAGATTACTTGGCCTCTCAGTGCCCCATCTGCCCCCTGCCTCCTCCCTGTCTGGCAAGGCTTCCTGGAGGGAATATTAATGGGGTGGTTCACAGAAGCCTAGATCCTACAGCACCTCGGTTTAGCCTTTCCAGCCATACCAAGGTTTGGCAGAGACACACAGGAACACTTCTTCGGGCTGCCACAGGCCTGGAGTTGGTGGGGGGAGGAAGCTGTGAGGGGCCAAGGAGGAGCTCCACAGCATCTCAGAGAGGAAGGACCATTAGGATCCTTCAGGACAATCTCTCTTTTTGCAGATGGGGAACTGAGGCCAGGCACACAGCCAGGTGGTAGATTTGTGAAGCTAAGAACCTGAGCATCCAATCTCCAGGCCTCTCTATTTCTCTTCTAAGCTGTTTGCTCCAGTTTCTCCTTCCTAAAAAGGCCCCCAGGGTGATACTTTCATCACAAGAGTCTAACCCTACCAATCTTTGCATCAGCCCCTTCCATGACCTCCTGTCTACAGGTGGCCAAGCACCTCAGCTGGCATCCCAAAGCCCCTTCCTCTGAAGCATCCTCCATTGCCTTCTTCTAGCCATATACTACCCAGGCTCTGGCACCACCAAGGCATGTTTGTGCAGTACCCCAGGCCGTGCACATCCCATTCCTGATGCTGGGGTAGCCTCCACTCTCTCCTGGGTGAACTGATGGTCCTTCAGGACTACAGTGAAGCATCCCCTCTGCTTGGCACCTGCTCCAAGCTGTCCCCAAGAACACAAGCTCCACCTCCTTCTTGCAGCATGCAGGCCCTTCTCCACCAGAGCACTGCCCACCCAGGGCGCAGGGTCTTGGGGAGCAGGACCTGACTCTCAGCCATGTTGAAGCCATAGGGCAGGCCCAGGACTTGGCATATAGTTAAAGCCAGTATCCTGACCCCATACACCCTCTGCTCTCTTCTCATCCTTCCTCTCACTCCTTCAAGTACCCTTAAACAAAGTGTTTAGAAGCTTTCTCCAAGGAGCTGTGACACATCAAGACCTTCCTACTGCTCAATGGCTATACCACCCTCCCATACCCCAGCCTGCAGGGCCACCATAGGCCTGTCCCCCCCAGTTCCTACTTTCTAGTTGTCTGGGTCACAGTCCATCATAATATACTTCCTCCTTATTGTGCCTTATCTTGTGTTAAGTAATATATACATATATAATTTATAATTATATGCATACTCCTGAAAACAGCATTGCAGCTCAATTTCTAGCTGAAATCAAAGCCCAGAGAGATTAAGTGCCTTGCCTGGGACCACACAGCTGGGAGAGGGAGAGCTGCTTCTCTGGGACCTGAGCCCAGATCAGCAGAATTCGCAGCTCATGCTCCTGCCCCCAGTAACACCTGCTCTCTTCCCTCCCTGCCAAGGGAACTGCTTAGAAGCAGGGAGTCAGCTGAGTTGCTAAAGGCAATAAGGAATTTCTTGGGTGATCTTATCCCCTTGGCTGTGGCATTTTAACTAGTCTTCAGAGAGTACCCCAAAGTGGAACTTCAGACATCATTACTGCCTAATATTAACAAGATTTCCATCTATATCTATATCTATATCTATATCTATATCTATATCTATATCTATCTCAGCAACGTACACAGTGGACTTGTGAGGGTTAACCCTCTTTCCATCTTTCTCCACTATAACTCTAATTATTTTTTGTATTTTTAAATTAAGCTTTTCAAGGACCATGGCTTGGGGTCAAGAGCCAGAAATGAAATGTCCACCTCCAAATATCTATAGATTCAATACAATCCCAATCAAAGTCCTAGCAAGAGTATTAAAAAATAGAAAGTGACAAGTTTGTTTGACAATATTTATGGAAGTACAAGGCACTGGAAAAGCCAAAACAAGTTTGAAAAAGAGCAAAATTAAAGGATTCGCACTTCCTGATTTCAAGGCTTACTATAAAGCTACCAAAATCAAGATAGTGTGTTAGTGAACCAGAAGTTAGACACCAATCAATGGAAGAGAACAGATATTTCAGAAGTAGTAGCACAGAGATATGGTCAATTGATTTTCAACAAAGATATAGACAATTCATTCTTTTCAACAAATGGTATTGGGGCAAATTGGACGTCCATATTCAAAGAGATAAATCTGGATTATTATTCACACCTGATACAAAAATTAACTCAAAATAGCCCTGGCTGGTGTAGCTTAGTGGATTAAGCGCGGGCCTGTGAACCAAGAGATCACGGTTCGATTCCCAGTCAGGGCACATGCCTGGGTTGCAGGCCAGTTCCCAGCAGGGAATGCACAGGAAGCAACCATACATTGATGTTTCTCTCCCTCTCTCCTTCCCTTCCACTCTAAAGATAAATAAATAAAATAAATAAAATCTAAAAAAAAATTAACTCAAAATAGACCATAGACCTACATGTAAAATCTAAATTCATTAAACTTCTAAACAAAAGTATGGGAAAAAGTCTTCATGACCTTAGGTTAAACAGAGAATTCTTAGATACGGCACAAAAGTCAAATTGATTAGAAAAAAAAGTCTTCTGGCCAAGATGGAGGTGTAGGTAGATATACTTTGCCTCCTCCCACAACCAAAGGAAGGACAACAAATTTAAAAACAAAAAATAACCAGAACTGCCAGAAAATTTAACTGTATTGGAGTCCAACAAACAAGCAGTTAAAGAAGAAACATTCACCCAGACCAGTAGGAGGGGCAGAGACAGCCAGCCAGGGGTGGAGAAGATTCACTGCAAGGTGGCATCTGGCCAACTTGGCAGTCCCACATTTGTGTGAGGATAAACTGAGAGGAACAACTGGGGAGCCAGATAGACCACACAACCCAGGGTTCCAGCAAGAAGAAATAAAGCCTCAAAACCTTTGATTGAAAAAAAACTGTGGGGGTTGAGGAGGCAGGAGGAACTCCCAGCCTCACAGGAGAATTCAATGGAGAAACCCACAGGGTTCTAGAATGTACACAAAATCACCTGCCTGGGAATCAGCACCAGAAGGGCCCAATTTGCTTGTGGGTAGCAGAAGTGACTGAAAGCCGACCAAGAGCTGAGCAAGCATCATTGTTCCCTCTCAGACCCCTTCCCAACATACAGTGCACAACACAGCAACATGGGTTGCCTCACCCTGGTGAATACCTAAGGTTCTGCCCCTTACTAGGTAACAGGCACCCTGAGACAAAAAAAAATATGGCCCAAATGAAAGAACAGATCAAAGCTCCAGAAAAAATAGAACTAAGTGATGAAGAGATAGCTAATCTATCAGATGCACAGTTCAAAACACTGGTAATCAAGATGCTCACAGAACTGGTTGAGTATGGTTGCAAAATAGAGGAAAAAGTAAAGGCCATGAAAAGTGAAATAAAGGAAGGGAAAATGTACAGGGAACCAACAGTGACAGGAAGGAAACCAGGATTCAAATCAGGTTTGGAGCAGAAGGAAAAAAATAAACATTCAACCAGGACAGAATAGAGAAACCAGAATTCAAAAAAAAAAAAAAAAAAATGAGGAGAGGCTTAGGAACCTCCAGGACAACTTTAAATGTTCCAACATCCTAATCATAGGAGTGCCTGAAGGAGAAGAGGAAGAGCAAGAAATTGAACACTTATTTGAAAAATAAAGAAGGAAAATTTCCCCAATCTGGCGAAGGAAATAGACTTCCAGGAAGTCCAGAAAGCTCAGAGAGTCCCAAAGAAGTTGGACCCAAGGAAGCACACACCAAGGCACATCATAATTACATTACCTGAGATTAAAGATAAGGAGAAAATCTTAAAAGCAGCAAGAGGAAAGGAGACAGTTATCTACAAAGCAGTTCCCATAAGACTCTCAGCTGATTTCTCCAAAAACCATGCAGGCAAGAAGGGGCTGGAAAGAAGTATTCCAAGTTATGAAAGGCAAGGACCTACATCTAAGATTATTCTACCTAGGAAAGCTATTATTTAGAATGGAAGTTCAGATAAAGTGCTTCCCAGATAAGGACAAGTTAAAGGAGTTCATCATCACCAAGCCCTTATTATATGAAATGTTAAAGGGACTTTCCTAAGAAAAAGAAAAAGATCAAAAATACAAACAGTAAACTGACAACAAACTCACAACTATCAAAACCGAACCTAAAAAAAAAGCAAACCAAAAATGAGCTAAGCAAACAACTAGAACAGGAACAGATTAATAGAAATAGAAATCACATGGAGGGTTATCAGCAGGTAGAGGGAGGTGCGGGGGCAGAGAATGGGGGAAAAGGTACAGGGAACAAGAAGCATAAATGGTAGGTACAAAATAGACAGGGGGAGGTTAAGAACAGTGTGGGAAATGGATAAACCAAAGAACTTATATGTATGACCCATGGACATGAACTAAGATGGGGGAATGATGATGGGAGGGGGATACAGGGTAGAGAGGAATAAAGGGGAGAGAAAAATGGAACAACTATAATAGCATAATCAATAAAATATATTTTTAAGAAACAATTCAGGGCTGGATTTCTTCAAAATTAAAAACTTCTGCTTTTGGAACATCCCCAGGGCTCTGTGGCCCTGGCAGGAGCTGAGCCTCCGCCTCAACCCTCAATGGAATGGGGCTGTGAGCCCAGTGAATGGTGCATGGTCAAGGGCAACAGTGGAGGGCCAGAGAAACAGTGGGCACATGTGGGCTGGGACGGGCTCTGAACCCTTCCAGTGTACAGGTTAATTAACCTTTATTAGTATGACACTTAATTTTCAGCTTTCTCATCTATAAAACAGCTGCCCCTGGAAAAATCACTGTGATGAACAAATAAAATATTAATATAGATGTTCAAAAATTTTGACTTACTTTTACTTTTCTTTCCTCTCCTCAGAGAGGATATAGACCAATTAAGGAGACACAAGGAATGAATGTGAGAGCACAAGAAATGTTTCTACTGAATAAATTACCCAGAGGGCAGCCTAGGAAACCATCTTGTGGCCCAGCTCTCAGCTGTTTGATGTCTTGAAGAAGCCCTGAAACAGCCCAAAGGTCGGAACCTGGATGGTTAAGGGAGACACAAGTGACTCGCCATCTTTCAAGGTTTGTTTATGGTTCTAGAAACCAAGAGTGAGAAATGCATAAAGAAGTAGCAGAAAGAGAACCAAGAGAGAGGAGGGGGTCCAGGAGAGAGTAAAAAGAAGGAAGTGAAAGCATATTGTCAAACTGTGGCGGGAGGGGTGGGGGAATGGAAAAATGACAATTGCAGAGGGTGAGGTGACTGCAAAGGAGAACCTCAAAGATAATAATTTGAACAGCTAATTGGTTCATCTCAAACCTCAATGCCCACGCATTAGCTGTGGCTGCCTGGAGTGTGACACTGAGCGCTGAAGCTATAAATCTCAGCCCAGACTCAGCGGCAAGAAGGACTGCCATTAACTAGCAATGTCTGCCACAGGTGAGGAATTGAGGAGTGGTGGCAAATATGCCACACTTCTGCTGAGTTGGAGCAGAAACCCTGTAACTATTAGGGGTTTATTCAGTTCAGGTGCAAACTGCTCTCCTGACTCAGCCACAAAATCTTTGTTTAGTTTAAAAGTTAATATTAGAATGACATATCAATTCTCATTCAATTACCTTTAGGTCAAGGAATTTTATATTTTAAAAAGTGTTTGATGCAGCCCTGTCCAGATGGCTCAGTTGGTTGGAGCATCATCCAGTACACCAAAAAGATGTGGGTTCAATCCCCAATCAGGGTACATTTAGGGTTCAATCCACGGTCAGGGTACTTATAGGATGCAGCCAATTGATACTTCTCTCTCATATCAATGTTTCTTTCTCTCTCTCTCCCTTCCTCTCTCTCTAAAATCCATAAACCTATCCTCAGGTGAAGATTTATAAAAAAAAGTATTCTCTGCAAAACAGATACAAGAAAAACTTCTGGCCTTGGAGGTTAAATTATCCATTATATACCATGTCAGGTACATGGAATACTTTGCCCTCCAAACATGCTGGAAGATGGGATGCTAACACTCAATGAGTGAAGAACTCAGGAACTCATGGAAAGGTCTCAGAGGTAGGGAGTCTAGCAGTTTTGACAGTGGCCAGGAGCACAGATTCATGGAGAACAGAGAAGGAACAAATTCACCAGTTATATTTCACTTACACTACACATTTAACGGGCAGGAGCCTCCCAGATGATTTCCATCAACTCAAAAAGCATGGACTGAGCTTGCTTTCTGGGGTCTGAGCCAGACACTGGGAATAACCAAGGCTGGGAGTTTCCTGTCCTTCATGAGCTCCCCCAAATAGGCTTGTTGGAAGGGGGCTTCCCACCTGGTCAGCCCATCCTGGGACTGGTATCCTAAGTGTAATGAATCCCTTCAGTTAAGTGTCTGTAGAAGTACCTAGAACATGATATGTCACTCCGTTGACAATGCCTGTCAATGATTGCCCATCACCACTTTATTATTGGAACAAAATCCAAGGGCTTGCTTATCATAGCTGACAATGCCAGAAGAATCTAATCTCTGTCCTCATTTCCCACCCAGTCTCCCCCTCAATTTTAGCTCCTGTCAAACTGGGCTTTTCCCTGTTCCTCCAGCATTCCAGTCTCTCTCTCACCTTTGGCACATCCCACTCTCCCCCATCTCCTTCACATCTCCAGCACATCCTCTCATCTCAGCTTCAGTGCAACTTTCTCAGGGACGCTTCCTGTGAGCCCCTCCCCACTTCATGCACACACCATATTTTCAACATCTTCTTCATATTTAGCACAATTATAATTAGATATGTAGTTGTGTAATCATACGCCTAATTTCTATCTCTTCTCCCAAATTGAAGGCTCCATTAAAGTAGGGACCAGTGATAACCTTAATATACACACAGGCTGATGTTGAGAAGGCACAATATTTGTGGACTGAATGACTAAGAGAATAAATAAAGTCTCTTTCATCAAGACTCTGTGGAGGCCACGGATGTGTTGTTGAGCATGACAGGACCTCCACTGCAAAGTGAGGCAGGAGTTGCCTATAGATCGGACTCCAGTCTGTCTGCCTACAACAAAGAGTCACTGAGTCCAGTGTAGACTTGGCCAGATTGTTCTTGTTCAAGGATGATGGGAACCATCAGTCCCTAGACTTCACACTGATCCAGATTTCCCTCCCCCTCATCTTCCCACATTCATTTATCAGTTTCTTCACTTTCCTCCCTGTGTTAGAGCCATGATTGTTGTTTGCAGAGTCTGTCTCTGAGGTTGTTCTCATTTCCCTTTTTTGGGTTTTTATCTTAAGTAGCTTTGCTCAGCACAGTGCCTCCTTCTTAGCCCTGAACCTATGGTGGCTTTCTGCCTGCTCATCAGACTCACCTCTTAGTGCAGAGGTTTTGAGTCAATAGGTAGCTTGGGGTGGGGACAGGGGATCAATTCCCTGACTGGGGTCTGTTCAGAGACCCTGAACCCTGTGTCCTGTTAGCACCCTGTGATGTCCGTGCTGTGCTTCCCCCACAACTACTCAACATCCACTGTCGGGCGTCTCCTCCTTGAATGCAGCATGGTGCAGTGGAAAGAGGGGGCTCTGTAGCTTGCAGGTTGAATCTTCACTGAGCACTCACAGGATGATCACTTAACTGGGACTCCGTCACTCTGTTGAAAAGAAGTTAACAGCAGCCACCTCGTGGTGGGGTGCAGTGGTTAGAAGGCCTAAAGGAAACATCTAGCCACCCTTAACACAGTGCCTGGCATATAGCTGACACTTCCTAAGTGGTAGTCCTTGCCCTTTCTTTGAGCACCCTGGTGGTATAAGCAACACATTCTCAGGTGACAAGCCCAGGGGTTAAAGCACATCCCCATGGCCACCTGACTCCCAGCTGTGGGTACTTTCAGGATGGCACACACCTTGAGGACATGGGTGAAGTGGGGCTGGGAGGTTGCCAAGATTATGTGCATCGGGCCTCTTCAGAACCCCAGAGTATTGCAGGGAGACTGTATTGCAGGCTTGCTGAACAGGAACTCCTGCCAAGAGGCCAGAAGCATTGATGTTACCATGAAGATGGACCCTGAGTGAAAACATAGGCACTTTCCCGGATTTGCCCCACCTGGGCACAAGGCTCCTCTAACCAGAGATGCTCATGGGCTTGGACAGCCAGCAATCAGTGTCCCTGTACTTCTCCTGGGCACCACAGTGGGCATATCAAGTCACAGCACGTCCACCTTATTTGCCAATCTGTTGGCTGTGCCCCCTGGCCCTCAAGTCTCTATTCATTGGGCGGTAAACATGTTACCTAGCAACTGAATGTCAATATCAACAAAGACTCTAAATGAAGTTGTTAATCTAGGCAAGACTGACAGAGGGTGGAGGTGTTCTGTGCTGGCTCCTCATTTTCTTACATTTAGACTGGCCCATGAGCATATTGGTGCTCAAAGAACCCCACATCTCCCTTCACTATGAAAATTAAATGAAGTGTGCATCACAGGCAGGGAAAAGGTACCAGCACTGGCCCACCTGGTGATATTGTTTTTCTTTTTTCTTTCTTCCCCCCAGTGCCTTAGCCCACAGGTAGAGAGCTTCCCCAGAAGGCAGTGACTGCTGTTAACATTGGAAGACATGCCTGTCATTTGTCCTGTTTATGGGGCTCCAGGTATAGTGAAGAGGGCATGGCTGGCTCTGAACTCAGCCCTGTACCAGGCTCAGGCCTCCATCAGCAATCTGCAATGAAATGAAGCTGAGTACATGGCAGGCACTCTGAGGGGGCAACTGGTTCCTCCTCTCTGGAGCTCATACTTCAGTGGAAATAGGACATAAACTAAAAAAATGAGGTCATAATCTAATGCTATACAGGTATCTGGGGGAAGAGCATTTCAAGAGGTAGAGGGGCAAATAAAGTCCTGAGGAATATGTTTTGTATTTTGTTATCTTCAAGGCACTACAGGAAGGTCCAGAGTATGTTCATGGCTGATTGTGCAAGGCCTGGGGGTCACGGCAAGAAGGCAGAGTTTATCTAAGGTGGGTGGAAAACCAGTTGGGGGTTTCCATTGTAAGGGGACTTGGTCTGACTTGCACTGTGGCTGCTGGGTAGAGAAGAGAATGCAGGGGCATAGCCAAGCAGGGAAAACACATAGGAAGCTCTAGGAGAGACCAGGTGAGAGGTGCTGGATGGTAGCAGTATTGTCATATCCCCAAAATACCCTACCTGAGGCTGTTGTTGGAGAAGTGGAACTTAGCTTTGAGAGGTCACAGTGTGGATCCAAGGGCTGAGCTCCAGGCTAGCCCACGGCTCTTCCTCTCTGTGTCCTTGGAGAACACCTCACCTCTCAGGGCCTCAGTTCCTCCTTTGCTAATGGAGCTCCTCTTTGTCCTGTCTACTCTGCAGAATGCTAGGAGGAAGGATGGGAGGGTCACGCATTTGGTGTGGGCAGAATTGTGTTCTAAGCCTGACTGCACTTTTTACTAGCTATGTAAACTTGGTCAAGCTATTTAACCTTCTTAGGCCTCAAATGCTTTCTTTTTTAAAATGAGCTAATGGCTCTGGGCAATGTGGCTCAGTTGGTTGGAGCATCATCCCATAGTCAAAGGCTTGCAGGTTCAATTCTTGGTCAGAGCACAAAACTAGGTTGCAGGTATGATCCCCAGTCCGGGCACATACAATCCCTGGCCCAGGTACATATGGGAGGCAACCAGTCGATGCTTCTCTCCGACATTGATGTTTCTCTCTCTCCTTTCCTCTCTCTCTCTCTCTCTCGTTCTCTAAAAGCAATGAGAAATTGTCCTCAAGTGAGGATAAAAAATAAAAATCTTTTTAAAAAAGAGCTAATAGCACCTACCTCAAATATTGCTCAGTCAATGATTCATTAACTTGTTCAGCATACATTTGTGTGTGTGTTGTGCTAGGCATAGATATGACTAAGACCTGGCCCTATTTCTTTTGGAGGCAAGAAGATTGGCTTGTCAAGAACAATTACAGTCTAGGGGCCTTCCTTCAGGGAGCCCAGGCACCCCTGCTCTTGTCTGTGGCAGCAGTGGTATGGGGGGCTTGTAGAAAGGTGTTAGCTTTTCTACAAGGGGGGACTGGGCCGAGATTCAGAAACCCGGGTGCTAGGAAGCTCCTCCTCTGATTTGCTGGGTGAGCCTGGGTGAGTCCTTCTTCCTCTGGGTGTTGGTTTCTGCACCTGGAAAATGAAAAAGCCTTGGACTGGATGGCCTTTAACATTCTCCCAGCCTTTAACTCCACAACGAGAAGGACCATTGCCTAGGGCCTGAGGCAAGAACTGTGCAGTAATAAGCTTGGGCTTACTGAGGCTGCATTGCAGGGCAGCCTTTCAAAGATTTAGAGCGGTTCCCACAAATCCAGGGGTCCCTGCTGACAGAGATTCCAGGAGCCTCAAGGGTTTCTAAGGCATCATTGACTTCCCGACGGAAAGTTATCTCCTCACAGCTCTCTTTTAACTCTTCTGATTACTTAAAGGAAAAAGGGAAGCTCACATTCTCCTGACACTTCTTGAATTTTTGCTGATATCCATCTTAAATGAGGAAAGAGCAGCCTCAGGATGATGTCTAAAGAGGCAACAATGTCTAAGTCATTAATATTACCTGTATTATATTTGGGTGTATGTTACCTTCTACTATGGCAAGTGTTATTAGTTTCCTATATACAGTAAAGATGTAAAGCTTCTTTCGAAAGTACATTCACTGAATAATCAAGGTAAGCCAATTTTGAGGGGGAAAAATTGTGTTGAGCCATAGGAAACTGCCAATAACTGACCACTCCTGGCCTGCAAAAATGGCAATTTTGTACAGTTCAACCTAACATAAAGTACTGATGGTTACAACAGCAGCTAACATTTATTGAGGACTAACTACAGCCAGATACTGCTCCTAGTGTCTCACCATCAAATGTCATTGAGCTCTAGTGGGCTCACTTAATCCCCAGAGTAAATAGAATGCTTGGGAAGCACTGCAATTAATTATATACTAAATCACAGTAGCTTTGTGACCCTGGGCAGAGGCTGATCCAGAATGTGAGGGCCTCTGTTGTCTGAGGGTCCACAGCCCATGGTCCAGCCATGCACATATTTCCTGAACAGCTAATACAGAGCATGGGCTGATGATGGTCATGGCTGGGGAGCATGGATGCAGGACAGAATTATAGCAACTCTCTCAGGAGAGAGAAGCAAGGAGAGAAGGAGAGAAGCAAGGAGGCAGGTGCATGTGATGATGGGCCCAGTGGCCTTGACAGTCCCCACTGTGCAGCCTATGGGGATAGATATCAACAAAGGCACAGAAGGCTGTCTGGAGAATCCACTGCACCCTGAGCCCCTTGAATGCCAGGGCTGAGACGTATTCACCTGTGAAGGGCAGAGAGACCAGGTGACCAGAGAAGAGGAGGAGAAGTTGAGGCAGGTTATTTTTGCACAGGGCCAGGGGAGGCATAAGATGCCAAGCAGGGGCAGGACTAGAGATGAGGCTGGGGAGCAGAGGCACCAGGAGGTAGGAGCATTTCTCTTATGGGGCACATGTAGCATTTTGGGGTTGTATCCCAGCTTACCCACCAGCCCATACAACTCTCTCTAACCTGCCCACATGTGACAAAGGTGGTGCCAACATCAGACAATTGGTGACAATTATACCCAGAGATGCTGATGCCTTCTTCAGCAGGCACTGAAAAAGGACGGACTGTCCCTGCCACCCTCTCCCCAAGGCCTCTGATCAGACTGGATAAGGGGCTCAGAAGAGCTCAATGACATTTGGTGGTGAAGCACACTGGGACTGCAGGTGACAGACTTGGTGACTAAGATTTCTCAGTGGGCCACAGCAATGGGCAAGTCTTACAAGGTGGGTACCAAAGGATAAATGCAACCTTGGGTGCAAGATGCCAGGGAGAGTAGAAATCAGGTAAGTGATAACAAAGGTGGAGATTGTGAGCTGGTTTGAATCCCAAGTCAAAAGGTTCTCTTTTAGGTGTGGATTCCATTCCCTCCCAAGAGTGGATGGCAGGAAGGAGACCAGCATACACACCAATGGAAAATACAGACAGAACATTTAAAGCCATGATCCCCAAAGTGTGATTTAGAGGTAAGGCCCAGGTGGGGTGAGAGAAAATGCCTGGAGAAAAAATTGGGAAGTTGTAGTCCCTGGTGGCTTGGGCTGCAGCCATAATCCATGGCAAATTGGGCTATGCTGGTCTAGCAACCCAAAGGGGAGGGGAAGCAGGAGAGACCATTGTTATCATCTGGAGCAACAGGTGCAGCCTCATCTTCCTCTTCCATAGAATAGGGCTAATATTACTGATCTTTGCCATGACTGTGAGGAGTCCACAAGCCAGGAATTAATCTTCCTCATTCTCCCCCTTGCCCTGGGGTGAAGCAGGGTGGCTGCCCATGATTAAGGGAAAGTAGAGGGATCCAGGAGGGCAAAGCCTACAAGAGCTGCCATGTGGAGGTGCCTTAGAGTCCTGGAGCTCTGGGGCAGCCCTGTCTGAATAGTTCTGGGCTCCTGTCCTGCTCTGAGGGGCAGGCTGGGTAGCGCAGGGCCTGCAGAGAGGAGAGAAGACAGCAGGGTCTAGGATGGCAGCTCTTCATCCTGATGGCTGCTCTTTCCTTGATTGAGTCCCAGAAAGAGACAGAAAGGCAGGCAAGAAGGTGTGCTGGCTGGACAGACAGGAGGAAGATGGACAAAGGGAGAGAGGGATGCCTGGATGGGGAGCTCAGAGGTGTCAGAAAGAGGAAGAGAGGAGGCAGGACACAGTGATGAAGGCAGGGGACAAAGTGCATTAATGTACTTATGTTTGCAATACAAGGGGTAAGAGCTGTCACTCCCTGCTGCTTCCCCACCATAATCATCTTGGGCTGGGAGAGCCTTGAAGGGAACACTGAAGGGGCTTGGAGCCACTCCCCAACTTTGCTCCCCTGAGCCTGCAGCCACCACTCTAGTCTGGCTCAGCCTGATCGCTGGAGCAAGCCCTGCCCATGCAAAGTCCCAGCTGTGGCCCCACTATTGCCAGTCTCAGCCTTGGAGCCTAAGTTGCTTCCTTGTTGAGTCTGTTTGGGTCCCTATCCCAACCCCTGTTCCTATCTGCCTGGGTCAGAAGCACCAAAGGGGCCCAACATGGACATGTCTGACCTGTAGCCTGGCTGACCCCATCCCCCCACACTCTGTACTCTCCCCATTCTTTCCCTGGCTAGCTGCCGAATTTGGGGACCTACTTATTAACTGTACCCCCAGATATATAGGTCATTAAATATATACCCTTATATTACTTTTCCTGGAGCATGGTTAAATGCTCAACAAATGTTAACTATTAGCTGCATTTATCCAGTTTTTTGTCTCTATAAGTCTGCAGTTCACTCATCTCTAAAATGCAAATATGCTGCACCAGGCAGCACAGCCTCCCTCCTGGGGTTTTCTTACCAAAACTACATAATCTGAACATGAGAAAACATAGGACAAATTCACATAGAGAGACATTTCTACAGAAATAACTCATCAGAACTGGTCAAAAATGTCAAGGTCATAAAAGACAAGGAAGGACAAATGGACTGTCCCAAATTAAAGGATTAAGAAGAGAGGTAAATGCAAAATGCTAAGTGAGATCCTGATTAGACCACAGAACAGAAGAACGATGTTCATTGGATAATTTGAAAAATTCAAATTAGTGCCATGTCCTGGTTTTGACCCTTGTACTGGGGTTCACAGGACATTATTAGCATTAGAGGAAACTGAGGTAAAGGGTGTGCCAGAAATCTCTGGACTAATTTTTGCAACATGTTTTCAACTCTGAAATTATTTCAATAAAAAAGGTTTAACCAATAGGATTGATGATAGTTTCTATCTCATGAGTTAGCAGGAATAAGTGTAAAGTGCTTAGAGCGGCACTGGGTGCCCAGCAGATGGTCACTACTCCTATCCTGCAGACAGAGGGCCTGGGCTGGCAGCCCCTGGCCTAAGGGTCCACAGCTGTCAGAGTCAGGACAGCACAGGGCCAGCTCTGTGCTGGTCATTCGTCTGAACGCCTACTGAGCAAACTTGTAGAAAGCACTGGGGATTTTGCACGTAGAAAAGGTGTATAGGTTCTAACTCTATTGTGTAGGACTTGGTGATCTTGAGGCCAGAGTCAATCAGCCAACTTTAAGTAGAAAAGGCACCCTGGCAGGGATTGACTGTGAAAAGCAGTGCAGGTCACAGGCATCTAACAAGAGTGCCTTCTGTCCACAAGGACTGGATCGGGTTCCTGACATATTTTCACAGTGTCTTTGCACCTGGTCTGTAGGGTGAGCTCCAGCAGATGCCTCAGCCCCTGTTTCACAGGCTAGACAATGGAGAGCTGAGAGCCAGAATAGGCCAGAGGGCTCCTCTTGCCCAGGCCAGGGCTCATCCACCAGGATGAGTTGGGGGTGGGCGTGGGGGGTTCTGTGCTCATCACCCCCAGGGAAAGGGGTGGAGAAGAAAGAGTACTGGCTTGGTGACCAGATCATGCTGCTTCATCATCTGCAAACTTCACACTCCCCATTAGGAAAACGGGGCTGCAAAGATCTCTCTCCTGGCTATGGATGAGCATCAGCTGTCACATTTGTGACACCATCCCAATGTAAGGCACATAGAAGGCACTCTCTAAATGGAACTTGTTTCTTTTATCCTTAGGTAAGATTCCCTGTAAAGGTAGCTGAGGCAAGCAGGCTCCCGATTCTGACCCACATTTATTCTTTACTTCCTCCATGCTAATACTCTCACAGCCAGCCTGCTCTGGACAGCAACCAAATGGCAGTGCTGATGGTATGTAACACTTATATACACTCACTATGTGCCAGACATTGGACCAAGGATTTCACACATAGGAACTCCCTGACTCTTCATAACAACCCTAAAAAGTGGGCACAGACAATAAATGCTGAGGTTGCAAGCCAAACCTAAGAGGTTTGACTCCAAGTATTTGCCCTCAACTGCTGTAGTGCCCACCTATTGCCAGCAAGCATAGCAGTGCCACCACTGTATGGTTTGAATTGTAATTCCCAAAAAATGACATGGTGAAGTCCTAACCCCTAGTGCCTCAGAATGCAGGACTTTATTTAAGAACAGAGGTTTCACAGATGAAGTCATTAGGGCGGGGCCCTAAACCACTGTGACAGGGAGAACGCCCTGTGAAGATGAAAGCAGAGATCAGCTGATGCTTCTACAAGCCACAGAACACCAAATACCATGACTACCACCAAAAGCTGGAAGAGAGGCAAAGAACAGATCCTTCCTCACTGCCACCAGAAGGAGCCAGCCCTGCCACCACCTTGATCTCAGACTTCTGGCCTCCAGAATAGTGGGACATTACATTTCTGTTGTATAAGGCACCTACTTTGTAGTACTTTGTTAGGCTAGCCCTAGCAAACTAAAGCGACCACTATAATTTTTCCATGGCACTTCCCAAAGCAATTCCCCATTCCTCCAGAAATGTTACAGAATTCCCATTATATAGACTCATAAATGTTCGGTGTCCTAGACTAGTGATTCTTAACCAGAGATAACTTTGACAATGTCTGGAGACATTTTTGATTGTCACACTGGGAGAGAGCTACTGGCATGTAGAGGCCAGGGATGCTGCTCAACATCCTGCAGTGCACAGGACAGCCCCCACCACAAATAGTTATCTTGTCCAACAAATTAATAGTGCCAAGATTAAAAACCCTTTTGACAATATGAAGAGTGCATGGATCCTCGCCTCAGAAAAATATTCATGTGCTAACACATGCATTTACTCAAGTCTCACACACATACATATATATACTCACAGAGACATGTATACTAATTCTTACATACACTCTCACACTCAAACATTTTCACCCACACTGCCATGCCATTCTGCTTCTAGCTCAGTGGTATATACAGTCCCATGCAACCTAGGTTAAGAACCCTTGTTGCTTTGTAGGTAAGGAATGACGTTAACATAGGAAGAAGCCAAGGTTTTCAGCATAATACAAAAAGAGATACAACTATAAGATAACATAGGCAAGGTCAAAAAACCATGTAATCTAAAAATTCATTTAGAAATATCAATATGAACTAATGTATTTTCACTTTCATACAGAAAACACATATCACCTCGATCTGTCCACCAAAAAGTTCTGTGAGTAACATCAACCCAGAAGCAGTGAGCTTACAGCTCCAGGTTGGGGTCTCCAAGGAACCAGGGAGCCTCGGAGAAATGGATGGTTCTAGGACTGAGGTAAGAAAAAATATAAGATGAGCTGAACCATCTTGTCATACCAGAAAGCAAATAATTTGTCCAAAATTTCTACAGTTGTACCAGAAAGAGCTAACTCTAAATGTTTCTTATTGGCCAATAATGGAAAATTTTTATCATCAGAATAAAAATGACTATGATGTATTGAAATAAACCAAATATTGAGTTCATAATGATAGCTTTATAAACTCATTTGTCACCTTTGGAAAATGCTAGAGAACAAACCCATTATTTTGAAAAACTTTTTTAAATTATTATTTTAAAAAGGAAAGGCTCAAACATTTATCCTGCTTTTTCTATACAAACTTCAGTCCAGGGAAACCATTAATGAAGAAAGAAGTTTTTATAGGATAGTTAATTTCACCTAGAAAATACAGAAGGAATAATAAGATATCACCACTTTATAATGAAAATAACGTGCCCCTGTGGCTGTTAAAACCATGTGCTGAACGGCCGATGGGAAGTTTATGATGGACGACAGGTCCAGACAACAACACCTGAGCATACAGATTGGTTGTAACTTTACAGAGAGAGGATCAGACATGTGCCTCGTTATGAGATCTGACAGGGAGCACATGGCACTTCTGGGAGATTATTGCAAAAAAAATACCCAAATCTAATCAAGTTTCTGGTTCTAACTATACATTTATAGAAAACAACAGGTGATGGGAAACCTGTTAACCAAGAATGTGGTGATGAAATCAGCAATTGGCCAGTTCCAGAATGTGAGGGAGCTCCAAGGACAAATGACCTGGGTTTTTGGTTTTGGTTTTATTTTTTCAACAAATAAGTGGCATTAAAGAAAGAGGGTGGGGGAAACTGTATAGATTAAATAGATTTAGGATATATATTACCCAAGACAATATGCAGACCCTGTCTGGGTTCTGATTTAGTAAATAATTTTTACTAAAAGACATTAGTAAATGTCTTTACTAAAGATTTTAGTAAAAGACATTTATGGGGCAATTGGGGAAATGTCAATAAATGGATACGAGATTATGTTAAGGACTTCTTGTTCACATTTTTAGATTCTATAATAATAGCACTGTGAATTTTTAAAGAGAGCCTTTATCATTTAGAGATTCATGCTGAGGGATGTATGGATAAAATGACCCAACAAGGGATGGAAGTTGGAATTGATCACTGTTAATGCTGTGTGGCTGGTGCAGAGAGGGCTATTATACTGCTCTCTCTACTGTTACATATGTTTGAAAATTTTATAATAAGCCATTTTGAACAAGAACCACTGGGCTTCACATCCTCCTGAGCACTGGGCTCCAGCTCTGCCAGTACCCTCACTCACTCTTGCTGGAGCCTTCTTGGCCACACAAGACTGCCTGGGATACCACATCCCCAGGCTAGGATGGGTGGTGGGGGAGGGCTTCTGTCAGGAAGCCTTTCTGGAAGAGGCAATACTTGACCTGAGTCCTAAAATGAATGTTCCCCAGTGGGAGGTGATGAAAGGACTTCAGGCAGGGGGGCCCATAACAGACACCAAGAAAGACAAAGATACACACTAAAGATGCTCAGAGAGGAGGAGACAGGCTGTACACACACTGGGGAAGTGGAGTCGACGCAGCCTGAGGAAGGGCCAATGTGGCTGTAGAAAAACAGGAGTTAGGAGGAGGCCCCTGGGGTCTGGGGAGGAAGATGGATGCTGGAGGTGCTCATTGTTGGGTGGGGCACATGTAGGGAGAACAAGCAGGCTCACAATAGGTAACCCAGAGGTTAGTGCAGAGAGGTGGGATTGGAGCCCAGTCTCCCAACAACTTGTCCTGGACTTTTCCCACCACCATACTCTGCCTCTCCTTGTCACAAAGAGCATACTGTTTATCTACATTAAAGAGTCTTCTTTCATTCCTGAAGATGCCAAAGGAAAAAAGTGAAGCATGATGTAGAGATGTCTGAGGAAAACTGAAAGAGTTCATCAGGAGGTACAGGAAGGTAATATGTGTCTTCCAGATAGAGTTAAAGGTAACCAAGTATCTCCTGTGGGGCAGATATTTAAAAATAAATAGAACAATCCTGAAAAAAGGGCCATTCTAATACATGTGTAGCAGTGTCATGTGGTTTAAATATGCATTTCCTTAATGACTATTGAAATTGAACCTCTTTTACTGTGTGATTTGCCACTCATATCTCTTCTTTAGTAAAATGTTTGTTCAGATTTTGCTCATTTTGGTGGGGGTGGGTTCATTTGTTTTCATATTCTTTTTATTAAGGGGAACAGCACCTAGTCTTTTGCCATTAGGCATTATGTTAGCCATGGGTTTTCAGTAGACTCCTTCTGTCAGATTGAAGGAAGACATTCCTGCCTATTCCTAGTTTACTGGGAGTCTTTATCACAAATGAGTGTTGGATTTTGTCACATGTGTTTTCTGCACCTACTGAGATGATCATATAATTTTTCTTGTTCAGACAGTTAATGTGAATTTCATTGATAGAATTTTCTAATGTTAATTCACTTTTCATTCCTTTGATAAATCCCATTTGGTCATGATATCTTTTTTATATATTGTTGGATTCAGTTTCATTAAAAAATGTTTTAAAATTTTGCATTTAAGTTCATGAAGGGTGGGTCTGAAGTCTTCCTATAAGGTCTCTGCTTTTGATATCAATCTTGGTCTTATAGAATGAATTGAAAAATATTATTTCTGTAATATTCTGGAAGAGTTTGTGTAGAATTGGTATTATTTATTCCTTAAATTCCAGTCATTACTCACTTACTAATCACTACCACTGGCACCATAATCTTTACCATGTCAATATTCTTTATCCATATCCACTTTTTAAAAATTCCAATAAGGGTATTTTATTAGAAAACTGTATATCCCCACCATAAATAGAAGCCAGTGGCATTTGGTTTAAGAGCATCAGTAAGTCACCTTTCCCCAGACCCAAGATCCCTGGGATGGACCCACAGGTGAGACCCCTCTTCTAGCTGTCTACATCCAAATTCAAGTGTGCCAAAGGGTAGACCACGTGATGGAGAGATGTGACCCAGAAATAGCTCCCAGCCACTGATGACTGTGGCACTTACACAGAGAGGAGGGCTGGCTATTGAGACAGAAGTTGTGTGCTTCTAAAATTAACCTGTGTACACAAGCAATAGGCATAGTAAGCTCTGAGAAACACTGACCAAGTCCAACATCTTCATTCCCCAGAGGAAGAGGCTGAGACTGAGCATGGCAGAGCCACCTGTTGAAAATCACGTGGGGAACTAATGGTTGAGCTGGGATTAGAACCCTGACACCTAACTCCTGTCCAGAGCTTTTTGTGCTGATGATTCTGTTTGTCCCTTCGATCCCTTCTTGCCCTGCTCAGTACCCCAGGGTGGTGCTCTCTGTGGAACACATACCCCAGGCTCCTTGCATCTGGCTCCCAGCTGGATTCTCTATGGGGAGTCCTGGTAAGAGACTGGACAATGGAAGAAAAAAGAGGCCAGCAGATCTTGTTCACTTTCTTTTGTCTTGTTCTGGGATTGACTGTGCCCCTGTGAGCTCTGGCTTCTCCCATATCTCCAATTTTGAACATTGTTCCTGTAGCTCTGCTTATTTCCCTGTCTCTGTGGGCCTGGGGATGGTAATAGTTCTCATGGTGGCCAGTTCTGGGGTGCCTTACATCCCTCTTAGTACCTTGAACTTGATAGCATCTCTGCAAAGAGTCCCTTCAGTTAACAAGTCCCTTCACAAATCTCAGCCAATTGTTTCTTGCTTGACACACATAGGCATGCCTTCCCCATCCCTCCCCTACCAACTTTCCCCATCCTTGAAGCCTCAGATCCCAGATAAGACACTTGAACCCCTACTCACAAATCATGAGCTTGAATGCATATAGCACCCCTTGTTGGTGCCATTTGCCTCTGAATGAAGGTGTGGCCCATCCACACATGGTGATTGGAGCTATTTTTGGATGGAGACCTTGCCTCTATATTCCCCAGGAGCCAAGCCCACCCAGACTGGCTGACCTGACAGGTGCAGGATGTCAAGTGGCATTGAGGGGAATGGGGCTCTAGTGGCTTGAGCTGAAGGAAAAGAAGCATTGCCCTCAAGGTGATTCCTTCATGTTAGAAACAAAATTAATAACAATTCTAAAACCAGTCCTCTGGGACTTTTGCAAACATACCAGGTTCCAAGAATAGGAAGTCATGTGCTGACAAAACATCCAATTTGAACAACCAACAATCTATAGTGCTCATATGTGAACTTCTATCTTAAAAGGGATTCTTTTTTTTTTACAGTTGTCTGCATTTACTCCTCACCATTCTCCCCACACTCCAGCCAAAACCACCTCCCTCCCTTGCTCCACAACCTCCCCGCCTTGGTTTTGTCCATGTGTCCTTTATAGTTGTTCCTGAAAACCCTTTTCCCCATTATGCCCACCCACCTCCCCTCTGATTACTGTCAGATTATTATTAATGTCAATGTCTCTGGTTATATTTTGCTGCTTTTTTCTTTTGTTGATTAGGCTCCACTTAAAGGTGAAATCATAGGATATTTGTCCCTCACTGCCTGGCTTATTTCACTTAGCATAACGCTCTCCAGTTCCATCCATGCTATTACAAAGGGTAGGAGCTCCTTCTTCCTCTCTGCTGCATACTATTCCATTGTGTAAATGTACCATAGTTTTTTGATCCGCTCATGTACTGATGGGCACTTAGGTTGCTTCCGGTACTTAGCTATTGTAAATTGTGCTGCTATGAACATTGGGGTGCATAGGTTCTTTTGGATTGGTGTTTCAGGGTTCTTAGGGTATAATCCCAGCAGTGGAATTTCTGGGTCAAAAGGCAGTTCCATTTTTAGTTTTCTGAGGAAATTTCATACTGTTTTCCACAGTGGCTGCACCATTCTGCATTCCCACCAACAGTGCACTAGGGTTCCCTTTTCTCCACATCCTCTCCAATACTTGTTTGTTGATTTGTTTATGATGGCCATTCTGACCAGTGTGAAGTGGTATCTCATTGTGGTTTTAATTTGCATCTCTCTGATGGCTAGTGATGCTGAGCATCTTTTCACATGTTTCTGGACCCTCTGTATGTCCTCTGTGGAGAACTGTCTGTTCAACTATTTTGCCCATTTTGTAATTGGGTTGTTTGTCTTCATGGAGTCAAGTCATGTGAGTTCTTTATACATTTTGGAGATCAAACCCTTGTCTGAGGTATCATTGGCAAATATGTTTTCCCATATAGTTGGTTCTCTTTTCAATTTAATGCTGTTTTGTTTAGCCATGCAGAAGCTTTTTTAATTTGATGAGGTCCCATTTGTTTATTCTTTCCTTTATGTCCCTTGCTTTAGGGGACATATCTGCGAAGATGTTGCTGTGTGGAATGTCTGAAATTTTCCTGCCTATGTTTTCCTCTAGGACTTTTATGGTGTTACAACTTATATTTAAGTCTTTTATCTACCTTGAACCTATTTTTGTGTATGGTGTAAGTTGGTGATTAAGTGTCAATTTTTTGCATGTAGCCGTCCAGCTCTCCCAACACCATTTGTTGAAGAGGCTACTGTTACTCCATTTTATGCTTCTCCCCCCCTTTGTTGAATATTAATTGACTGTAGAGACTTGGGTTTATTTCTGGGCTCTCTGTTCTGTTCCAGTGGCCTATATGTCTGTTCTTATGCCACTGCCAGACTGTTTTGATTACAGTTGCCTTATAATACAGTTTAATATCAGGTATTGTGATCCCTCCAACTTTGTTCTTCTTTCTCAAAATTGCTGCAGTTATTCGGGGTCATTAATGGTTCCACATAATTTCTGAAGTGTTTGTTCTATATCTGGGAAATATGTCCTTGGTACTTTAACAGGGATTACATTGAATCTATAAATTTCTTTGGGTAGTATTGACATTTTGATGATGTTAATCTTCCAATCCATAAGCATGGTACATGCTTCCATTTATTTGTGTCTTTCATAATTTCTTTCTTCAGTATTGTGTATTTTTCTGAGTACAGGTCTTTCACATCCTTGGTTAGGTTTATTCTTAAATACTTTATATTTCTTGTTGCTGTATCAAATGTGATTTTTTTTCCTGATTTCTGTTTCTGATATTTCATTGTTGATGTACAAAAATGCCTTTGATTGCTGAATAGTGACTTTGTATTCCACTGTTTTGCCAAATTCACTTATTAGGTCAAGTGATTTTTTGGTGGAGTCTATAGGATTTCTAGGTACAGTATCATGTCATCTGCAAACAATGACAGTTTTGCTTCCTCCTTTCCAGTTTGGATGCCTTTTATTACTTTTTCTTGTCTGATTGCTGTGGCTAGGACTTCCAATACTATGGTGAATAAGAGTGATGAAAGTGGGCACCGTTGTATTGTTCCTGATCTTGGTGGGAAAGCTCTAAGTTTTTGCCCATTGAGTATGATATTGGCTGTAGGTCTTTCATATATGGCCTTTATTATCTTGAGGAATGCTCCCTCTATTCCCATTTTGCTGAGTGTTTTTTATCATAATTGGGTGCTCTACCTTAACAAATGCTTTTTCCACATCTATTGATATGATCATGTGATTTTTTTATATGTTTTATTTGTTTATATGATATATTATACCTATTGGTTTGCAAATATTGTACCATCCTTACATCCCTGGGATGAATCTCACTTGATCATGATGTATAATCTTTTTAATGTATTGCTGGATGAGGTTTGCCAATATTTGTTGAGGATTTTAGTATCTATGTTCATCAGCCATATTGGTCTGAAGATTTCTTTCTTTGTTATGTCTTTATCTGGTTTTGGGATTAGGATGATGCTGGCTGCATGAAAGAGTTTGGGAGTCTTCCATCTTCTTGGATTTTTTTTGGAATAATCTGTGAAGAATAGGGGTTAGCTCATCTTTAAATGTTTTGTAAAATTCTCCTGTGAAACTGTCTAGTCCAGAGCTTCTGTGAGTTGGGAGCGTTTTGATTACTCCTTCAATTTCATCAGCTGTTACTGGTCTGTTCAGGCTTTCTGTTTCTTCTTCATTCAGTTTTGGAAGATTATATTTTTCTAGAAATCTGTCCATTTCACCTAGGTCTTCAGATTTCTTGGCATACCGTTCTTCATAGTAATTTCTTACAATCCTTTTTATTTCTATGCTATCACTTGTAATCTTTCTTCTTTCATTTCTGATTGTGTTTATTTGGGTCTTCTCTCTTTTTTCTTGATGAGTCTGCTTAAGGGATTGTCGATTTTGTTTATGTTTTCAAAGAACCAGCTCCTGGATTCGTTGATCCTTAGAATTGTGCTTTTAGTCTCTATGTCATTTAATTCTGCTCTGATCTTGGTTATTTCCTTCCTTCTGCTTGCTCTGGGCTGTTTTTGTTGTTGTTCCTCGAGTTCTTGTAGGTGTAGGGTTAGATTGTTTATTTGAAATGTTTTTATCTTTTTTAAGTAGGCCTGTATTGCTATGAACTTCCCTCTCAGGACTGCCTTCGCTGTGTCCCATAAGTTTTGGATTGTTGTGAATTAATTTTTCATTTGTTTCCAGAAGCTTTTTTATTTCCTCCTTGATCTCATTCTTGACCCATTCATTGTTTAATAGCATGCTATTCAATCTCCAAGAGTTTGAGTGTTTTGGGTTTTTTCCCTTGAGGTTGGTTTCTAGTTTCAGTCCCTTGTGGTCTGAGAAAATACTTGACATGATTTCAATTTTCTTGAATTTTTTGAGGCTTATTTTGTGTCCTATCATGTGGTATCTTTGAAAATGTTCCATGTGCATTGGAAAAGAATGTGTGTTTTGCTTTTTGGGGATGAAAGGCTCTATATATATCAATTAAGTCCATTTCATCTGGGGCATTGTTCAATGTCACAATATCTTTGTTGCTATTTTGTTTGGATGATCTACCCATTTTTGACAGTGGGGTGTTAAAATCCCCTACTATAATTGTGTTTCTATCAATATCTTTCTTGAAGTCCCCCAAGCTTTGTTTTATGTATTTGGGTGCATATACATTGGCTCCTATGTTGGGTGCATATATATTTACAATGTTTATGTATTTTTGATAGATTCTTCCCTTGAGTATTATGAAGTGAACTTCCAGTTTTCTTTTTATGGCTCTTTTTTTTTTTAAGTCTATTTTGTCTGATATGAGTATTGCTACCACAGCTTTTTTTCTTGTCCATTTGCTTGGAATATTTGCTTCCAGCCCTTCACCTTCAGTCTGTGTAGGTCTTTTGTTCTGAGGTGGGTCTCTTGTAGGCAGCATATGTGTGGGTCATAATTTCTTATCCATTCAGCTGTTTTATGTCTTTTGATTAAAGCATTTAATCCATTTATGTTCAAGGTTATTATCGATAGGTACTTATTCATTGCCATTTTTTCATACCTTTGTTTCTCTCTCTCTCACTGTTTTTCTTCCTGTTTTTAAAGCAGACCCTTTAGAATCTCTTGAAGAACTGGTTTGGAGGAGGTGTATTCTTTGAGGCTTCTTTTGTCTGGGAAACTCCTTATTTGGCCTTCCATGTTAATTGAGAGCCTTGCTGGCTACAGTAGTCTTGGTTGCTGGCCTTTGGTTTTCTTTTTTTTTTTTTTTTTTTTTTTTTTTTTTTT
>CM052541.1:81693970-81741890 GCA_028533065.1 Trachops cirrhosus
TTTCCGAGACTTTCACCAAACCACGCTCTCTCTTCGGGTTTTTCAATGTCCGCTACAATTTGCGATCTCCTATTTTCATTTATGGCGTGATAATGTTGGCTCTTTGCTCTGTACCTACGTAAAATGACTCAGATTTTTTTTCCCTGGTTGTGGGAGAGTAGAATCTGCTGCATCCTACCACGCCGCCATCTTCTCTCCCTGGCCTTTGGTTTTCATTACTTGGAATATTTCTTGCCAATCTCTTCTGGCTTGGAGCATTTCCATTGAGAAGTCAGCTGCTAGCCTTATCAGGGCTCCCTTGTATGTTACTTTCTGTTTGTCCCTTGCTGCATTCAATATTCTCTCTTTGTCTTGGAATTTTGCCATTTTAATTATGATGTGTCTTGAAGTGGGCCTCTTTGGGTTCCTTTTGATTGAGATCTTCTGTGTTTTCTGGATTTGTGTGACTTTTTCTCTCATCAAATTAGGGAAGTTTCCCATCATTACTTTTTCAAACAGGTTTTCTATCCCTTGCTCTTCTTCTCCTCCTGGTATCCCTATTATAATCCCTATTATAATATATGGATATTATTATGTTTCATGCTGCCCTGAATTTCCCTTAACCCCTCTTTGTTCTTTCTGAGTCTCTTTTCCTTTTCTTTCTCTTTCAGGGTGTTTTTTCTACCTTGTCCTCCAGTTCGCTGATTTGATCCTCTGCTTCATCAATCCTGCTTTTGATTCCTTCTACTGTGTTCTTCAATTCAGAAATTGTATTCTTCATTTCCTCTTGGCCCTTGTTGATAGTTTCTATTTCCTTTTTCATGTTGATATAGTTTGCAGTGAGTTCATTGTCATTTCCCTGTAGTTTTTGGTAATTCTCTGTGAGCTCATTGAGCTTCCTAATAACCATTGCTTTGCACTCAATACCTGATAGTTGAGTTGCCTTTATTTCATTTAGCATTCTCTGAGGCTTCCTCCTTTCCTTTCATTTGAGGATTGTTTCTTTGTCTTCCCATTGTTTGTGAGACCCTTCTTGTTAGCTTCTGCTTCTTAAATTGATCTGTTCTGACTCCCTGGGTTTATGGCGTGAACTTCTATGGTAGACCTGTGAGACTCAGTAGTGCAGTCTCCTTGACCTCTCGAGCTTGTTGGTCTTGGGCAGTCATTTGTGTTGGCTCTCTGTATGTCTTTGGGTTTTGATTGTTTTCAGGTCTTTCTTTGGTGGTCCTTCCCTCCAGCTCGTTAACTGAGGATCACTCCTTCCACCATGTCTTGTATTCTGTTGTGCAGGTGTGGAAAGGTTGTTTTGAAGTTGGTTCTTCTGTCTGTATGAGGTTTTGAGGCTTCTCTCTCACTATTGTTCAGTTGTTTTTTCTGGGTAATTTCTCCACTGTTTAGTTGTATTTCCAGATTGGTCCTGGATGGAGATTAGTGTGGTTTCCACTCCGTCACTTTCTTCCATTATTATCTGTTGGTGGTTCCTTTGTTGGTCAGTTTCCTCTTCCAGCAGGTATACTTAAAAGGGATTCTTGATCTTGATAAGAAAAACAGCTATGCACACACACGTACAGAGAGCCAGAGCCTAGATTTCAATTTAGCCCATGGTAGTTAATAATAGTATTTGCATGAAGAACATCAGAGAAAATAAAGAATAGACAAATGGCATGTTGAATATACTTATTTGTTTTGGGACCCAGGATTTGTCCCTGGGATGATACTCTGTCAACAGACAACACTATGGAGGAGGATCAGAGGTGACCTGCACTGACACTCCCTGACCCAGCATGGACAGGGAAGCTGCGTGGAAATCTCTGTGGTCAGAGCACTCCCCTGTGCATCACCACCACTGTACAGACCTGGCTGACAGGTAGAAATGTTTCCAGGAGTCCAGCTAGATCGCAGACCCAGGAACAGCATGTTACATAGGGACTCCTCCTGCAGGGAGTCACCAGGCAGGTATTTGTCTACCTAACACCAGCTTGAGGAGATTCTGAAAAACTAAGAAGGTAAAGGAACCAATATTTGCTGAGCTCTTGGTGGCCATGGGCCTGGCCCTGTACCAGGGGATTTACGTCTTCATTACTTTCACCCTGGGTCCTTAGGCTCTGACCAAGGATGCTGTAAACAATGATGATGATGGTGGGATCTCTCACTGTACTTTTTAAGGATTTCATGTAGCATGTTTGTACCTTATTTGGCATTGATGAGAATCCCTGCTGTAGGAATGGCAGCTACTGTGGTTACCCTTTTTCCTGATGAGAAAATAGAGGCCCAGGGGTTGAAGAGATCTGCCTACACAGACTTAAATGTTCAGTGCCAAAGCCTTAGTCAGAGCTCTGAAGCTTGCCGCAACATCTGTTGTTCCTATCCTTATATCCAGGATTTAAAAGATCATCAATTCCCAATGCTAGAAAAGGCTCATAGCATTTGGTGGCATGACTTGAGGCTTGGCTGATCTTAAGCAACAAGACAGAGCATCTGACAGTAGAAGACAGAAAGGACTGGTTTTCACTGAGAACCATAGGTCCTGAGCACTGAGCTTGGGCATCACGGCCAGAAGCCAGAAGGCTAGCAGTTGAGGGGAGGGGAAGGAAAGATTACTGCTCCCCGGGCATCTCCCTTAACCCCAGGCTCTTCCACTAGGGCCACCCCCCAAAAGCTGCACTGTAGAAATGGGTGGGATAGAGGGGTCTCCTGGTGACATAGTGTGGACCTGCAGCTTTACTTCCTGGGCACTGGTGTGTAATTTCACATGAGATGATCCATTTTCACGTGAGATCACAGCTCTGGGAGCACAAGTACAGGCTGGGGGTTGGGCACTATCATGTCCTCAGCATGAGATGACTGATGTCCCCACTTCCTGTGGTGAGAATCAGATGTCACAATCACTATGAAGTATTAGCTCCATGCCTGGTGCATAGCCACTGCAGAGAATTTTAGCTCCTTCTCCAGCTCATTCTTTGGGCTCCCAGAAAGTGGTCTTGGAGAAAAGCTTCTCCCCTTTTGATACTGTCCTCAGGGCCACAGCCCTCAAGACAACCTTCTCAACACACCCTTTAGTCAGTGGTCTTGGGGGATTGGCCCAGGCCAAGCCCAGGGAATGGGACACAACATTTCCCAAGTCCTCAGGGTTCCTGGACACCATGGCTCCTTGCCCAAGCCAGGCACCAAGCAGGAGGGCAAGGGGAAGGCGTGGAGAGGGCAAGGCTCCAGAAAAGAGCAGTCAGCCAGGGCCTCATTCAAGGCTCCAGCTGGGCCCACTCAGTCCCTGGCCTTGCTGAAGCCACCTGGCCAGGAAGAAAACCTGTCCTGCGAGGTGAGAGGGCCTGAAAAGGAAGGAAGCCCACAGAACAAGGAAGTCATTGAGAACTGAAGCCAAACACCAAAATAAAGTAGTCAGAGAGGAAAGCAGGTCACAGACTGAGCTGCAGGGGCCTGCCCACACCTCATCACACATGCTCACACACACCACACACTCACCCTCCCACCCTCCATGTCTCGGTCTTCGGCCAGGATGAGGGTAAGGTGGGAGATACTGATGTCAGAAGGCCTCCTCAAAGTTGGGTCACTGGGGCTTGGCTTCAAGGATGAATGGGGAAGAGGCAGGTACAGAGAGGAGAAGGGCACACCAGGCTGAAGGAATGGCTTGTTGGGAGGCATGGAGATATGGGTAACCAGAGCCCAAAGCCAGCAATGAAAGAGAAGGAAGGACATAGGGAGAGACGACAGCCAATTTGGGCTTACCAAATACCACCCAGAGAGCAAGGGAGGTCAACCATCTCCTCTTTAGGTGATAGGAGGTGTGAGAGCTCAGTGTGTCAAAGGTCATAGAAGTGGCTTTCACCTCCTGGCAGCCAGCATGGTCCAGAGGCTTTATGTTTATCCTGTCACACAGCGTTCACCATTCTGCCCCCTCAGCACATGGAGTCTGGGTAGGCTCACATGCAGGATAAATGATTGTGCTGGGATTTGATCCAGAACTGCCTTCAGAAACCTTGTCTTTCCCACTATCCTTGCCTTAGGAATCTCTACATGGTTCTGGGACCTGATGTCAACGGACCAGGTAACACTGTACATAAACCCATGGACCAATGGACAGGTGTTTATTGAGCAGTTTCTATGAATAAAGTTGGGGCTGGAGCTGCAGGAAGAGATCAGGAAAAGAATGTCTTGGCCATGATTCACATGCTGCTATGTGGAGAAGTGAGGCAGGTCATGCACGAAAGGTGGAGAGAGCAGCAGCAGGTAATCCACAAGAGCTCAGTGTGTGGCCCAAAGGGATTCAGGCACTAGAAACTGCACAGCAGACATGTGGGGAATGGGTTTGGTCCTGGAGTATCTTGGTTTTCTCTGTATTCCATTTTGTGATTCTAACTACAGAAAAACTAGGGCTCCTTTCAAGTAGGTGCTGAAGTACCACACCTGACCCTTGGCTGCTGAGACCTCTGGAACCTGCCCCTCTACTCCTCCTGGGCCAAGTCTCTGCTGCCAGTTGGTGGCCCACAACCAAGGGTTTTCTAAACCCTGTGACTACTTCCTGATTCCAGAGCTTGGCTCTACCCTGCCCCTACTTCACCTTCTGAAATTTTAAACCCCAGAATACAAATGGAGGTGGGGTGCCAGCCCCAAACCCCATTGCCCAGCTCCCACCTAATCTCTGCCACATAACTAGCAACTGCTGTGTTGAGAGAACCAGGAGGCAACATAGAAAAGCAAGAGTCTGGAATCAGTCCTGGGTCAAATATAGGCTCTACTACCTTCAGCTAGTCGCTTACCCTTTCCAAACCTCAGTTTTCTCATTTAAAAGATAAGTACAAAAGTCCCTGCCTTTTAGAGTGGTTGGAAGAAGACTAAGATGATAACAAGATGAAGAGCTGGAGATGTCAAAGGTGTTCTTTGGTAAATAAGGCCATTGTTTTCACAACAAGGCCACCCTCACCCTTTGGGGACAAAGAGAATGTGCATGCCTACATTTATCAAGTGCCCATGGAATGCATGGTTCAGAGTGTCACAATAACTACATAGCACTACAGATTTTATATAGCATTATCACTATGCTATCTTTTGCTGTTCTTTGATACAATGAAGTGGAAGAAATAAAGATTACCCTTAGCCAAAATGGACCTTCAAGCTTGAGTAGTGGCCAGGGTATAGTCCAGCTGGCTTTCTCTTCCTCAGAAATGCTCATCACTGGGTCTTCCATGGAGCAGCACGTGAAATATCAGCTAGAGTTAGATGCCAGAGTGCATGAAAAACTGTGCCTCAAATTCTGAGACTCATGCAGTCCTAAGATTCACACCCAGAGGAGCTCATGGAGCCAACAGACAGACAGTGGGAACAGCAAGTCACCCACCCTGGGGCTGGCCAAATTTCCTGCATCATATACAATGCTTTCTCTCTTTATCCAGTAGACCTAAACTTTCTTGTGTTCAAAGCACATTCAATGTTACTTCTCTGAGTAAAAATTCTAGAACTAGAGTTTAATCCAGTGGTTTCCATGCTTTTTTTTTTCAATAAAATTAAACATAATGTCCCACTAAATGAAACACAACTGTTGATCAATTTTGTTGAAGAATGAAGCCCTGGAGGATTTTGGGTGGCTGCCCATGGCCCTTCCTCTTTTCCTGAGGCCCACAAGACTGAAGTCCTAGGGTTCTGGGAGGCCAGCCATGAAAACCACTGAACTACTTCAGCTCTGTAAAGCTTAGTAACTAAGACCTGTGATTTGTACCCTCAGATGCACATGAAGTTGATAATAGAGCATTCTCTTATTCTCTAATTGTTTCCTATGTGCTAAGTTGATCTCTCTCAAGAGACTGCAAGGCAGGAGGTGAACTCTGTGTTTGCTCCTCTGGGCTCCACTGGGCTCCTCCAAGCCCTGGTAAAATGCATGTGAGAGTTCTTGGTTAAGTTGACGTGAATGGGACCAGAATGCTAGGGCCAATATCTGCTCTGAACCAGTGACTCCTGATGTCCTTACCCAGTGTGGCAGAGGGTGATGGGAGTGGACATGCTCACATGGCCCCAGTCCTATTCCTATGCCCCAGGAATATCAGGTGCCCCAGCCCCAGCATCTCCAGGGAAATGGTGGGGTATGGTGACCATGTCTGATTCAGGTTGTCTGCAGAGCTAGAATAGGGGCCTTTGGATGAAGGGACAGGGTCATGTAGCCAAGTGGATGCTTTGGCCTGACACACTGTAGCTGCAGGAAGGTACAGGGAAGGTTGTGCAACTCCTACTCAGAGCTGCCAGTGGAGAAAGCATCCCCTAGGTCACACTGGGCCAAGGGCAGAGAGCCAGCATTGCTGGAGAGAGCACCCTTGGGGTCCAGACCCCACGCTGGGTAGGAGCTCTTACATGTCTTAACTCATCTGGTTCCCTTAATAGCCCACAGGCTGGTCAATTTTATCACTCCCATTTATAAACAAAAAATATTTGTAAGCATTTTCTTGCCCAATAGCAAATTAGTGAGAGAATCTCCATTTGAACCCAGATCCCAGGACCCCAAAGTTCATGCTTTCCCCACTGTACCTACCACACTACCTATAGACAACCTGAGAGGCAGACAGAACAGCAACAGGAATCTACCCATAGAGCTTCACTGCTCTCAGAAAAGCCTCAGAAACCATTAACAGAATCAGGCCCTTGTGGCCACTGAACAAATCTGGTCACCTTTGAAAGCTGGCCCATATCCTATCAGATCTGTGAATAGAAGACACAGCAGAAGCATAAAAAGAAATGCCTAAATGCTCATTTCTGTAGCAGGTTCTATTGGTCTCCTCCAGGTAGAACAATGAGCAAATTCCTCATCTGGATTCCTATTTACACTGCTGCTCTTAAGGTCAATCACTTGTTTGTTAACACTAGATTTACTCACTTTCATTACTCATTAGAGGCTGTCAGAAGCTGATAATACGCTCCACTGCTCAGTCAACACCCAGGGTCTTATGGGTAAACACTGTGAGGCCTGAACATACAGCTGGAGCACAGTGGCTCCAGATTAGTGATTCCTCAGGCTTTTTTGCTTGATGAACTTCAATGTCACTTGTCCTTTGGCCTCCTTTGTATCCCACATGTATCCAAGTGTGTTCTCACATGTGTGCTCTGCTGGGGTTGTGGAGATTCAGCACTTACCATTCCCCAAGCTAAGTTCCAAGGGGCCAAGTCATAGATGACTCAAGGCAGCAGGTGGTCTATGGTCGGCCTCTCTGTCCTAAACACACCGGCCCTCCAAGCTGGGCAGGTGAGTGGCTGAGCCTGGTTTAGCTCTCAGCTTCCCTCCCCTTGTCTTCTGTGGCTTCTCCCAGGGTGCCAGCATTTCCTGAGTCCCCACAGCCTTCTCACACCCTGACCTCTTCTTGCTGCCTACTTAGCCTCAGGACAGCCACCCTACCAAGATCACATTGGTGCTTGGAGAGTACTGAAGTCCCTGTCTTTGGAGCTCCAGATATAAATTGTTCCATGGCAAAAATGAGGGAGAAAGAACTCTAGTGGCAATGGCACAGGGCAAAAGGCAAACCTGGACTGGGAAACAAAGTCCTTTACAACTGTGACATTCTCTGAGAAGGGATTGTTAGTTTAATCTACCCTTTGCCAAGAAATTGGCTGCAATTTAAGGAGAAAGGAAGAATGAGAAGCCAGCTCTCCTTTTGCCATCATTTGAATGCCCAAGGCCTATGTACAGTAAGAAGGTCTCAGGGAAGACATCAGGCCTTTACTCGGGGTCTTTGCCATCAGAGTTACCACATAGGCAGGGCTTACACCTGTCAGGTCTGTAGTCAGGGTGGGTCCAAGGAGCAGAAAATTACAGGCAGTTCCTCTGAAGGGGCAGAGACCATGTCTCCAGTCCAACCGCAGGCTTGACACCCATGCAAACATGTGCTGAGCCCTTTCTGCCACCATGCCTCTTCTCATAGCCTGACAATAGCTCTCTCCGATGAGACCTAGGTAAATATTTGTTAAATGAATGGAACTGCTCACCTGAGGCAGCCTGAGCAGTCAAAAGGGGCTACATTCCCACAAAGGCCTCAACTCTGCTCTCAGTCTCTGCTTGATTTGTAGGAAGTACAGGCTTCTCAGAGCCTTCTTCCCACACCCATCAGAGCTCCTGGGGACACCTGCCTGTGGTCAACGCTCCATCCAGGCACTGCTCACTGCTCACTTGCCCGTGCAGCAAGATCAGGTTCAACCTGCCTGAGGCTGTTCCTGGGGGCTGGAGAGTGGTAGGGGGTACATTGCCACCCAAGCTATTGTGGCTGTGGGCCTTCCAGACCTCTGCTGCTAAGAGTTACACTGAAATCCACCAGCTGCCATGCTGTCCCCAGCCTTGTGGGGGAGACAGAAAGCAGCCCAGGCTGTCAGTGGACAAATATTGATTGTGTGCCTACTCTGTGGTAGGTGCTGAGAGCTGGCACTGCTACCAGCTTGGCCAGGCCTCCAGAACTCAAGAGCTAAGCTGTGTGCAGGGGGTGTCCCTCAGCAGCATCTCCTGGGCCCCAGAGTGTGAAACTCTTAGTGGTTCAGCACTTGTAGTATACATACACACATACACACACACACACACACACACACACACACACACACACGTGCACATTTTTCCTAAAGCAAGCTCCTTTCCCCAGGGGGAGCTAGCTCTGAATGCATTTCTCTTTCATCCTCTTGCTAGGTAACCAGCCCACTCCTAACGGTGGGCCTTGGGGCTGACCCCAGCTCCTCTGCCCTTACTTCCCTGTGCTGAGATTCTCTCAAGTGCCTACTGCCCTTCCCTGAAGCCTGGTCTTCCTGCTGTCCCTGCAGAATATTGGACTTGTCCACAATTGCCCATCCTTGCTTCAAGGTAAACTCAATTCCTGCAACATGGAGTGTGGGTGAGAAACATTTAGCCCCCAGGTCCAGATCTGGGGCCCCAGCTCAGACAAGCCTCAGGGCTTGGGCACCTGCACAGCCAGAACCCTGGCACCTTCATGTGGGTTAGCCATAGCGTTTCAGGTGGGAAAGGGCAGGAAGACCTCCCCTCACCCTTGGCAAGAGGAGATGTGGCTTCACCAAAGGAGGTGTCACCAATCTCAGCTGGGGTTGAGAAGAGCAGTTTCCTATGGGTAATGTCCAAGACTACTCAACTTGCCAGCAGAAAGCTGAAAACCAAGGGCTTGGTCCAGCCCCGGCTTGTCTTAGGACCTCCCTCTAGCCTGTCTGCCTCCCAGTGCCTAGCATAGGGCTGGCAGGTGGCACGTCTTTGTGAAACCAATGCTCCAGCACAGTTTCAGACATGCTAGCTCACACTCACCCAGGCCATCTTTTTATTAACTTCTTTGTTTTGTAATTCAACTCGGTAAAAATTGTTTTTTTTTTTTTTATCACTGGGCTGATTTCTTTTCCTCCCACAGGATCCTTCTCCTTCCTGGAGCCCAGCCAGCCTGTCACTCTGCAGACAGGCAGGTGTCAGCAGGGATCCCCCAGTCTCACGCTGCTACTACATCACATTTCAGCACATGTGGCCTAACTTCTACGTCATTTTTCTGGACTTTCCTGTTGAAGATAATAATGAGGAGAGGAGGCTGGATAGACAGTAGGAATTTTAATAGAGGAAAAGCGTATGGCTCAGGGGAAGAGGTCTTTGTGCTGATGCCTTAAGAGCCCTGTGGGGACAGAAAAAGGAGAGGTGGGCCTCCTAACTCCTCTTGCATGTGAACTGGAAGGGGCAGAGGTTCACAGACAGCCACTGTTCAAAATCAGCAGCCAGTAAAGGGACAGTGACGGGAGGGATTTGTTCAGCTGCACTCCTGCCCTCACACCCAGAGTGCCAGGTCCTGTCCACAGCAAGAGGCCTGCAATTTACATTTCTGCCAGGAGACTTCTTCAAGCCGTGTCTCTGGGACCATGGAGGGGCCTGAAGCAGGAGTCAGTGAGTTCAGTCAACGGAAAACCCAGCACAGGAGGAAAAGGCCTCTCAGCTCACCCAATAATTGATACGCCCTTGATGAAATTGAGGGAAGGAGATCCAGAAGTGTGCCAGCCAGGTAGAGGACATCCACGGAAATTCACAGCTACTGCTCACTTGATGATGTGTGTAATAGCCCACAAGTCTTCTCATTGATTGATGTCTTTGTTGGATTTTTAAAAAATGAAAGTAAAAGTATTTATCACGCACACAGAAAAGGGATCGAGGCAATTGTAAGTTCATCCCCCGAAACATTTGTTTCCCCTAACCTCTAAAGCTCCTGAGTTGAGAATTTTCCTCAGAAAGTTGTGGTGTGTGTGTGTTTCAGGGGCACATTTCTGAACACGGTAGACAGACTAAGAGAGAGAGAGAGAGCATGTGGGGAGGGCCTCTTGGGAAGAAGGGAGGCAGCCAGAACTTGGAGTGGGAGGGAAGGAGAGTTCTGGGCTGGAGGAGCAGCAAAGCCCCTGAGAGGGCAAGGGCTCGGCCGGTTATGTGACAGAAAGGAGGCCAAAGGCTGGAGCCCAGTGAGCACCTGGGAAGGGATGGGATGAGGTCAGACAGGGAGGCTGGGAATAGAGGAATCAGGCCCTGGAAGGTCAGGCCAAGAAATTTGGTTTTCCTCCTAAGTTCTGTATCTTGTTAACTATTCTCATAGTTCCCAGCACTGTGCCTGCCATGGGGCAGTCACTGAATGAAACACTACTGGACTGTAACCATCTCAGCACATTCCCAGATGAGGTAGCTACTCCCAGTCAGGGAATTCCTCAGAGGCAGGAACCACAGAGCTTCATGGTAAGATCTGAGTACTTAAAAAATCACTCTAGCCCTGGCCAGTGTTACTCAGTTGGTTGGAGCATTGTCCCATAACTGAAAGACTGCAGGTTCAGTTCCCAGTCAGGGCACATACCTAGGCTGTGGGTCTGATCCCAGGTCCTGGCGCATAAGATCCCCAATCCAGAAACATACAAGAGGCAACCATTGATTCTCCTCTCACACATCAATGTTTCTCTCTCTCCCTCTCCTTCTTCCTCTCTCTCTCTCTCTCTAAGCAATGAGAGAATGTCCTCCAGTGAGGATAAAAAATTTAAAAAAATTAAAAACCCACTCTGACTGCTGAGCAGAGAAAAGCAAGAGTGAGCTCAAGTGGAACTGCCAGAAGCTACCAGTCCAGGTAGGAGGTGATGGGAAGAAGCAACAGAGTCTGCATAGTTTCAAGGACGGTTTGCAGAAGGTAAGGACTGAGTCCAAACACAGCCTCTGTGAAAATCTCCCTGAGATGCTATAGGAAGTAAGCTGGTATTCATGAGCCCTGAGCCCATGGAAAAAGTGAACTAGAACTTCTGGTGAATTAGCAGTAGGTGTTTTTGCAAAACCTGCATGAGATGTGTGTTTCATAGCATCTGGCCCCGACTGTGTAACCTTGGGTGAGTGACTTTGCCTCTCTAAGACTCAGTTTTCTCACCTTTAAACAGGCCAGAGGTGTGGTGGAGGGCGGCACACCTGCCCACCAGTGAAAGCTCACCTGTGAGTTCCAGCTTGCATCATTAGCATGGGGCTCCATGCTGGGGCCATATGTCCCTCTGGAGCAGCTTTCTCCCCTCTGCCAGGCAGGTCTGCTCAGAAAAGGGAAACCACATGGGGTGGTTCTTCCCCTCAGCTTACCAAAGTGTACCACCCCGCCCCCACCCCACTGACCCCAAGTGGCTTATCCTAGTGTGTTTCTAATAGCGAGAACTTAGAATAACTAAGCTGTCGAGCACCTGCAGATGGTTACATATGTTTGGCACACAGCCATTGGATGGAATAGTATACAGACATTGCACCTGATGTTTGCAGTGAATTTCTCATCAGAGGGAAAAGTACTTCTGACAAGATGTTAGTCACCAAACCTGGAATCACAGCGCTGTATACAGTGCTGATTAAGACCGCGGGCTCTGCAGTCCAACAGAGTTGGGCTTAAATCCATCCTCTGCCTTTTTGTTTCCATGTGTGAGCCAGGTTTGACAACCTTCTGACATTCTGGTTAGTACATATATAAAATGAAGTGGCACCGCCTCCCTCCAAGGCTATAGCAGGTGAATGAATGATGCAGGAAGCCTGGGGGTACTAAGAACTTGGGAAAGGTGACACTACACCAGCCACATAAAACTAAACTACATTTGTATGAAAGGATGGGAAAATATACCAAGTGGTTTTCTCTATGTAAATTATTTCCCTCTACTTCACTGTTTTATCTGAGTTTTCTCTAAAAAGCATAATATACTTTTAAAGTGGAGCCAAATAACTTTATTCTTGTTTAATATATATCTTTGGTGGAGGCACTGCAGGCTCAGCCTGACATCTAGATCGCCCTGGGTCCTGTTGGGGTCCACTGAGGGAATGGGATTCAGTGCTGTCCATCTGCACACATGCCCAGTAGACACATGGCCTCAGGGCCACAGGGGACAACTTCCGTCCCACAGAGGCAAAGGTCCCACAAAGGAAGTGAATAATGCACCCTGGGCATCAAGGCTCAGGACTCAGGTGGTTTTCTCATCTGCACTGTGGATGAGTTTTCTTGTCCACCTCTGATGGGTGCTCCCTTGCTGATCACTTGGGATAACTACCCATGCTGAAGCACCTCCAGACCTCTGGTCATACAAGGTGGGAGGCAGAAGTTGCCAGGGCCAGACCCCTGACTTGAGGGCTAAGAGCTCCTCTCTGAACCTGTCTTCTACTCAGGTCTGCTAGCTCTGCCTAAAGACAAATCACTTTTTATTACCACATGCCCACTATAAAGAACCATGTCCTGGCAATATTAGAAAGTTGTCACAAGGCTGTACTGAACCCTACCAACCTCTGCCGTGTTAACTGTGTGGCCTTGGGCAAATCACCTAACTCCTTTGTGCCTCATTCCCTCTTCTGTGAAATGAAGACCGCGTCAGGCCCTGCCACACAAGTTTGTTGAGGGAATTGAATGAGTAAGTACACATATATAGAGTGACTGCATGTAGTGGGGACTGAATTAATATCATTCCCTCCCTCTCTGCTCCTCTTTGTATAGCCTTTCTTCCTTTGATGAGGAACCTCAGTTCCCTGTGTGGCCACTCTAGGACCTCACACACAGCTGCTCTCCACCAGTAAGGGCGTCCCTGGTTCAGGACCCCTCCCTCAGATATCAGGTGCTGGTGTGCCTGTCGATGGCTGCACCCTGCCACCAGAGGCAGACAGCAGCTTGCACGATACTGGGGGTCTTGTTTACACACACTGAGAACCATAGCAGCAGATAAACTGATAGGAATTTAGGGCATAAGGCGGACAAGGGGATCTGACAGGGACCCTAGGACATCCCTGAGCTCTCTCTACATTGGCAGATGCCTCTCCTGCATTGGCCCCCTGACATGGAACAGCCAGATAAACTCAAGGGCTGGGGGTCAGCAAGAGGGGAGGGGGCAAGTGGCAGAAAGGACCAAGCACGGGGTCCAGTCAAGTAAGCATAGTTTAACTCTTGCTCTGCCACCGCAGACCACTGCCTCAACTTGCTGAGTCCCCTCTTCTGCAAAGATGATAAACAATGGCAACACATAGGCTAGTTGTGAAATCAAGTGCCTTGTAAAAGGCAGCCAGTAAACAGTGCAGTTAGAGCACAAAGGTGGTCAAAGGCCAGTCACTTGTCCTAAGTGACATAAGCTCCTTCAGAGACCTATCACTTCAGCTGAACCTCCCAAGGAAGGTGCTGCCATTATGCTTGTTTTACACAGGCACAAGCCATTTGGAGCCGCCTCTTAAGGTCACAGAAAGACAAGGCTGGGAGTTAGCACTTGACATCTGTTTTCTGATTTCTAAGCCAGGAAACCTCTTCTTATACACCCTAACACTCATTGACCCTAACACCCTCCCAGCTTCCACAGCCGTCTGTTGTGTGACTTCCAATGGCAGCAGAGATAAGTTCTCCTGTGTCTCAGTGGTACCACCTGTGGGTTCACTCTGACTTCCCAGGACAAACATCCTGATGAGTCCTTGAAGGTCAGGAACCCAGGGGAAGGGACACATGAGAAAAGAGTGGTTATGGCATACTCTGTCACTTACTCAGCCCCCTTCATTTATTCTGCCAGTCAAGTAAGTTTTCAACTGGAGAGATGGTGGAAAGACAGATCCCAGTGGCTGGCATGGCTCGGGCAGAGGTGAGGAGGCTGGGCAGGGCACAGTACATTCCAGATCAAGTGGCCAGAGCAGGGAATCCAGGAGTGGGAATTTGGCAATGGGAAAGGTAGTTTCAGGCCCGGTTAAGGGGAGGGAAGGCTTTTTCTGTATATCTGACCTGTTTCTTCCACCTTGCCCCCTCCAGTCCTCAGTGACCCTGCCCAAGCTGCCAGCCCCTCAGGGGGCAGGAGTCATTTTTGTGGAACTTCTTAACATCTTCCCTTGGGCGCCTAACAACATTTCACCTGCTTCCAGCAGGACAGGCTGCGTGATAAGAAATCCAGGAAGTTCAACAAACTTGAAGCGCTCAGACATCCCCACAGTTTATGCCAGAATAAACAGAGCCTGGCACAGGGCTGCAAGGTCCTGTCCCAGGGCAAACACTGCCCTTTGCCAAGTATGGAATTGTTTTTGCAAGGGTAGCGTGTGTGCTTGGTGGGTGAGAGAACAGTTCCACCAAGCTCCTTGATCGTGTGCCCCACCCCAGCTCTGGCATCAGTTTGTACTAACCCAGCACAGAGGGAGCCAGGGGCAGGGGGAATGAGGTGGAACTTTCACGGCCATTAATGAAAGATACAGAAGTTATTGCAAAAAGTAATAACACTAATGAGCAATCTTCCCACAGTCTCCCAGCCTTGCCAACACATCGTCTCACTTGATCTTTAAGTGCCCTAGGAGGTAGGCAGGAAGGGGAGGAGGAGGTGGCCTCCTGCCTGGGAAAACTGAGGTCCAGCGTGCTTAAGGGGTGTGCAGGTAGTGCAAAAGAGCAGAGAGCCTGGGCTTTGGAGCCAGACAGGGCTGGATTCACCATGAGCCTGAGGCAGGTCCTCTGGGCTCCATTCCCATGTGAGCCTCCATTCACATGTATGTGCAGTGACAATCGCAGCCTCTACCCACGGGTCCTGGGTTCACTGAGATGAAAGCCCTGGGAGCCTGGAGCCCTGTGCCTGGCCTGTCGTAGCCTCAGTAATAAAAAACAGGCTCCAGGCTTGGGTCCAGGCACCACACCAGTTAGGGGCACAACAGCCCTCCAGCACCCCACAGAGATGCCAAGCAGACAAAAGACTACATTTGTGAGCTCTTGTAATCAAGCAACAAAGCACATTTGCCTCTGACTCCACACTCCCACTGCACAGTGTCCAATCGAACGTGAGCAGCACGCATGTGAAGACCTGGCTGCAACTGCTACGTCAGGCATCGCAGGCAGCTCCTGTGTAAACAGCAGCAAAGTAATTTAATGCAAATGATGAAATCTGTGCCCCGCATTGCTTGTTATTAATAGGAATTCAATGTATTTTAAGTAATAAAATAGTGAATAATTTGGGCAATCAACACATTGTGCAAACCTGACAGTCCCATGATGGGACTGACATGATAAGCTGTTCTCTGGCTCACACTGGCCCGTCAAGAAAAAGCCGCAATCATACAGCATCAGTCACTTCTGGCAGGGCCACAGGTTACTGCATCCGTCTAGGGCTCAGAAGGCTGGCACCGGGAGGCAGGCCTCGTGGTACCAGCTACGCTTGTGCCCGCAGGTTTTGCTTCGCTGACAATTTTGAACTTCCCTCTCCTCACTCTGGTATACTCTCACACATGACCCTCCTTGAATCTCTTTGTTCCGTACACTCTATCCAGGCCTTCTGCACCAGAAACCAAACTGTAGCCTGACACCTCAGCTTGTCCCAACCCCCTCGAGCCTAAGCTCAGCCCAGAGGGAAACCCACGAAAGCACACATGCAGTCACATGTGCATGTGTACCTGTGCACATCACATACAGGTCTCTCAACTGCACACATGTGTGCACACACGACCCCTTCTTGCATGCAAGATACACACTGAACAGTGCATGCTAGGAAAGGGGTCCGAATCTGGGGAACACAGTCGGGGGGAAACAGTACAGCCAGAGAGAACTGACCCTGCTGCCCATTTGTCCCAACCTCCATTCCCACCACTGTCCCCATGCACCCAGACCCAGCCAAACAGACTTGAACCCGTGCAAGCCTTTGCTCATGCAATTGCCCTTGCCTGGAGCACATGTCTGTCTTCTCAAGGCATAATCGTCACCTTCTCTGTGAATGGAGAGCTAACCAGAACTCCCGTGGTAAGGAGACCCTGGGGTATGCTGCTGTGATGAAAAAATCCCCAAATCCTAGTGAGTTTTGACAATCAGCTGGGTTCTGCTCCACACGGTCACACAGGGACCCAGGCTGCCAGCAGCATTACCATCTTGTGTCTTTACCAGCTACAGTGTTCTCATTGGCTGTGACAGGGGAAGAGGGGTGCTAGAGTGGCAAGCCTCAGGCTAGAGAAAGACATGTCACCTGCATTCACATTTCATTGGCCAGAATTAGTCACATTGGTGCTACCTAACTGCTGCGGAACAAGGAAGTAAAGTCTTCTTCATCTGTGTTCATTTCCTATTGCTGTTGTAACAAATTAACACAAACATAAAGGTTTAAAGCAATTTATTCTTTCACAATTCTGGAAGTCAGAAGTCCAAAATGAGTTTCAGGAGCTGAAATCCAGCTATCAGAAGGGCTGGGTCCTTCTGAAGGCTCAGGCGCACCTGCATTCCTGGCTCATAACCCCTTTCTTCTACCTGCAATACCAGCAGAACTACACCTTCTCTCTTTTCTGACCTCCTTCCTCCTTCTTAGAAGTACCCATGTGTCCACTTGAAAATTCAGGATAATTTCCCATCTTAAAATCCTTCAGTTAATCACACCATGTAAGGTAACAGTCACAGATTTGGGGTAGCAGGCATGACCATCTTTAAGAGGCCATTATTCTGCCTATCACAATATTCCAGAAACACGAGCTAGGACATAGGTTTTGGGGACACACGGCTTGGCCTCCTCCTTCAGCTCTGCCCCCTGTGTTGTCATGGCCCACAAGGCCTCCCTCTAGCAACAGGTGAGCTCTCAAAGGGCAGATACTGGCCATGAGCATCTGTGCCCAGCAGGCACCTGGCACACAGCAGGGGCCTGGCAAAGTTTGCAGGAAGGGAGGGAGAAAGGAAAATGTGAATGAATTTGGCAAGATCGAGAGGTGTGTAAGGAGAGAAAAAGTAGGCGGACATTAATGAATCTAGAACAATGACATCACGCACAGCCAATCTGGGAAGTGAATTTTGCTGCAGTGGGGGGTTCAGCATGAAGCATGAGCACTGCATGCCCAGACATGGAGGAAAGGTGAGAAATGATACATGGAAGAAATTAGGAAAGAAAGGGCCAGAGGAGGCAGGAGACAGAAGGCGCTTAGAGGGATCCAGGCACTGCTCGAGGCCCTTGACAGAGGGCCTAGCAGTAGGTCTCCCCAGCAACCCCGCAGGCAGTACAGTGTCGATGAGGGACCTGGGACTTGGGGAAGACAGGTCCCTGACCCAAATTCACATGCTGGACAGTGGCTGTGCAGGAATGTACAGGACACCTAGCTCCATGCAAGGTTTTGCCACACTTGTGGTGGGTTGCGTCCCCACCTCTTAAACATCTCAGGGGACTGGGACTCAGGAAGTGGTTGAAATGAAGGGGTTGGGCAGGATGATCTCCAAGTTTCCTTGCAGCTCCAACCTCCTTGTGTCCTTAGGCAGATCTAGTTTGTCAGGACAGACTTCTTAGAAGGGTTGGGGGTCTGAAGTTCTTCCAACTGACAACAGACACACAATTCCTTTTATGTTGCCAAGAGACAATCCAGGGCAGGGAGGGAGAGGCCCACAGCAAAGATGACTCCATGCCCCAAAAGTGAGATTCACAGCAGCCCACAGGATTGTGCAAGCTGCCCACAGGCCTGCCAGTCAGCCCTGGCCTGGAGGAGGGCTGTTTACATTCCCTGAGGGTGTGCTTCCAGTTAACTCCACTGCATACACAGCCCTGAGGGCTGCCAGGAGCATTTGTGTGCAGACGTAGGATGGGCCTCACGAGGCCCATCATCTCAGACACCAGATGCCTGTTACTCCATTTATTCATTCACTCATTCATTCACTTATTTATTCATTCATGCATATTATTTTTTACTCCCTCATTCATTGCCTGAGTGTTTGCTAGGCATTGTGCAAGGTATTGGGGACATGGAGGAAAACAAGACATCATCCTGATGAGTGTCCAGGACTGAAAGCCTCGTGTTTAGTGCCACAGTGGCACTAAATATAGATAATGATCTCCCAGCAGGGTTGGTGCAACAATAAAGGTATGTGCCTGGAGCTCAGGGAAAACAGAGCAGGGGACTTTGATGTCTTCCTATGGAAAATATTTAACTCCTATTTTAAAAAATCAAAACAAGATAACTTTATACTCAATTACCTCAGAATATTTTACATAAATTTAGGTATATGAGAATGTCACATTTCAAGTATTCTTTACATTCCACTTGAGAGCTGGCCAGGAAAATTAACTTCAGTCATTTTCAGAACTCCCTGCCTGTTAAGGCCATGCAAAGGGCCTGGGGTTTGCACAGTGCATGGGGTTCCACAGAAGGTTCCCCAGAGAGACCCATCCTTCCAGTGGGTGTGTTCCTTACTGTTCAATGGCTGCTGAGTTGGGGGCTCAGGGCCCTGGTGTGTGGCTGTGCTTTGACTCCCATTGCCCTGGACAGTGTGACCTGTGGGAAATCATGCCATGTCTTGGGGTGCTTTTATGTAGGGGTTCCAAATCCCACTTCTGAGGCATGGGACCCCTTCCAAGATGTCAGGAAGCTTCCCCCTTTTTTCTCACAACCCTCTCCCCCACCCTGCCCTTTTTTATGGAACTGCCTGCATATTTTCTTTCTTGATATTCTTTTTTTTACAAAGGATGGATGTCTTTAAGCAGCTTCTGGTTGGCTTCTACAAATACCCCAAGGACCAGAGAGTGGCCAGAAGTCTGGCTACAAATCTGGGACATTGAGAGGGACAGTGCAAGGGAGAAAATATAAGTTTATAGTTTAATAAATTACCTGTCCTCCACAGTTACCTGTCTACTTTTACTTATCATTTCTTTAGGAAATGTCAATATTTCTAGAAATGAAGCTAAAAGATCAGCATATTTTATTTATTATTTTATTTTATTTATTTCTTTTTAAATTTTATCTGTCAATTAGAGTTCATGTTCAATCTTATTTTGTGTTAGTTTTCAGTGTACAGCATAGTGGTTAGACAATGATATATTTTACAGCTATCTCCAGTACCCACATAGTTATTACAGTATAATTGACTATATTCCCTACGCTGTACTACAAACACATCTCTATGACTATTTTGTAACTACCTATTTGAACTTCTTAATCCCTTCACCTTTTCATTCAATCCCCTATCCATGAGTCTGTTTCAATTTTGTTTGTCTCTTTATATTGTTCTTTAGATTCCACATATAAGTGAAATCGTATAGTTTTTGTCTTTCTCTGACTGACTTATTTTACTTAGCATAATTTTCTCTAGGTCCATCCATGTTGTCGCAAATGGTAAGGTTTTTTTCTTTTTCATGGCCTAGTCATGTGTCTGTACCACAGCCTTTTTATCCACTTGTGTCCTGGACATTGTAGAATGCTTCCTGAATCTGTGTGTCCCCCGCGCCGGGCCATGCCGATCTCTGTAACTTTTCTTCATATACCAGGTGCTGCTGGAGCAAGCACAGAGCAGCACATTTTAAAGAACATTTTTCAAGTTGCTTTTCCAAAGGTTCCCACCAATTTACTCTCTCACCAGCAACATGTGGGCATTGTCTGTTTCACCACCCCATTACCAGCGCTGTGTTAATATGCTTTATTTTTTAATCTCTGACAATTTTATAAACTAAGAAATTTTATTTTCAACATTTGTGCCTTCCTTTAGTTATTTATATTGTTCATTTATTTTAAAAATCTGTTATTTTCAATGCTCTTTTTAAATACAAAAAGTCCTGGGGAAGTATGGGTGGACATACCCTAGGAGTGCCTCAGGCTTTGCTAAAGTCACCTCCGATGTCCTTGCAGATGCCTTTCCTCACCTAGGGTACCGTCCTCACGTTGTCTGACTGGAATTTTCCAGCTGGTGCTTCTAGACCCTACACAACTCCAGAAACTGTCTATTCCCTCCCTAGGGAGTGTGGCACCCTATTCCCATGATCTGCCCTAGAGTGTGATTAATATTTGGCCTTTTACACGAACCACCTCATGCAGGTGGTTGGGCAGACCTGTGAGTGGTGGGGCAGGCCTATGACTGGTGGGCCTTGCTGAGCCCCAGCTTCCTCCATAACAGATAGAATCATGCCTGTCATTTGGGGTTGGAGTGGGCATGAGATGAGATCAAGTCTGGAAAGTACCCAGCAAGCACTTGGCATTGGTACATGCTCAGTGAATTTTAGCTATTATATTGTTATTAGTACCATTCTTCTTCTTCTCCTCTCTCTGGAAGGCAAGGGTGTGGCTTTTATCTCTGCATCCCTGGTTGCTGGCCCAGAATGTCAAAGCGAATCAATCAAACTGTCTATTGAGTAAGCATTTCTCTGCCCTTGGCACTAGTCTCCCATCTGTAAGACTGGGATGGAGCACCATCTCCCCTACCAAGCAGCTGATTGGATGACTCGATACCCATTCCCTGGCCCCACATTCCCCACCCATCTTTGTCTGCCCCTTGCTAGAAGCTGGAGAAGTATATTCAGGTGTTTGTATTCCCAGCATCCCTTGCCTACAGGAGTGGCCATGTGACCCACATCTGGCCAATGAGGCACCAACAGGGAGTTGCTGGGAGACCCTCTTCTTTTTTGATGGTGTTGAGGTGGCCACCTAGCATCCATGAGGTGACAAGTAGACACACCTGCTCAGGACAACAAGCAGAAAGCTGGAAAGAGCCCAATCCTCTTTGGCATCACCAGCAGCTGACCCAGACCACCAACCACCCATTTCTTAAGATTCTTATTATGTTACAAATATAAACCTTCACTTGTCTAAGCTACAGTGAGTTGAGTTTGCTGTTAAGGGAAGCCAAATGAATTTCTGATACCTATGAGCTTGCTTTAATATGCTCATCAAATATTTCATCCCCTTCCTCCCTTTCCTCTACTTATTCCTTCTTTCCCTTTCAAAGGAAAAGCCAAGGAACCTGGAAACACACTGAATATCTGAGACATGGATCTAGTGAGACAAGAGTCACAGAAGTTAAACTTTTCTCTCTTTCCCTTCCCTATTGAGGACCTGGGAGTCACCGATGGCCTGAATGCTGAGAAAAAAAGAACAAGCCCAAGAGGTCTGAGGAGCAGACCCAAGGGGCCACCAAGGAGAGGGGTCCAGGAAGGCACACAGGGTCACAGCCTTGGGACTGCTGGGCACTCAGGGCTCACAGCCTGTGAGGGCCCACCCTGCTCTCTGCAGCCAGAGGAAGGGACTGCCATTTGTCAGTGACCAAGGAAGGCATGACAGGACGTGTCTTTGACTCATCCTGACTCCCCCAGCTCCTTTCAGAGAATGAAGAACCTGCGCTTTCTAACCCCTAGGCATTCATGTTTATTGAGTTACCGCCTCTGTGTGTCAGGTTTTCATCTTCACGAGAGCCCTTTGATACAGGACTTCGCATCCACATTTGCAAAGGAGAAAACTGAAGCTCTCCAAGGTCACACCACTAGAAAGAGGGGAAATCTGGGTTCCCTCCCAGAGATAACAACCCTGCAATGTAACGTGTTGTTTCAGAGGGTATTTTATTCGTTGTCTCCCATACAGGCCCTATTCATTCCCAACTGAGTGCCTTTGTCTGGGCTGTGCCTGCCCCCCTCCCTGAAGCACCCTCCCTGCTTTGTTGGCAGCTGGTTCCAGACTTAGCCTTACTCCCTCCCTCATTATAAGTCACTACTGCTTGTTTAGAGCCCACTGTGCTATTTTGCAACAGCCCTAACAAGGGGTGTCTTCATCCTTGCTTTCCAGGTGAGTAAACTGAGGCTCAAAGAGGCACAGTTGCTGGCCTGGGTCACATAGTTAGTGACAGAGCAGCCAGGACACAAAGTTAGCTCTGCCTGGGGCAGAGTCCTCAGGAGGCTGAGGAGAGGCCATGGGCTGAGATTCAGGTGAAGGTCAGGCCTCCCAAACACTTGGTCTCACCCCTTCTCTCCTCCCCCAGGCTTGGCCCTGCAAATTGGCTTTGACCTTTCATGCCCTTGCCTTTGAGCTTTCCCCCCATTCAGTGTGAAACACAAAGGGAGAAAAAGGGCTTGGAGCGGGAAAGGCCCCTCCCGACCCTGCGCAGGGCCACGCCCCCTGCAGGCTCAGGAGGCCTCCAGGGTCTGTTTGCACAGTTGGGGAGCTTGCTGGCACCCCACCTCCAGGAGAAAGGCACCACGAGGTCATCTGTTTACTCTGGGATTAGCGGCTCCCAGCGGGAGCTCTTTTCCTCTGAGACAAAAAGAAAGCAGACAATCTGTCAGGTAAACAGGCGACATTGTTCCCAAAGATGTCAGGGCCTCTCTGTGGGCTGGCCTTTGAGGTCCGTGGCTCTCGGGCAGGGAGAGAGCTTACTCAGAGAGGCTCTGGCTGAATGCAGGTCTGATGCAGTTAAAGCGGGACAAAGGTCTCCGGTAATTCCTGACTTTCCTTCCCAGCCCTCTTTGCACTCAGAGCCCTGCCTCTCCAGGAGGGGGGTCTCTTGATGAGTCCAACAAGCAGGGTATAAGAGATATGTGTCACAGATGGGGAAACTGAGGCTGGCAGCAGCTTCTTCAGGCACAGAGGGTAATCCCTGGGGTTCCAGGAGGTGGTGGTTGAAAGTAAACCAGGGCCCCTGCCTTGCTCTTCTGTGGGAACAACTGGGGACAAGAGACTTGGTGGAGCCTGACTTCTGCACTGGAGGTGCCTCCATAGTGTGGGCACTTGGAACTGTCACCGCCCCCTGCCCCCCCACCCCCCGCAACAAACTATTCCATTTTACCGATTGCTATAATACTTAAACAGCTGGACAGAAGGCCTGGTCATGGCTGTGCCTAGTCCCTTCAACATTCACATGACAAGGCACCACCCTTGGAAAAATGGAACAAAGGGGCAGAGGCCTCTCTCACGAGCACACGAGTGCCAAGCAGTCCGGAGGCCTGAGTCCCAGACAGCTCTGCTCCCAGTTTGCTCTGTGGCCCCCAGCAAGTCACTGGTGCTTTCTGGGCTGCAGTTTTCTTGTTCATCAACAAGACAGAAGATGCTCTCCATGGACTAAAAGCAGGGAAGTCAGGAGGAGTGGGTGAAGGCAGGTGAACAGACCTTCTGGGGAGGAGGCGGCTGCTTGAATCCTCTGCCCACCTCTGATTCCCAAGGGGCAGTGAGATAGGGAGCATGGGCACCCTGGGCCTAGTGACAATGCTCCAGCCAGGGTCCTGCCATGAGAGGAGAGCACCATGGTGAGATGGCAAGACTGTAGGCCCATGGTCATGCTGACCAAGTCCAGCTCCCAGTCTTGTCACTTACCAGATGCCCAACCTTGGGCAAGTGACTCAGGCTCTGGGTCTGTGAACTGGCACCCAGAAGGCCTCCCTGCCTAAGGCTCTTGGACAGAGGAATTCTGAGTGAGCAGGAGCTGGGATTGTTTTACCTGCTGCTACCACCACTGCTCTGAGGTCCTGGCCTCCCTCTAGCCTCCCTCTCTTTTGCACCCTCTGCCACTGGCCTCTCCTGGGAGAGGACCCATTCCCCTTGCACCCAAGATGCCAGATCACTGTTCATCCTGCAGGGGACAGAGTTGGAAGCTCAGAAAAATCTAATTACTCTCCAAAGGAACAGGAGGGGCCAAAAGAAGTCTGGCTGGGAAAAGGCCCCAACCCTTGGCCTCATGGAGCAGGCGTCGACCAACCACAAAGCCCCTTCCTCACTGCCAAGCCCCAGCACTGCCCAGACATTGGCTTCATTACTCAAGGGCAGCAATGCACCGGACATGTGTCCAAACCACCACTCCCACCCAGGTCCAGCTCTTAAGTGACTTAAAGCCTAATAATCATGAGCCTAATATTCATCATCAGGAAAGAAAGTAGAGGCCAAAATGTTCTAACTCTTGTATTTCAGGGGCCAGAGCCTGATGATGTGGCCAGAAAGGGGCTGACAGCACCAAGCTCAGTCCCTCCTCTGACACTTCCCAGGACTGAATGAGGGAAGACAAGCTCCCTGCTCCCCCAAACAACAGAGCTGGACCTCCTGTGCCCCAAGCTGAGCTGTGTATGGGCTACGTGGCTCTGGGCAGGTTGCCTTCTCTGTGGCTCATCTCAACCAGTAGAAGATGGAGACAGCCCTGGGCAGTGTGATTCAGTTGGTTGGAGCATCATCCTGTAACCAAAAGGTTGCAGGTTTGATTCCCAGTCAGTGCACACACCTAGGCTCTGGGCTTAATCCCTGGTTCAGGCACATAGGATCCCCGGTCCTATGGGAGGCAACCATTCAAAGCTTCTCTCTCAAATGGATTTTCTTTCTCACTCTTCCTCTCTCTCTCTGAAAACAATGAAAAAGGTTCTTGGGTGAGGATAAAAAAGAAAAAGAAAGAGGAAATGGAGATAAAGGATACCTGTTACATAGTTTTTGTGAAGATTAAATAATATGTATATACCAGTGCCTGGCAAATAGTAGCTTCATAAATATTTGTAGTGTTGAAATCCTCCTCACATCCACTTCTCTTGCCCTCCCCCTTTCCCTGTAAAGCTTCCCAAACTTCCAAGGAGGTACCAGTGTTGTTCCAGGCAAAACTAATGAGAATAATAATGACAAGAGAAAACATTCATAGAGAACTTTCTCTGAGCCAGGCCTTGTGCTAAGAGCTGTTTTATCCCCACTTGAGAGGAGGTGCAGAGAGGTTAGACCACCAGCTCTAGACCTCCAGCTAGAAAGTGATAGGGCCAGGATTTGGACCCAGGTCAAGTGTCCTGAGCTATGTTCTTTAAGGTAATAATAGTTATACCCACTTATGAAGCATTACTGCATGCCAGGCCTATTACCTCCTACATGCTGCATGTGGGATAGTACTGTCCCTTCTGCAGGGAAGAAAAAATGGGCTCGAAAAGATCCACTGTGCAGCCAGCACCCTGGACTTACTCACATGAGGAGGTCTGGCTAGTCACAGACTCAGGATGCTGGTGGGGAGGAGACCCGCACTCCCACAGCTACTGGCCATCCTTCTTGACCCCTGCCATCCTCTTATCCCACAGAGCTGTCACCCCCACCCCCTTGCTGATGATGGGACCAACCTGACAGCCCTCACCCAGTGATACACCCTTAACAGTTCCGTTCTATCTCAAGCACCCTCAGACTCTGCAGGGATGCCTGCAAAGGGGAAAGAGAGCCTGCTGGGGCCCCCAGGGGCTGCCTCATTGTGGAGAAGGGATGGGAGCATGAGGCAGTTCCCTCAAGCACGGGACAACGGGTGGGCAGACATGGCGGTTGGAAAGCCTGGGTGCATTCCCTCAAGTGTCCATCAACCTTCTCCCCTTCCTACAACTAGTTCCTGGAAACAGGGTCACAACCACCTCCCAAAGACCCCAGTTTTTAGGGAATCCTGATATTTGGGGGAGGGACTCAGAGATGCAGTCACCAAAGGAGTTTTCCTCGGCAATTAAAACACACTTGGCCTCAGAGATACACTGCAAACCCCCTCACTCCTCACTCTGCTTTTTATTTTAAGGTTGCCCAGCTATTTTCAATTGGATCCAACTGGATAAATGTGGTCTAACAGTCTGTCCACACCATGCATCTTCCTGGCCCATCCTGCCACTTCAGTGCTCACCATGTTATGGGGCAGCTAATCCCATGAATCCAACATTTCTAACTTCTAAAGTGTGCTTAATTTAACCAGACCGCTGACTCTCTTCCTGCAGCTCCCACCTGTCAGCCAGGTGCCGGTCATGCAGAGCAGCATTTCCCTCATGCACGTGGCAGGTAAGTGTGGTCTCCAGTCCAACTTGCTCAGGTTTGCATGCCAGCTGCTCCACTTAGGAGCTGAATGACAGTGCACATGGGATTTGACCTCCCTGTGCCTCAGTTTCCTTACCTGTAGAGATAATACGACTCACCACAGAGGGTTGTTATGGGGTTGAAATGAGATGATACAAGGCAAGAGTTCAGCTGGTAATGGTTATCTGTTATTATTGCTATTATTTCTTCATTTGTATCAGCAGTACTTTGAAAAGAGATGAGGGTTCCAATCATATACCTCACCTTGCTACTGACTCACCCTCTTCAGGCTGAACATACACGGCCATTCCTTCAATTATTACCTTGTAGCTGGATCTTAGACTCTTAACAACCTGGCCAGCTTTCCCCTGGGTCCCCAAATGGGAAACATGATGAAAAGGAACAGGCCTCTTCTGATTTCTAAGCACAAGCCTATAGACATAGGAGAAGTTTGAGAACAGCCACAGATAAAACCAAAACCAGTTGTTTCCCAGCAGAGTGAGGCAGAGCTCAGATGAGAATGAACCACTGTCCTTTCTCGGGATCAGGTCTATGCAAAGGTTGAAGAGCTGTCTCTGGAAGGAATGAGCTCCCTATCCCTGAAGGAATTCAAGGTGTGTGGCCACCTACCAGAGAGATTGTAGAAGGAATTCCTGCCCTGAGTGGGAAGTTGAACTCAATGACATAAAAGATATAAGCTCATCACAGCTAAGAAATAAGAAGTTCCTCCTTCATGTTTTTGACCAGTCTTGATTGTTGAATGCCTAGCTATGACTAGCTCTGGGCTATCTCCTCTCCAGGATACACAGTTCACACAAAGAGGGGACCTAAATTCTGGAAGCATTGCATGAAAACAGGGCTTTTGTGTCTGTAAAATGGGTGGAACTCTAACGAGCCTACTTCCCAGGCCAGCAGACAGACACCTGAGCAGCCTGGCATGCAATTGCTCTCGGTAAAAGTGGGCTATACCAAAGCTGCCGGCAGGCCCAGTCAGGAGCCTCATCCAGTGCAGCCAGGACCAGCTGGGACTAGAACCAGAGACCAGCGGCACATCAGTTCTTGGACCACATCCCAAGCCAGCCAGGTGTCAGTAATGAGAAGTTTCCTGAATGTACGATTATCTGCCACCATCATTTCTCAGGAATCATATCCAAGGGCCAAATAAACCATTTGTTTTCTCTGAAGCAGCTTAACTACTTTGTAGAGAAAATGGTGACTATAACCCTGAATCCAACTGGGCTTTTCAAACCAGGGAGAAAATGAAACCCATAAGCCCCTCAGAAAATCTGATCTCAGTGGCTTCTTGCTCCTCCTCTTGGTATTTCAAATCACATGGTACTTACCTGTTACCTGAACTAGGCGGAAGGAAGGTTATAGGCAAGAGGACCTAGGTCAGATGTTGGCTCTCTTTGGTCCTCTGGGTCTGATAAATGGTCTATAGAGTGATGATCAGACTCTCCCTAATACAAGAACATCACTGGGTATCTTGTATGAGGAAGAGCTTGGGCTTGAAAGTGAGGCTCCCTAGCTCCTGGTTCCAGTTCTGCCATTTGCCAACTGTGTGACATTGGGCAAACAACTTAAATTTTCTGAACCTCCTTTTCCTCCTCTGTGAATTGGAACTAATGAGTCCCATCTCTGAAGAATTGGAAGGATCCAAATGGGACCTGGCCCACAATCCAGGCGTCTGCCCTGCCTGGGAATCAAACCACAACCCTTCCCTTTGTGGGACAACACTTAACCAAATGAGCCACACCAGTCAGGGCTCAGCCATTTTTATAGCTCAGTGGCATCAAGTACATTCACACTGTTGTGCAACCTTCACCACCGTCCATCTCCAGAACTTTTTCATCTTGCAAATCTGAAATTCTGTCCCCATTAACAAACAACTCTCCATCCCCCACTCCCACAGCCCCAGGCAACCATTCTTCCGCTTTGTTTCTATAAATTTGACTACTCTAAGTACCTCATATAAGTGTAGTCATAAAGTACTTGTCTCTATTCCTGGCTTATTTCACTTATGTCCTCAAGGTTCATCAAGGTTCATCCATGCTGTACCATGTGTCAGAATTTCCCTCATTTTTAAGGCTTAATAATACGAGTATATCATTATATAAGGGGTGGGTAACAGTAGGTTTACAGTTCATATGGAAAAAGACATGCAGGTTATGATTATTACAATAGTTCATTAATTCAAAAAAATGTCACTCAACTGTAAACCTACTTTTGCCTACCCTATATATGCCATATTTGCCGTATATCCATTAATGGACACTTGAGTTGCTGCCATGGACATATATGTACAAAATCTCATTAATACCCTGCTTTCCATTCTTCTGAGTATATATCAAGAAGAATTATTAAATCAAATGGTAATTCTATTTTTAATTTTTGAGGAATTATCACACTATTTTCCATAGTGGCTGCACCATTTTACATACCCACCAGCAAAGCACAAGAGTTCTAGTTTCTATACAACCACTCCAAAGCACGTTATCATCTGAGTTTTGTCTTTGCTTTCCTTTTCTTTCCTTTCCCTTCCCCTTCCCTTCCCTTTCCTTCTCTCTCTCTCTCTCTCTCTCTCTCCCTCTCAATAGCAGTTGTCCTAACACATATGAGGAGATATCTCATTGTGGTTTTGATTATAATGTTGGCCATATCCTTATTGACCAACTGTATATCTTTTTTTGAAAAATGTCTGTCAAATTTTTTGCCCATTTTAAAATCAGGTTGTTAGAGTTTTGTTTGTTTGTTGTTGTTGAGTTATAGGAATTCTTTATGTATTATAAATATTAACCCTTTATCTGATATATTATTTCAATTTTTCCTCCCATTCTATGGGTTGCCATTTTATTCTGTTAAGTCCTTTGAAGGCAGATGTTTCTCATTTCAATGTAGTCTAATTTATCCATTTTCTCTTTTGTTCCCTGTGCTCTCAGTGTCATATGCAAGAAATCAATGATAAATTCAATGTCATGATGCTTTTCCCCTATGTTTTCCTCTAAGAATTTTACCATTTTAGTTCTCATGTTCAGGTCTTTGATCCCTCTGGAACTAATTTTTGTGTATAATGTTAGTTTCCCACTCCACTCCTTTGAGTGTGGACATCCAATTCCCCGGCACCATTTGTTGAAGTCAGTTCTTCCCCCACTGAGTGGTCTTGGCACCCTTGTAAAATCATTTGACCATGTATTTGAGAGTTTATTAAGACAGAAAACATGTAGTCAATAACCAGCCTACTCCAGTCAAACACCACATTAACACAATGTGGCCCCACCCCACCCCTGCCAGCAGAAGCCGTGTGGGAGCCTATATTCCAATCCAGACTGTAATGAGAAGCCCCGATACCCTGCTGAGTAGTGCCAGAGAAGGCCCAGTGTGGAGCCTGGGCTTTCTCTCCCTCCTTGAGACTTTCCCTTTGATTCATGAATTATTTGTTGATTTCTAGTTTCACTGTGGTCAGAGAAAACACTCTGTGTGATTTGAATTCTTATAATTTTGTTAAGATTTATCTAGATAGATGTTCTCTGGGCCTTTGAATAGGTATTCTGCTGCTGTTGCTTGGAATGTTTGATAAATGTCCATTGAATCCTAGTGGTTGATGATGTTGAATTATTCTCTATCCTTGTTGATTTGGTGTCTAGTTGTCAATTGTTGAGAAAGGAGTGTTGAAATTTCCAATTATAATTATAGATTTGCCTATTTCTCCTTTAAGTTCTATCAGTTTTTGTTTCACATATTTTAGCACTGTTGTTTGGTGTACTCACATTAAGTGTTGCTATGTTGCTTTGTGGGAGGAATTAGGAAAGTACATCTACTTCATCTTCCTGGGACTGGAAATCTCCTCCTGTGTCTTGTGTCTTTTTGATATGCACTTTTTTCTTCTTTTTAACATTATATTTTCCCTGACCCAGACCTGGAATCAACCACTTCTCCAAGGAACTCTGGTTCCTTCTATTAGAGAATGATATTTAGAAACCACGATTCATGCTAGATGTGTTCATTGCTTTTGAGGTACCACTGCTCCTAGGCCCTTTCACAGGACAGAGCTAGGAAATAACCCATATATATGCATGCACCTATATTTATTTCTGTATCTATTTATTTGTGTATATATGTGTTTGCGTGTGTGTGTATACCTTAGTTCATACTGATACCTCCAACTCCAACCCAACAACTGAAGGTTCATTCTAGCATTTCCCCTTTGTTTGTTTGTAAACAGTCCTTTTCTGATTTAGCCTTATAGTACCCAAATAAAACACTATTTTCCAAAGTCACATAGGTAGCTTCTTTTACCCCCACCTCCTTCAGTGTGATTATGTCACTCATTTATAAAAATATTTGATTCATTGGTCTGCATTCCATGTTGGGTTCCCCACACCCCAGTTGATTTTTTAAAGTTTGTATACAGTAATATTCATTCCTTGTGGTGTAAAGTCCTATGGCTTTTGACAGATGTGTAGAGTTATATATCTAACTACCACAGTACCAAGAGAATAGTTCCATCACCCCAAAACTTCCCTTCAGCTGGTTCTTTGTACTACACCCCTTCTCCCCAACCCTGGCAACAACTAATTTGTTTTCTGTCCCAATAGTTTTATCTTTTGCAGAATGTCATATAAATGGAATCATAGAACATGTTGTATTTTATTTCTGAGTTTATTCATTTAGCAAAATGCATTTAATATGCATCCATGGTATTTCACAAATCAGTACTTCCTTCTTTTTCATTGCTAAGTACTATGCCATTGTATGGATGTAGCACAGTTTGCTTAGCTGTTCATCTATTGAAGAACATCTGGGTTGTTCCAAGTTTTTACTGATTCTGAATACTGCTGCTGTAAACATTCACATTTAATAGATTTTTGTATGGACATAAGTTTCCATTTCACTTGGGTAAATATCTAGAAGTGAAATATCTAGGGCATATTGTAGGGCTGTGTTTAACTTTTTAAGAAACTGTCAAACAATTTTCCAAAATGATTGTACCTTTCTGAAGTCCCACCAGTAGTGTTTGAGAGATCCCATTGTTCCACATCCTTGTCAACCATTGGTATGGTCAGGTTTGTTTGTTTGTCTGTCTGTTTGTTTGTTTTAGCCATCCTACTAGCTATGTTTAATTAGCTAACCCAGATCACAAATATTGTCTCCTAGAAATTGTATAGTTCTAGATTTAACTTTATGTCTACAATATTTCAAGTCAATTTTTACATATGGTGTGAGTTATGGATTGAAGTTTGGTTGGGTTTTTGGGTGTTTTTTTTTTTTTGCATGTGCGTATCCAATTATTCCAGCACCATTTTCTTTAAAGGATGATTCTTTTGCCATTGAATTGCCTTTGCACCTTTGTTGAAAATTGATTGGTCAGGAATCCAAGATGGCAGTGGAGTAGGTGGAAGCTATACTCACCTCCTCCCAGGACCAAACTGAAATTACAACTAAATTGTAGAACAATCATCCTGAATCATCATGCAACCAACTGAAGGCTAGCTGAAGAGAAGTCTTATAATCAAATATTTACAGAAGTCACATTGAGACTGATAGGAAAAGGGCTGGCTCCATTTCTAGGAGCAGCAGCTGAAGTTCTGGAGGGTTATCTCAGCTGCAGGGTGGGTGTCATTTCCCTGAGAAGAAGTGTCTCAACCCCAAGCTGAGATCCCCAGCCCAGAGTACCAGAACCAAGAAGGAGGTACACATATAACATCTGGCTATGAAAAGCAGCAGGATTCCTGTCCATCAGAGAAAGAGAGACAGACAGACAGAAAGAGAGACCTGCTAGAGACACAGGAGTCCTCTTAAAGGGCCAACACACAAGATTTTGTTCACAGTCACTCACCCTGTGCTCTGGCAGAGGGAGTTCAAAATGAACTAGAGTCATGTGAGGAGAGTCTAGGGTTTTTGGCTCTGAGGAGAAAGCTGAAGGGATAAACACCAGGATTCCTGTGCTGAGACACCCTCTCATACCTCAGACCATCTTTCTTGGGTGGAGAAGTTCCCTCCTATGGCATCAGCCTGGGGGAAAGCAATTGCCCCATGCTCTGGACTCCCTCCTGCCCCACCTTGAAGAGCTTGCATTCTGCTGAAGAGTCAGCTGCCTTGGTCAGGGTGTAGAAGTCTGGGCAAACTTAGGAGTATCAGTGACTGAGTTGTGTGGTTTTAGGGCAGGGGCCATTCTCCCCACTTGCCTATGAACCTCCCCTCATAGGGGAACCACTAGATCTCCACTAGATCCTCTTCATGTGGATCGATTTTCACCCTCATGGGTTCTGGAGGACTCACCCACCCAACTCTTAGATGCTCTGCCCTGCCAAGGTTGGGGCAAAATTTGGGTCAGACTGAGTTGTGTAGCTCTTGGGCAGCAGGTTACACGCCCCGCCTTCCCCAAAGCCTGATTGGCACCTCCCTCTTATGGAAGATCACCTAGCCTCATCCTCCCAACTCCCAGTGACCCCACCCTGCAGAGTTCCATCTCCTCTCACAGAATCTGGGACAGACTATGTTGTGTGACTCTAGGACAGGGACCATTTTTTCCTCACACACCTGACCAAAGTGGATCCCTCTCTTCACACAGCCAAATCTTGTTCTGTCTGGGGCCAATAAACTCTGTTGACCTCACCCTAATGACTCCCAGAGACCCCACCCCAACACAAAAGTGTACAAGCACCTAGTGGGTGGCAGCTAGGTATACCTGGGGATATTTGCTGAGTGGCCTAAGACCCAGCACTGGCACTGAATCTAAACCTGTATTAATCTAAGGAACACCAGTTACCCTTACCTGGTGACTCACTGAGAACCTACTCATGCAACTCAAGTACTGCTAGAGGCTCTTTCAGTGACTAAGCTTGTGAGGCAGCTGACAGGTAGAGTGACTTGGGGCTCTTGCTAACCTGCCCCTGGTTCCAGTGCTAATAAAAGCCATCCTTAGTATGCAACTTGGTCCTTCCCACATGCACCCAGGCCAAGCAGAGGCACCCACAGACTTTGGATCACTGGTAGCTACAAACAGGTTGCCTGGGGCCAGTCACAGGCAGTGTCTGACATTGGTCTGCCCCAGAGTCCCTGTCAAGAAGCCCAGACCACTACTCCCAGTCACCAGCTTCAGAAAACATCAGAGCAGGATCCAATAAGCTTCACAAGCAGCATATTCAAAGGGAGATCTCATCAGGCACCAGACTCTGCTGAGGTAAATTTCTCTCCATATGGTCAGCACCTGCCCAGCACCTTGCATGTTTGGTGAGGGTTGAGCCTCACAATCAGCCAGCTTAAGGGATGATCCCACACACAAATAAGCCAATAGCAATCAAGATTCGATTACAACAGGAGGACCCACATAAACTACACAAGGAACATTCCTGGAGCATTCAGCTCAGAGACTGTATCACTCGACCCCACAGGACACCTACTACATAAGGCCACCAAACCAAGACTGAGATGCACAGCAGGTCTATCTAATACATAGAAACAAACATAAAGAGGCAGCCAAAATGAAAGACAAAGAAACAGGTCACTGTGGAAAGCAGTATGGCATTACCTCAACAAATTAAAACTGGAACTGCTTTATGACCCAGTGATTCCACTCCTGGGAATATATCCTAAGAAACCCAAAACACTAATTTAAAGAAATATACGCTCCTCTATGTTCATTACAGCATTATTTACATTTGCAAAGATATGGAAGCAGCCTAAGTGTCTACCAGTAGATGAGTGGATAAAAAAGCTGTGGTACATTTACACGATGGAATACTACTCAGCCATAACAAAAGAAAATGGAAATCTTACCTTTGTGCCAGTATGGGTAGACCTGAAGAGTATTATGCTAAGTGAAATAAGCCAGTCAGAGAAAGATAAGTACAATATTATTTCAGGCATATGTGGAACAAATGTGGTTCATCTAATGAACAAAATAAACTGACAAACAAAATAGAAATAGACTCAAAAATAGAGAATAGACTGACAGCTGTCAGACAGGAAGCAGATTGTGGGTCTGGGTGAAAAAAAGTGAAAGGATTAAGTGGAAAAAACCCTCATAGACACAGACAATAGAGTGGTGATTACCAGAAGGAAAGAGGGTGAAGGAGGAAGGTAGAAGAGGGTAAGGGGGGATAAATTGTGATGGAAGGAGACTTGACTTGTGGTGGTGAATACACAATATACAGATGATGTATTATGGAATCATACACCTGAAACCTATATAATTTTATTAACCAATGTCATCCCAATTAAAAAAAAAAAGAAAGAAAAAGATTCCTGGCTGGTGTGGCTCAGTGGATTGAGTATAAATCTGAGAACCAAAAGATCACTGGTTCAATTTCCAGTCAGGGCACATACCTGGGTTGCCAGTCAGATCCTCAGTTGAGGGTGTATAAGAGGCAACCAATCAATGTATCTCTCACACATCAATGTTTCTCTCCCTCTCTTTCTCCCTCCTTTTCCCTCTCTCTAAAAATAAGTAAATAAAATCTTTTTTAAAAACACCTTAGGCTTATAAAAAGAAAAAAAAAGAAATTGGCCATATATGTATGTGTCTATTTCTGGAAACTTTATTCTGTTTATTGATCTATGTGTCTGTTCCTTTGCCAATACCACCCTGTTTTAATTGCTGTAACTTTTAAAAATATGTTTTACTGATTATGCTATTACAGTTGATTCAATTTTTCTTCTTTTCCCCCCTCCACCCAGTACTCCCCACCCCATTCCTTCCAGCAATCCTTTACTTACTTCTTATCCATGGATCATGCACATAAGTTCTTAGGCTTCTCCATTTCTTATAGTGTTCTTAACATCCCCCTATCTGTTCTGTACTTACCAATCTGTATTTCTTAATCCCTGCATCTTTTCCCCCATTCTTCCCCTTTCCCCTTCCAATCAATAACTCTCCAAATGATCTCCATATTTATGATATTGTTTCTGTTCTTCTTGTTTCTTTAATTTGTTTTTTAGATTCAGTTGTTGAAAGTTGAATTTATTGCCATTTTAACATTCATAGTTTTGATCTTCTTTTTCTTAAATAAGGCCCTTTAACATTTCATGTAATGATGGCTTGGTGGTTATGAACTCCTTTAGCTTTACCTTGTCTAGGAAGCACTTTATCTGCCATTCAATTCTAAATGGTAATTTTTCTGGATAGAGTAATCTATATTATAGGTACTTGCTTTTTATCACTTTGAATATTTCTTGGCAATCCCTTCTAGCCTGCAAAGTTTCTTTTGAGAAATCAGCTGATAGTCTTAGGGGAACACCTTTGTAGGTAACTCACTGCTTTTCTCTTGTTGCTTTTAAGATTCTCTCTTTATCTTTAACCTTTGGCTTTTTCATTATGATGTGTCTTGGTATGGTCCTCTTTGTATCCATCTTGTTTGGAACTCTCTGTGCTTCCTTGATTTGTATGTCTATTTCTTTCACCAAATTAGAGAAGTTTCTTTCATTATTTTTTCAAGTAAGTTTTCAATTTCTTGCTCTTTCTCTTCTCCTTCCAGCACCCCTATGATTCAAATGTTGGCACATTTGAAGTTGTCCTGGAGGCTCCTTACCCTATGCTTATTTTTTTGAATTCTCTTTTCTTCTTGCTGTTATGATTAAATGTTTTTTTCTTCCTTATGTTCCAAATCTTGGATTTGATTCTTAGCTCCATCCACTCCATTGTTGATTCCCTGCAAATTTTTCTTTATGTCACTTAGTGTAACCTTCATTTCTGCCTGGATCTTTTCTATGCTGTTGAAGTACCCAGTGAGTTTCTGGAACATCCTAATAACCAGTGTTTTGAATTCTGCATCTGATAGATTTCCTATCTCCATTTTGTTTTGTTCTTTTTCTGGAGTTTTGTTCTGTTTTTTCATTTGGGCCATATTTCTTTGTCTCCTCATTTTGGCAGCTTCCCTGTATTTGTTTTTGTGTATTAGGTAGAAAGGCTTTGACTCCCTGTCTTACCAGCATAGCCTATAGTAGGGGTGCTGGAAGGAGAAGAGAAAGAGCACCAGTAAGTTGGATGGGGTGGGGTCTTAGGTAATTGCAAGAACAGGGCAACCCATGTGAACTAGGTTGATGGAGTCTCAGATATGGTGTTACCACTCTGTGGCTTTCTGGTGGCAGGGGGAGGGCTTAGAAAGGTAACAGTGCTGCTACCTCACCCCTGGAGTTTTGTCTAGGAGGAAGCTTTCCCCTGGCACTCACCCTGATGCCAGATACTTCAGATTCTCCCCATATGCCACTGGTGCCCTCCCAGCTACTGCCCTTGTGCTGGAGCCCAGAGGGAGTGAGTCTGCATAAGTCCAAAGACTGTCACAGGCCCTTTAAGAGGAGATGCCTGGGACTCCTGCAGTTTCTTCTGCTGCCCCATCCCTCACTGGTTTTTACAGCCAGAAGTCATAGGGACTTATCTTCCTGGCACTGGAACCCTGGACTGGGTGGTCTGGAGTGGGGCTGGGATCCCTCGCTCCTGAGTTATCCCTCCCAATTTTTATTCACCACACATGAATGTGGGACTCCCTTTTCTGCATCTTCACATCTTTGCTTCTCCTACCCATCTGGATGAATGTGACTTCTTTAATTCCATAGTTGTTGGACTTCCATACAGTTCAGTTTTCTGATGATTCTTGGTGATAGCAGTTTTGTAGTATAGTTGTAATTTTTGCTGTGATTGTGCAAGGAAGCGAGTCATGTTTACTTATGCCTCTATCTTGACTGGAAGTCCTCTGATCATTGTAGCTCTAAAGACATTGGGTCATCTAAGTTTACCACTTTGTCATTTTTCAATATTGTTTTGGGATTTTAGTTCCCTGGTCCAGTTGCCTGCCTGTGGCCCATAGGACCTCCTACCCTACCTGCCTGCTGAAAGACTATATCCTTGCCTTATCCCACCACCTGCCCTTGGATATGAACTGTCAGGTTATTTTACTCTCCTCATTCCCCTCAGCCAAGCAGTTGGCATTGGTTTTCCCATTCTCCCTTGGCTCTTTCTCATACCCTCCCATTCCCCTGGGCACCACTGATGACTTCCCCCCCAGGTGAATCCTTTATGGTCTTAGGCTGCCCATCTCCTTCACCTACTCCCTGCACATGGCAGGTGCCTTTTCCATTTACATGCATAGCCTGATCATGTGGTCTCCTGGCACTCAGACTTGGACCCTCTATACCATCATCCAGTTGAAACTCTGCCTGCCCAACAGGCTAGGAATCAAAGAGACTGGATTTGACCCTGGCCATGTGCCCTCTGACAGCAAACCACAGTGTCCTTGTGGCCAAAGTAGAGCAGCCTAACTAACCTGTAGGAATAGAATGCAAAGACACTGTAAGGTTCTCTGCATACACTCTGCCTCTCCCACCATCTTCTGGCCCTCTTCTCCATGTTGGCCAAGTGGAAGTCCTTATGGCAGACACTGTTGGCTGTTTTCAGGTCTCCTGCTATTGCTTAGTGGGTTTGAGAAGTTTCTTCTTATACACAGCTCCAGAGTGGCCTCTCATCTGCTTTTAAACCTGGGCTTTGTGGAAACCATGCCTTATCAGAGCACCATCAAGTCTGTCCTCCCAGGTCTGTTGGCCCAGACAGGCTCTAACCTCAACACCCTCCTGACCCAATTGCCCTGTCTTGTGACCTCATTTTTAGTTATGGGCAAGCTGCATTGAAAATCATTCAGGTAAGCAGTGTGACTGACTCCTGAATTGAGAGAACGTGGCTTGCTCCCTGACCTTCTGAATTGCTGCTCATGTCATGACATGGAGAGGAAGCTTCATCATTAATAAGTCATAGTCATGAACACAGGGATGTGGCATCCCCTTGCTCAGTCATCTGTAAATGCCTCTCTGTGGACTGTCCCCTCTCTCCTATAATAATTCATGTATGCTTTCAGTCATTGATTCATTGATTCCAAAGACCTGCTCTATCTAGGTCAGACCTGTGGGGGCAGGGCCTGGGGACTTAGAAAAGGTTAAAACCTGGAATTGCCCTTGAGAAGTCCATCATCCAATGCAGATCTTTCCCACTCTTCAGGATCCACCCAAAGATCACCATAGTTGTGGGCACTCAACACTCATGTAGAGAAGGGAGCACTGGCTGAGGGTTGAGATAGGAGTGCCATATTGAAGGAGTCATTGTGGAAGGACCACAAGCTCACTTTTCTCATGATGACTTGCTATCTCTCCCTCCCAATCCTTCAGCCAAGATGAAGCCAGATTTTCCCAGCTAATAACTTCTCATCCCCCACCCCCAGTAGGCAGCCCAAGTCCATGCTGCCCTTGCCCTTTTAAATGCCCATGGGAAAGCTTAGGGGAATCAGGCTCCTAGCTTCACGTGCTGTGCAACCTTGTTCATGTCACTATGTCTTCAGGCCTTCTAGAAAATGAGGAGGGTTGAAGTGGATACTCCTGAGGTTAAACCTCTGTGCAAAACCAGTTCCCACTGAGAGGGAAAGGAAGGCTGTCTTTGTAGAGACCCCTTCCTGTGCTTAACCCAGACAAGCTGGGAGCCAAGCTGCAAGCTTAGTTCTCCATAGCCAGTTTGGAATTTGCCTCCATTTGTTCATGCTATCCAAATGGAATACTGCTTTGTATTGGGAATATAGCAATGAACATAGAATTCTGTAGTTTAATAGGGAATATATCCATACTCAAATTGCAATAATGAAGAGGCATAATGGGGAAGCATAACACAGAAGGATTCAACTAGTATTGCAGTCAGAAAAGCCTCCCTGAGGAGGTATCATTTCAACAGAGACTTGAAGGATGATAAAGAGTTGGTTGGGTGACATCAGAAGGGCATAGAAAGTTCACTCCAGGGGGCGGGGGACCACTCACTCTCAGGGAAGCCAGCGCCATACTGTGAGGTTGCATGAGCAGCCCTGTGGAGAAGCCTGTGTGGAAAGGAACTGAGGCCTCCTACAATGTCTCGCTCATCCCTTCAGAGCCACCTTCATGCTAAAGTAGCTACACTCCCTGCGTCCACTTCTTCACCTTTCACTCACTCCTCAAACTACTTGACCTGATTTCTTCCGAGCCCCACACTTAATCCACTAAAACGGCCCTGGTCAAGGCCCCTTGTAACCTTCTGGTAATCCCCATTTACTTGCTCCCTCAGCAGCCTCTAACATGGTACCCTCACCCCACCCACTGAGAGACCCTTCCCCTGGTTCCATGAGGCCTCCATGTGCCTGGCTTTCCCTGCACCCTTCAGCACTCAGCCCGTCAGCTCTCCTCTCTCATCTCCTCTGTGCCTCTCTGGCGCACACTCACCTACTGAGCATCTCAAGGCCATAAGCCAGCTCTGTCCTTCCTCCTCAGCCCAGACCTGCACACCACCAATCTCCTGGATGGCCCTTGGCAGCCCTCCCTTAGACACCCTGAACTTGGCATCAACTTTCCCAACCTGAGTCTGCTCCTGGCTCCCAGTTTTGCTCAGTAATGTCCCCCAGCCATTCTGCCTCTCAAAGCAGAGATAGGCAGATTAGCACTGACTCTTTTTCCCCTTCACTCCTTACATCAAAGTCACCAAGTTCTGTCACTTTTACCCCTAAATTTCACTCTGACCCTCTTTCTCCACCTGCACTGTCACCCTAAGTCAGGCCTGCAGGTCTCCCACCTGGATACTGCAGGAGCCTCTAAACTGCCCTCTCTGCCTGCCACCTTGTGCCCACCACATCCCAGTCCATCCCACACAGAATTTCCCTTTGTGAATTGGCACTACATCACGCCTCTGCTTAATCACAACCCCAGGACTCTTTGGGGCTCTTAGATTTAAGCCCACCCCTGTCCCCAGGCCACAAGGACCTGCCTAATCACAATCTGCCCACCTCTCCATCTCACCTGGACTACACTCCCTCTCTCTCTTCACTCAGCCATTGTGATTTTCTAGCATTTTCTCTGTTGTAAAACAAATTCCCACAGAACTTGGTAGCTAAAGCAACAAGCGTTTATTATCTCACATGGTTCCTGAGGTCCCCGAATTTAGAAGTGGCTGAGCTACTTCTAAGTGGCTGAGGTCGTTCTGGCTCAGGGCCTGTCATGAGCCTCTGGTCACGGTGTCAGCAGGACTCCAGTCATCCAGAGGTATAACAGGGGCTAGAGGTTCTCCATCTGAGACAACTCCCTCTTGTGGGAGTCAGGAGCAAGAGGGTAGGGTGCTCCTCTTCTCTTTCCTAAGACTCGAGAGGCCTGAAGAGGCAGCCATACACCAGAGTGGAGTGGAGAGGAGATGTAGATGGAGAAGTTATTAATAAAACAAACAATTTACACAGAAGGGCAACAGTTCAGCTACCCACATCTGAGATCACAATCAGAAGGTCTACTATGATTAAAGTGCCACTTTAGGATGTGGCTGCAGTGCTATCCCTTTCATGTTGAGGGTCCAGGAACCCCTCTCCCCCAGAGACCAGCATTGCCCTCTGTAGGTAGGCCCCTCAAGCTTTCTGATGCTCCCTGACCTCCTCCAGCCATAGCAGCACCCCTGCAGCTGAGTACAGGGCACAGTCCTGGTGGGGATGGCTTCCCAGCAAAAAGCTGGACTCAGGAACTTGAAGACCTGAGAGGTCTCCTGGGAGGTAGGGGCCGGGGGAGGGAACTCCTCCTATCCCTGGCATGGGGACTCCCAGGCCACTCCCCACTCAGTCTCACTGCTGAATACACTGTGGTCCAGGCCTTTTGGTGCAGCTGTCAGGAGGCCACCAGGGTACATAGGACAATTCCCTGCCAGGTTCTAGCTGCCATGCCCTGGAACTCCATTCTTCCCATTTTCCTCTGTAGTCTTGGTCCAGCCAGCCCCCTGCTCTTTCTGGACATGGTATTACTAAAGGATTGGACTAATGATCTCAATATTCCCATTAGTTCTAGAAGGTAATGATTGCATAGAACCCTTCCTTCCTTACTCTTCAGCCAGGGCCAGGCCCCTTCCTAGCCCTAGAGGGCACCCCTGTTTTCCCTAAAATGTCAGGACCCCCCACATCCCGCTCTTCACCTCCTTCCCCCTGCTTTCTTCCAGGCTCCTCCCAGAGACCAGGAACCCTGTGCCATTCAGGTCCCTGCTGCTAACACTGTTGGGTGATCCACACCCATCACAGCCCCTGGCTTGGGCCCAGCACAGTCCAAAGACTCTCCCCTGTAGCCTGGAGTCTTTTCCATGCTGACCCCAAAGGCTTCACACATTCTAGATCAAGGCAGACTTTAAGAAATGGGAGCTACCATTTGCCAGTGCATCAACTCGTAGCTCTCCTACCCAGCCTCAGTGATGACACCATGTTGGCATCAATGGCCAAGGCATAGTGGCTTTGAGCTCCCTCCACGTTCCTGCATGACTTCAACCCATGTGATTAGCCCATGACCCAGTTCCACAGAGGGTTCCCAGCCCTCAGAAAAATGCCAGCTCCTCCACTTAGAGGTGGATTTGCAGGGTTCATGCCAACTGCTGTCCCCATGTGCTCCCACAGCAGCCCTGTCTCACCAAGACTTGTAACCTCTGTCATGCTCATATCTTCGGCATCCTTCCTCTCCTCCCAGTCACTTGACCCAGAGTCCTCCCCAACATCCGCTCACACACAAAGTATCTCCAAGGCACTCACCAGGTGGCAAATGGATGCCAATTCCTACTTGTGCCCCCTGATAACTGAGTTAAGTATGATTATCCTCATTTCACAGATAAGAAAAGTGAGACAATACTTTAAAAACTGGAAATCAAATAACAGGTGTCAACAGTGGGATATACGCCTACACAGGAGGAATCACAAAAGAAGAGGGTACTGTGTCCCAACTTGGTGGGCTGGGTAAAGCAAACTCTCTCAGGTGGGCCACCTTGGGCAATGAGAGAATTAGGTACCTTGCAGTCTCTCCTGGGTGAGAGCAGCAGCCTGACAAGACAGCCAAGCCACAAAGGGACTAAGGGAGCTCCACATCTGCCCCTGCATAGGTGTCCTCTGAATGGGGAGGAGGGGAGGGCAAGAAGGTGGGAAGAAAGGGAAGGAGGCCTCAGGACTCGCATTTGTGGACTTGTGTAAATGACAGTGTCAGGATCTGGGATGGTTTCCAGAATTCACCTCAGGAAGGTGATAAACTGATCCCAGATCACACCAACTCATTGGCAAAACTCATTCATCTCCCCCTGAGCACTGATTTCAGGACACTACTTGCTGCTTACTCATAGGTCTTGGGGACCAGTTTCAGACTCCTCAACTGAACATGGGCAGGGAGAAGGTCCTCCACAAGTCACATGTGTCAGGGGCTTTCTCCAGATCACCTGCCTCATTTGGCAGATGCAGGAACTGTGCTCAGAGATGCTGAGAAACTTGGCTAAGGTCACAGAGCTTATGATGCGCAGAGCTGGGATGCGGATGGGGTCTACTTGACCCCGAAGCCTGCTCAGAGCACCTGTGGCCTCATGTGGGCCCTGCTTTAATCTGCTGCCTTCAACCTCCTGGCCTCATACACAATGCCTAGCAACCTGCCTGTCTTGCCAATCTCCCCTGCCTTTCCCAATAATCCCATTCTTTAAGCCCATCACCATTGGGAAGCCCTCCCTATCTGTCATAACAAGTATCAGATATTGACCCCTGATGTGCACATAATCTACCCCTAGATTATGAAAAGTCTTACATTATTTTCCAAGAGTTTCTCTGGTTAAATTATTCCCCTGAACTCTATTTGTTACCTGCAAACACAATGCCCATATAGCAGATAGTCAATAAATATTCTTTTGACTTAAATTAAAATCTTGCTTCTTTCTTCTGCTATCTTCTTGTATCAGAGACTTCAGACTAAAGCCTGGGAAGACATAGGAAGGATTCAGTTTAGGGCTGCTGTTCCTTACTCAACAGGTAGACATGGGCAGGCCAGCCAGAGCCCTCTTCTCCAGGCTAGGAGGCCCAGGGAGCAAGGGATGGGTCCCAGGTGTCTGAGGCCAGGGAATGAGGTCACACCCCAGGATCAGGACAGGAAGCCCTACACATAGGTCACATTCTAGAAAGTCCATCCTGGTCCTACTACCCAGCAAGTCTTCTCTACCCTATTAGTCCGAGTACCAGCAATGCCACCATTGCTGCATTCTTACACATCATGGCAGCTGGGAGAGTTCCAAGAGTCCTACAAGCTCTACGTGTCACCTCCTCTGAAAGCCTACCTTAATTTCCAGGGGGCCAGGCTTTCCTCCCCTCTCTAGGCTCCCCCAGTCCTGTAAATTCTGTATTGAGTTGAGATGCTCTTTCACCCACTGGTCTGCATCATATCCTCTCCCCACCTGAGTTTCCCAGCACAGCTGCTGGACCTCAACAAACACAAACTATAGTGATATTAGCATCGCATCTCCAAGACACCATGTAAGGATCTAAGAACACATGTGGGTTGGTGACCTGCGGAGAGCTGGTGGCTGGTGCTCTCAACTTTGCTGGTCCAACCCTGAGGCCTTGGGCAGGCCACTTGCTTCCTGCCTCCACATCTTCACCCTGACTCTGTGGCCTCTAGACCTCAGCCTGGGCATCACATGGCTCTCCCGGAAGCCTCCCTAGGCCCCACTCCATCAGGGATGCAAGTGGGTGGACCCAGGCTGTGGGTGGGCCTGGCATGGCGCCCAGAGCTCCCTTGGGCAGGTAAACAGGCAGGAAGCAGGTGTTGAAACCTAGCAGCTGGGGCTGCAGCCTTTGTTTTTGTCTCCACAACCAACTTGGGCAGTTTCTGATTTCTGTTGTTCCCTTCATGTTCCCTGCATGGGCACCTCATAGCTCAGAATCCCACCACTTCAACAGGAGCTCTCATTCCCAGGGCTTGCTCAAAGAAAGGGTTCTGGGAAGTTTTATTTCCAGGGCTGGAGGCCCCTGCCTGGCCCTACTCCACCAGTCTGGGTGTTCCTGGAGATCAGGGCCTTGCCTGAGCCAAGCCACCCAGCTCCCAGGTAGGGCAGCAAAGGCTGGGTGGATGCTTTGCATGAACCATTGAAGTTGAAGTTGTTCATTGATTACTGAAGTATTACCTTATTTTTTGGACTATAAGATGCACTTTTTTAACCACATTTTTTGCTTCAAAACTTTTTTTTTTCCTATTTTCATCCTCTAAAACAGAGGTGCATCTTATGGTCCAAAAAATAGATGTGCCTAGGTTTTAGAAGAGAAAAATAGGGGAAAAAATTTTTGAAGCAAAAAATGTGGTAAAAAGGTGCATTTTTTAAGTAAAATCATATTTTTATTTTAATTGTTCAAGTACAGTTTTCTGCCTTTTACCCCCATCCAAGCCCACCCTCCCCCCAAAAAGTACATCTTATACTCCAAAAAATACAGTATGTATTTATTATGAGTAATTTGGAAAACACATGAAAGCTAAAATAAAATAAAATAAACACCCCTTGTAATTCCATTAGTTACAGATGTATATTTCCTACATTCTAGAATACTTTCTTTTAGGCTTCTACACCTCTACATTTGAAAAACAAAAGCAAAAACGAAACGGGTTGTATTGTGTACAGTTTCACTACCTGCTAAGCTGACGACGTAGCACTGTGGGATGCTGTGTCCCCAAACCATTGCACATTTCTCGTGTTTTCTAACAAGGTACAGAACACAGTCAGGCCACATCCCCTGATATAGGTAGCCAACCCCCCTTTGCTGGGCATTGGGTTGTTTCTAATTTTTCCTTATTTTATACAATATTTCTCATCCACTCTTGTAGCCATATCTTCATGATCCTCCTCAGGGAAGATTAAGACTTTAGAGGCTTCAAGCAATGGAAACATTTGGTGTACTCTCCTGCTCCTTCCTGCACAAGATATCTTATTAAATATAAGTGTAAGGACATCTCGCAAAGTTCTGGTTCTCCCTGATGTATTATGCTTCATTTGAAGTATTAAATAAATTTTTTAATTTGTTTTTGGTTGCCCTGGCTGGGTGGCTTTTGTTGATCCTAGCATCACCCTGTACACCAGTGTTGCAGGTTTGATCCCCAGTCGGGGCATGTGTGGGAGGCAACCAATCGATGTTTCTCTTGCTCTCTTCCCTCCCTTCCTCTTTCTCTAAAATCAATAAACATATCCCCTGGAGAGGATTAAAAAATAAAAATAATTTTTAAAAATTTATTTTATGCTCATTTGGGGTGCTGCCCCTACATTGCCAGCACCCCCATCCATGCGGGGTCTTTGTGATGCCCTGGCACAGCTCTGACTCTTACCTGAGACTGATTTTCAGGAAGAGGGATATCAGGGTTAGTGTTCTCCCATGTGTAAGGCTTTTTGGGAGGTCACATGTCTGTCCTTGTTCACCAGGGAATCCATTGCCTGTCACACTCCTGCACTTGGTACTCTGTTGAACGAGTGATTATTGCCAAATGCCACTACTTTCCCTTTCCTCCCCCAGAGCCTATAACAGTGTAGCTGGTATGTGAGTGGACTATGGATACACAGGGGGTATGACCATCTTGAGAGCAGATGTCCTGGGCCCTGTGATGAGCCTGAGCCCAGGGGATTCAGGGTAAGAACATAATGTCCTCATCCCTGTGACAGGCAGGTGCCACTCAGAGAGGCTGCAGGACTCAGAGCATCCAACCCGGGGAACTGAGGGAATGGAGTCACCATGACTGGCCTGGCCACTGATTGGCTGTGCATCCTGAAGCAGCTGCTGTCTCCCCTCTGTACTTCACTCCCCTCATTTACAAAATGGGTATGGCAAAATATCCAACACCTTTGTTGTGTCTCCTCATGTTCCTGGGCATGACCCCAGCTGCACCTGTGACAGCTCAGGGTGCTTTAAGTTCTATTAAGGAACACAAGGAGGCACCTTCACAGGGCAGCTAGGAGGAGTGTGCAGGGAGTGTCCACCTAGCTGCATGTCCACCTCAAAACCTGGCACCAGACTCCCCCAGTCTCATCTCCTGCTCTGCCCTTCCAGGACCCCTGCCCCAGGCCCCAACCAGATGCACTCTCCAACCCTTGACAGGCCCATGTCCAGCAGCCATTCTTCTCTCTGAGGTGCCCACACCCCACCTGACTATGGGAATCCCATCCCTCCTCCCACATGATCCCCACCCCATGGAGCCTCCCTGAAGGCTCTCCTTTGCCGGCACCTGGTTCAGGCCTCTGCCATTGGCTCCCAGGACATCACCCCTGGGAAGTATGCAGCTGTGTTCCTCGCTAGACTGGGACCTCTTTGAGAGCAGCAGCCACAGCTGAGCCCATTTTTGACTGAATTACCAAAAATTATGGAAGAGGAGGGGTGTTGGGGCTTGTTTTTCCTCTGTTCTTTTCCCAAACCCATCTCAGTGACCCCACAAAACCAGCAGCACAGAGGGTTCTTAGCCATGAAGCCCATACCTGTGGTGGAAATGTGAATTCCCAGAGTGAGCAAAGCTGTCACCAGGTCTCTCCCAGTACTTAGTCCTCATCGCCCTGTGCAGCAACAGGTCCCTTCTTTTCCCAATGAGCCCTAGACCTGTCTCCTCTCCAAACATCTCCTTCATTTAGGTGAGCCTTCATCCACACAGCACTGTCTCTGCCCATTCAGTCACCCCAATAGACACACTGCCCACTCAGTGCCTGCCCTCCCAGCACCCAGCTCAGCACCTGTATGCTACAGCACTCAACAATTAACTCCTTAACGACTCCTTTACAGGCAGCTCCCATGCCACTTCTTCCAGAGAGCCATCCTTGACTGTGTCAGCCTTCAGAGTTGTCTTCCTCCTCTGACCCCTCAGAGAAGCTATTCTTTGCATCAAAGGTATGTGACATTACAAATTCGATGTTTGTAAAATTTTTTCTCCAAGGAATGCATATATGATGATACAAGAAGAACTGGACAAAGATTGTGGATGTTGACTGTGGTGCAGGCCCATCCAACCAGTGAAGAGCTCTGGGACAAAATGGCCAGGCCTCTAGCTACCCCACTGCACCCTGTTGCTGGCTGTCACCCCTGGGCATGACCTCAGGAGCCTCTCTGTAGGTGAGGCCACCCTGAGGATGCCACCCTGGGACTGTCTACTGGCCACACTCCCTGCAGCTGGGCAGCGAGTCCTTCCTCACAGGGGAACCTGGGGGTCCATCGTAATGTCCACCACAGACAAGACATGAAATTTAAAAACCAACATGGAATGATTTTAGCACTCAGTTCAGGGACTGACAAACCATCGCTCACAGGCCAAATGCGTCCTGATGCCTCTTTTAGAAACTAAGCTTTGTTGGGACACAGTGTCACTCATTCTTTTTGGTCTGTGGCTCTTGCCTATAGCTGTTTTGGCACTACAACAGCAGACTTGAGTCATTATGACAGAGATCTTATGGCCCATAAAGACTAAAATATTCAACTTCCGGCCAAGATGGAGGCATAGGTGGACGCACTGTGCCTCCTCGCACAACCAAGATAGGGACAACAACGATATAGAAACAAGATAACAACCAGAACTGACAGAAAATTGAAGTGTATGGAAGTCGGACAACCAAGGATTTAAAAATAGACACTTTCATCCAGACCGGTAGGAGGGGCGGAGCCAGGCCGGGCGAGGGACGCAGAGTGGAGACCTGAACAACAAGGGCAGCGTGCAAGTCTGCAGCAGGCAGACCCTGGGCGCACAATCAGCCGTGGCTCGTGGGCCCCAGCCAGGGGGTGGCGACCGGCAGACCTAGCAGACCCTGGGCGCACAAGCAGCAGTGGCTGGTGGGCCCCGGCCAGGGGGTGGTGACCGGCAGACCCAGCTAGGCGGCCATTGTGAAGCAAGGCACTGCGCGCAACTCAGGGTCCCAGCACCGGGAAATAGAGCTTTGGGTCACTGACTGAAAAGGAAGGTCCCACAGGGTGCACAGGCCCACCCACACAGGAATTGGTGCCAGAGGGGCCCAGTTGGCTTGCGGAAAGTGGCGGAAGGGTCTGGGGTCTTGCAGAAAGCAGAGCAAGCGCCATTGTTCCTTCTCGGACCCCGCCCCCACATACAACGTCGAACCCTGCGACTGGGGTTCCCCGCCCAGGTGAACTCCTAAGGCCCCACCCCTCACTACAGGAGCTCGACAAGACCAAAAAACAAAAC
>CM052541.1:81742390-81757506 GCA_028533065.1 Trachops cirrhosus
CTTATGACACATGGACTGAAGTAAAGGGGGGGATTGTGGGTGGGAGAGGGTGTTCAGGGTGGAGGGGAATGAAGGGGGGATAATAGGACAACTGTAATAGCATAATCAATAAAATATATTTAAAAAAAAGAAAAGAAAAAAAAAAGACTAAAATATTCATACTCTGGCCCTTTGCAGACTAAGCTTGCTATCCCACTCTAGCTGACACTATTGGGGATGGAAGCCTAGATCATGGTGATTTCTTTGAAAATTCATACCACACCCACACACATACATAGGGATGCACATACATACATGCACATAGTAGCACCCCAGTGCTGCATTTAGTGTTCTTCTGGAAATAGCTAGTTGGTCTGGGAGAATGCACCTGACCTAAGCTGGACCAATCAGAATCTTAGGGGGATTTGAAAGAAAGTGTCAGGTACACTTATGGCCTTGCCTAAAGAGAGAGACCACAACTTCTCCTGCCCAGGTGTCCAGAGCTACCTGATTCTAACCCTTCCTGACATTGTCCAGCTCTGTACTTCCATACCAGAGGGGGCTAGACTCTTCCTGGCACTATCTTCTCCCAAAGATGCCATGAGGCTGGTATTAGCATCCATATTTTTTAAATGACACTCACCAGTAAACTGAGACACAAAATGCAGACACTCTTGCTGGAGGCACAGGTACCCCATCAGCTGATCAGAAGAGAGACTGAGGCTGCCTGCCCGGGGTGGGGATGGAGCAGCCTTATGCTGGAAAGTTCAGACCAGGAATCAGGGGACAGATAACCTGGCCAGGATATGCAGAGAAACAACCCCAGAACCTCCTTCCAGATTCACCAGCTTTAAAGAAAGTTCTCAGATGTGAAGATAGGGCATCCTCTTGTACCCTTCAGGAATCCTGGGACCATCTACAGACCCCTGTGAGTACCCTGAAGCAGAAATAACAGGCCAGATTTTGAGGTCTGCAGGTACCAGTTTGAGCCCTCCTGGTGGAGGCCCCCACGCTGATCCCTCCTCAGTATGCCTGCCTCCAGAAAGGAACACGAACAGTGGGGCCCCAACACCCTGCAGTGATGTTAAAGCAGTTGGAGAGTGTGTCCAGTCTGCACTGAAGCGATTTGAAGGTGGTGAAGAGGGAGAGAGCTGGATGTTCTGATCCTAGCTCTGCCCTCCTCATTGTACAAACTTGATTCAGAAGGGCAGAGCTCAGCCTCAGTTCCCTTATTTAGCAAGTGGCCCACTAAACGCACCTCATAGGGTTGCTGAGAGGATGACATGAGAGGGTGCACGCAAAGTACCCAGTGTGGCCCTGGCACGTATTGGGGTGCTAAAAAGGGGAGAACACTAGAAGTAGCAGCAGCAGCAGTAGCAATAATAGTAGTTATAACAGTTATGATGATATTGTTTTAGGTATTGCTAATAGCCAACTGATCTTCCCTTTCTGGGTTCCCCACCAGCACCTCGAAGTCTATATGTCAAAAACTGACCCATTAACTCTCCATCTGTGCTAGGCAGCCTCTGAGGTGGCCCCCAAGATCCTAGCCTCCTGGATTCCTGCTCTAGATGGCTTCCTTTCACACTGAATCAGAGCTGGTCTACCACACCATAAAGGTATGTGGGAGGTCTCCTAGATCTCCTCTTGAAGGAAGCCAGCCACCCTATTGTGTGGATACTTAAGCAGCCCTGTGGGGAGGCCCATGTGGGAAAAACTGAGGCCTACTGCCAATAGTCAGCACTGCCCTGTTAGCTGTGTGAATGAGTCATCTTGGAGCCAATCTCCCAGCTTCGAATTTTCAAGCAACCGTTGCCCGGGCCACCATCCTGATTGAACTGCACGAGAGACCCCAAGCCAGGACTATGCAGTTCAGCTGCTCCCACATCTCTGACCCACAGAAACTGTGAGCAATATTAAATGTTGATTGTTGCTTTAAGCCACTATATTTTGGAGTCATTTGTCACAGCAAACTAGCATACTGTACAAACCTGTCTATCCTCAAGTGCCTTTGTTTCAGAGAATGCCACTCCCTTCCCTCCCATCCTGACATCTCGATCATCAAAGTCTGCCTTTTTCTTTGCTGCATCCAATCTGCTGATTCAACCCAAGGGATCTCTTGCTTTCACCCTCTGTTCTCTGGTCCCTATTTCCACCAGCCTGGGAGTAATAACAGTTCCTTACTGAGCACTTACTGTGTGACAAAGTGCCTACTGTGTGCCCTGCTCCCAGTACAGAGTTTCAGTACTCATGGAATTGTCCAACTGAATGAGATGTTTGTTGTCCCCATTTTGTAGCTGAGGCACCTAAGACTCTGAGAAGCTCAGTAACTTGTCTGAGTCCCCCCAGCTGGTTAGTTAAGGAATCAAATTAGAATGCAGCTTTGTCCCAAAGCCATGCTCTCTCTCCAGGGCAGCAGAGCCCCAGCTCAGGCCGTGCCCTCTGAATGATGACCTAAAGTTCAATCTATCAAGGCAGAAGCTGGCAGCAGGGGCTACTCCCACCGAACTCTCCTTGGACACTCAGAACTCTTCTCTCCTGACAGCCATTTGCTCTTGATTTGGTGCACACACAGTAGACCATGGACTCCTCAAAAGAGAGCCTCCGCCCCTCCAGGTCTACCTGGTGTGTGCCCAGGCCCATGAGAAAGGATTTGTGTAGGTAGATGAAGTGATTGCAGCATAATAAACAACTTGAGCCTATGACTGACTATAAATAGCTCTCTAAATGAGGGACTTAAGTCATGAATTAATGAATGGTCGATTGACTAGGACATTGCCCAGATTCAGTGCCCCAATATTATATATTATATATCTTTATCAACAAAATATTTTATTACATACATAATAAGGGGTAATATTCAAAATATCTAATAACCAGTACAGCACCAGCACCAACCAATAAGGAAGGACATCCCTGTAGGTCTGAATCAGGTAGGGTGCCCCCTGTTGGGCCTCTTTAGTACTGGATCCTAGCAAGGTTCGATACACGTCTCAGGGAAGGATCAAAATGACCAGAGGGCAGGGGACACTTAAGAAGCTTGGGCACAGCTCATTACTAACTTCGCAGAAACCTCTCATTGTGGCCTCACCAGGGCCTCCTGGCTGATGCAACCCTGCACACGAGTTTTCTGAACACACCAATGGCCAGCTCTAGGCGGAGCTTGACATGTAAGAGGAGTTCATTCATCCTCAAAGAGCACCGTGAGGTGGGAGGGTCAACCGTTGTCCATCGTTACACTGAAGACAGTCAGACATAGAAGGCTAAGCTGCTTATACAGCGGCGAAAGAGGACCTGGACCAGGCCTGCTCAAGTGTTCTCTAGGACTTTGCAACAGGCTTTCCATGGAAGTCCTGGGTCTGTAGCAGCATGCGCTCTTTACCTGCTCAGGTGCTGGGTGGGGCCAGCAGGACTAGGAGATCTTCAGGGCCCGGAATTGATTGAGGCGCTGGCACTCAGAAGGCTTGGCCTGAGACAAGGCACTGCCCTCTTCTCTAGAGCTGAGACACCCTGTCCTAAACCAGACAGTCAAAGGAGAGAGAGTAACCGGCATATACCTGGCAACACAGCCTCGTCTACTGATGGAGTTTGCCAGGAGCCAGAGCCTTTGGACAGATCCCATGCCACTCCCCACTCCCCATGACTTGCTGTGTGACTGTGGGCAACATGCCACCTTCTCTGAGCTCATTTTCGTCATCTACAAAATGGGGTAATAGCAGCATATATACCTTTCAGGCTTGGTGTGAGGATCAAAGAAACGACCTATAGGAAGGGATCCAAACTATTTTAAATGTGTGTAGGTGCTGGGCAGTGAGGAAAGGCTGAGAATGAAATGGGACGGCAGATCCCCGACGGAGGTGAGCTGGGGGTGAGGAGCTGGGCTGAGTCCCACCACCCTGGGCTCACCCCCTGCCCCAGAGCCTCCCACTACCTCCCCTATCCCTCCAAGCTCTTCAGAAGGTGGAATAATTTCTCCTTAGTTTTCACTTTTAATCACAAAATAATTTTGGTGCCCAGAAGTCTTCCTCTCAGAGGAACATTTGTGTGGGATGATATCAGCCCAATTAAGTGCTTCAGCTTTGGGGCTTGATTTTTTCCCCCAGACCCCTGCACTCCCTGCCAAGCAGCCCAAGCCCCTCGGCCGCCCGGCGGACCGGCTACCTGCACAAGCCGACTTCTGGAGCCTTCCGCGCCGCCCCCCTGCTTCCGCGCAGTGATTGATATCTTGATTAGACGCCAGGAGGCGGCGGACCAGGTGTTACCTCGGCTCGGGCTGGGGGCGGGCGCTCTGCGAACTCGGCCTGAAAGGCGCAGGCATGTTCGGCAGCAGCAATGAGCCTTTGTTTGCCTTGGCAGTGCCGCGGCCTCCCTGGGGCCGGCCCCATAAAGGGTTTCTGTTCGGGCTGGAGGACTCATTGTCGAAAAATTGTCCCTCAAAAAATTAGCATGGTACAGTGGAGAAAGCGGAACGCCTGGCAAATGACAGCTGCTGGCCCCAGACAAGGGCCAGAAAGTGGAGTTTTGCAGGGTGCCCACTCCCAGAGGCACCTCTCGCTCCAGGCCTGGAGCGAGCCCCGAGGGTGACTCGTGACAGACGAGGAGGGCAGGCCCAAGGGCAAGCAGAGTCCAGATGAGAAGTGCAGCCCGCTTTGGAGTTGGTGGTTCATCTCCCCTAAGAGATGGGGCATTTCCCGCGGCGCCAGGAGCTTGGGTATTCGGTGTGGGGTGTTTGAGGGCCCCTGAGCCAAAGTCAGGCTCAGAGGGGTAGCTGGCTGGGAAAACAGGGTGGAGTGCAGGGAGGAGGAGAGAGAGAGAGCAAAAAAGAGAGCCTAAAGGTTATGTGGTTAATTGAACATCAACAGCCACAGATAGGATTATGCCCTTTTGTATCTTTCTCCCAGTGTGTTGATGGAGAAGTAACTAGATTAAAAGCCTTGAGAGCCGGAGTTGGAGGGGCTGGCAGTGGGGGGAGCTCCCTAGTGAATGCCAACCCAGGGCTCCCACAGCCCCAGCAAGGATGGAAAACAGTCAATTGGAGAGAAAAGACGAAGTGAGCTGTGGTTTGGCATTTGCATAAAGGCTGGGGCCCAAGGCTGCCACCCTTAGTGAGAGGGGCAGGTTTCCCAGGGGAGAGGCTGGAGTGTCATTGAGGTGAAGCACACGGTAACTGTTGAAAGTCTCAACCCAAAGCCTGTAGCGCACACTATGTGAGGCAGGAGTGATGGTGACAAGGGCTATGCATGGAACATGTGTGTGTGTATTTCTTGTTTCAGCTGCTTACATCTTGGAAGTTATGGGTATCTTCATATGACCACATTTCAAACAGGTTGCACCTGTGTGGCATATGTGGGCCTAAATCTCCCGTGTTAGGATCATATCTCTTGTGGGCTCTGGGAGCATGGCCAGATCAGGAGGACAGGGATCTGCCAACTTGACCCTCCGGCGTGAGAAGGCCAGGGCCTCAAGATGCCCTGTGACTCTCAGGAGCCTGGACCTGGAACTGGCCCCTAGGCTCTCTCTGCATTCAAGCTTCCTAGAAAAGCCTTCCCAATCTTTCCAGCCCACCATCCCCATGAAGACCCCTGACCCTCCCAGCCCAACCACCACCCCACTCCCCCCACCCACCCATCGCCACCCTAAGCAATGTCTAAACAAGCAGATTTTAGGTTGAGGAGAAGGAAGAAAAGCAAATCTGGAATCAGACTGACCTGAGGTCAAATGCCAGCTCCAGGTTTGTGACTTTGAGCAAATGACTTAACTGTTTTGAGTGAAATTCTGTATAAGTAGCAGGGAGTCCATGCACCCCAGTTTGTTTGAGACAGTCCCAAGTTATACCTGTGGCTTCAGCATGATCATTAATAGTACCCTTTACTCTAAAAAATATCCCAGTTTGGAGTATAAATTATATAGTTACCCAAATATAAGTAGTGCCACAACAATAAATATTTTCCCTTCTCTTCCTCTTGCCTCCTCTTCTCTGTTTATTTAATGCATCGCTCCACTGCTTCATTAGTCTGTGGGCACCTGAAGGCAGGAGCATCTCTTCCCTGCTCCTTACCACACTTTGGGGTTAAACTGAAATAGATACTTGTCAGCCTGACCACTTCGAGGAACAGAGCTGACCTCAGGGACTCTGAGTGCAGCTACCTGCCCTCTGCCTGCTGGGGCCACAGCAGGGCAATGCATATGAAGACAAGTGTGACCGTGTTCATTGCTGTGAACATGGGGCTACCACAGGTGGGGCTCATGTTTATGCATCCACCATCCGTCTGAATCGATCCTTTGTGAGGAAAAGGCCTCTCTCTCTCTCCTTGTTGCAGATGTGACCCTGCACATCTGGGCCTGAGTCTATCAGTCTTTCCCTGACTACCCAGAATGCAGCTACAGTCAGTATTTCTCCATAAGAACAGCTCTTATCAATGTTGTTGAGGGCCTGCCTCCCTTAAGCAAGCAAGTGGTTATCCTTCACAATAGGCCTGCAAACAGGCCCTAATTAATTTGCTAATTGTTGCTCCCTGTTTGGGTCATTCACCCATATAGACAAAAGCCTTACATAAATGGTTCAGGAGGGCAGCCTCAGGGCCTAGGAGCCCTTTGGAGCTTACACCCTGGCTTGACAAATTCTGTAAGTTTAAACCTCTAATAATGGACCCATGAGCTCTTTCCAAAGTCAGAGACCTACTTGGCCTCCAGGTCCAAAAGGAGGGCTCTTCTTGGCTTTTCAGACCCAGAACCTTTGGATCCTGACCTCTGCTGGCTTTGTCAGTCAGTGAGGCCTGAATTTCTCTGGGGTCTTGATCTTAAATACCACACTTCTCTGGAAAGGTCAACAGGACTGGATCTTGGAGTGGCTTGAAAGTCACAGTGAAGCACTTGGACTTCATCCTGAGAACCAAAGGGGCCATGAGAAGCTCTGATTTGCATACTAGGTGCTTGTTTTGCCCAGTGTGGGTCACAAATTTGAGGGGAACAAGATCGAAGACAAAAGACCAGCTGGGAGGTAACTATAGTAATCCAGGCCAAGGTGCTTAGACTAAAACATAGGACAAATGAGCACAGAAAGAAGGAGGGCTTAAGAGATAACTTGGAGATAGATTCTCTGACCCTTGGTAACTGATTGGATGTGTGGATCATGCTGGAAAGACGGGGGGCCAGGATGACTCCTAGGTTTCCAGCTGTGATAGGGAACCCAGAAGGAGAAGTGTGAAGCAAGGTGCAGATAAGCTCAGGAGGAATCTGTTCTTCTACCACACCCCCTTTGTGACTATCCGCTCCCTTACCTCTAGGTGGACTTTGACAATAGCCAGGCCTGTGTCCTCATGCCATGCTGTCTGAATGCCATCCACCTTGCTATGCTTCCTCCTTCCACCTACCCACCATGGGGCCCAGCCCTTCTCTCTTCCTGCTGAACTCTGGGCGCCTTTTCTGATGGCAGGCATCACCTCCTCCAGGAAGCCGACCCTCATTTCCCAGTCTGGCTCTCCCTTCCTCCAACTGCAATATTCAGCACACTGAAGATGAATGTCATCCATGTGTGCAAGTTGGCCACTTTCCACCACCACCTCTCCTCCCTCCCCTCCTACAACACTGTTCCAATCTCTGCTGGAAGGAGGATGGATGGTTACTTCCCTCTAACACCAGTACCTAACACACAGCCTGGCATGGCAGAGGCATTTGCAGGGATCTGTGGAAGGAGAGGACGGAGGAACGGAGGCAGGCAGGAGAAGAGAATTCAAGTCAAGGGAGAGAAAATCATGAGCCACCAAGCCACCAGCCCTCAGCAAGCGTGGAACAACAGCCAGCGAGCACATACTGTCACCCTGGAAGGTGAGCCTTACCCACCTACAGAGGGACCTGGTAACATGAAGGGAAGACCACCGAGCTGGCCCTAGTGCCTTGCCTGACACTCAATTGTTATGTGACAGCGGGCATGTCCCTTTCCTCTCTGGGCCTCAATTTATCTCTTTTGTTAAGTGCAGTGTTGGGGCAGGCATGAGCTGAGGGAGGGCAATGGTTGTCACACTTTGTTCCCAAAGGAAGGGATATGAACTTAAGTAGAGTCAGGCAGGGCTCAGGGCTTCAAACTCTAACCTCAAGCATACAGTCAACCCCTGTAAGTCTTGGGTCCCTCCTGGATCTCCCTCTTAGCTTTCTGTTAGTCTCTCTCCCCAACCAAGTTCCTCTGTCTCAACTCTTGAGAGCAGTGCTAGGAGAGAGAATCAGATGTGATCATGAGCCCTGGCCCAGGGGGCAGTAACAACTGCCACCCCTAGCTCGGGGTTGCAGAGCCAGGTTCTGATCTTCAGCCCAAGGTGCTGGGAATGGAGTTGCAGAACCCAGGCTGGCTGGTATGCTCTGGGTCCCTCCACGTTCACCGAGGTCCAGGCCCCTGGCAGAGTTAGGTAGAGAGGGGACCTCAGCCAGACTTGGGATTTCCTCCCACCATGGGCCATGCACCAAGGTTAGCACTGAGACCCACGTGGGCTGCCCCAGTGACCGCCAGGTGGAGGGTGTGAAGTAGCAGAGTGTTTATCTTTCTGGAGCTGCCTTATCACTGACCACCCCCCCACCACCACTACTCTTGGTTTGTTTGGCTGGACGCAGAGCAGGGCTGGGTGGTATCAGGGCATCGAGCACACAGAAAAGCCACCCCAATAGAGCCTCAGGGGTGCATCTCACCTGGCCTACATCTATGAGCTTGGGGCTGGGGACTGGGATGGAGCTTTGGAGGGGCAAGGACACCTTTGCACAGAGCTCCTACACCAAGCGAGGGCTCCCCTCAACCTCAGCTCCCTCTGACAACTTTTTGCCATCATCTGGGCCACCCTTCTGTTGGCATTCTACCTTTAACAAGTTGTAAAATAAAGCCACTGTTTGAAAATGAAATTAGAGTCCCGTTCCCTGTCCCCAGCTCTACCATGTTGAAGAGGGCTAGATTGGGAGCTCCCACACTTACTGACAGTTTATAAGCTCAGAGACAGACTTACCCTCCCCGGACCTCCATGTCTTCATCTGTAAAAAGGGATTTACAACCTCCCCTGGGGCTGTTGTGAGCATTAAATAGATCTGAGCACTCCAGGTCATTAGAATAGAGCCTAGAACCCAGGAAGTCACTGTTGGTCATCATTCTGGATGTGATTTAGAGCCAGAATGGATGACAGAGTTCAGAGGAGACCCTCAGAGAAAGAATAGCCATGGCTGACTTTGAGGGCAGCTGAGCCAGGAAGAAGAGAGCCAGGAGGTTCTGTGTGGCCTGGACCTCCACGCCTGTCGGGTCCTTCTCTGCCCAGGATGGGTAGATTGCTTGTCCCCAGGGCCTGACCACAGACCAGACCAGGAGCCACACTGGTGGGAGGGCATCCCGTTGCACTCTTGCTCCAGGTGGTGTGGGCAGCAGCCTGGCTTACCCAGACTGTCTGACTCTCCATGTTCCTCCCTCCCTGGTGGGGCAGACCTGCCCATACTGGGGTGCCTGACTTTCTGCTGTCTTCAGGTGTGGGGCAAGGGGTAGCTCTTCATGTGGGATCCACCCAGTGGGGGGCCAGTGGTGTCCAGGTTACCCCTAAATCCCCAGAAGTCACAGTACTCCTGGGCCCAGTTTCCAGAAGCTCTGTAAGTGACAGATTTAATAGTAATAATTTCAACAGTGGGAAGATACTTGGGGCCAGATGGACTCATCAGGACTATCCTGAAGCCCCACAAATATAGCCATCATCTCTTGCTCCCTCACACCCCTGGACTCACAGGGACAAGAGCAGGGAGGGACGTGGGGGCCCTGGTCCCTGTGGTCTGGCAGAGGAAGTCCAGCTTCTCGGCACTAGGTTGGGTGTGGGTGGCTCTTCATGCTCAGACCACGCTTCACCCGAGGGCTAGTTGGGAATTTGGGTGTGCTGCCACCAGGTGACTCCCCCTTAATGTCCCTCCCTCCCTGACCACTGAGCAAGCCTTGGATTCAGCTGTGTGCCCCAAAAACCCTCACTCCTGCCCCAGAAGAGACTGTTAGGTTTCTATCCTTGCTCATGGGCACCTAAGTTCCAGGACTCCTCTGGACCCTTCTCCTGCCCTTTCATCTCCCTCTCTCTGTGGTCCCATCTATCCCACCCACCATAAAGCCAGAGATCCCTGGTCCTAAATAATCCAAACCTCCAACCTGCTCCTCCCAGTTTCCCATCCCCTCGGGGCTCTTTCAGACCCTGCTGCTCAGCAGAACCTTCGTCAAGAGGCTCTAGCTCCTTCCTCCACTCTTTGTCAGCATCTTAGATCAGCTCCTGTCTCACACTCTCTTACCTCTGTGACCCCTTCTTCTGTCCTCTCTGCCTCCTTTTTGGGATTTCCTCTGCCAAGACCCAGTCCTGAAAATCCTCTGAGAAGTCAGGAGGCAGGCTCGATAAAGGTTTGCCAAATGAAAGGTTAGGTGAGGGAACAAGTGAATAAATAAGTGAGCTCATCCATCAACACATTTTTATGGGGTACCTACTGTGTGCTAGGTGTGTGCTGAGCAGTGAAGTGACTAAATAAATGAAGTGGCTGTATGGTAAGTGGGAGCCCAAAGCACCAAACACAAGGATGCATAGAGAAATGAGCAAAGGAGACTGGGTGGGTGGGAGGGTGCTGAGTGGCTGCCATTATCTTTTGGGAGAAATCAGGTCACTTGACCTGGAGCTGACAGAAGCAGTACTCTGGACAGCACGGAAACCAAAACAGATGACTCACTTATGGATGGCCTTGGTGAGCCAGCTGCTGTGGGGAGGGTGAGGGTGAGCAGAGGAGGCCCTGGAGACAGGAGCTGAAATCGTGCTGGTCAGGGCACCCTGGGGAGCCAGACAAGGTCAAACAGGCCCCGCCCAGATAAGGCCAGTGCAGATCAAGAGAAAAGGCATACGAACTAGTCAAAGAAAGTGTCTGTGACTCATGTGTTGAGCACCTGATGCTAAGTCAGTCCTGATCCCTAGCAACCCCGAGAAGGAAGTTAGCCTCCCCTTGCAAGAAAGGAAATTTGGAAGAGTGGTGAAGTGACTGTCCCCAGGTTTCCCACCTTAAAAAGACAGAGTTGAGACCGAGTCGGTCTCAAGTCCCTGTTTGGGTGGGACTGACATCTCCAAGTTGGCTAGACACGCACTCTCAAGGAGAACACAGGGAACCACCAGGAAGCAAATGTTGGAGGGAGATGGGCAGGCAGAGCAGCATTGGCACCTGCAGAGGAATAGCTGGCAGGGAGTGGCCAGTTCATCCCAGCAGGAGGAAGGCCTGGCATCTGGGGACACAGGACTTCAGTCATGACAGCATGCCTTCTGGGTACCCAGAGACCAGTGTCTTCCCCTCTCTGAACCTGAGCTCCTTAGTCTTTAAGAGAAAGAACACATGCCCCCAGAATGACCTTCTGACACGAGAGCAGGATGCCCTCATTAGCAAGGTGCCTTTCTGTCCATGTGCCAGGCTCTCCCTGGCAGCATCTGTAGTAGCCATCAGTCTGGCCAGCTCAGTGAGCTGATGATAATGCTGATGCTCCCATATAAGTGACCAATAATTTATCATTTATAAGATACATTCCTAACCATGCTCTCCTTTTAGATAAGGCAGGTAGAGCAAATATTGTATCTCCATGTTGCAGATAAGAAAAGGGAGGGGGAGAGCGGGGGGTGGGACCGTTACTCCCTGCAGCCCAGCCCATTCTTGAAGCTTCTGTGAGCAATCCCCGTAATCCTCCCAGCAGCTCCAATGGGGCAGTATCGCATCCCCGTTTTACAGATCAGGATGCTGAGGTTCAGAGAGGTTAAGTGCCTTGTCCAAGGTCAAAGGTCTTAAATAGAAGAGGCTGAACTTGATTTAAGCATAGACCCTCTGAATCTAGAGGGAAAACTAGGAGTAATGTGTTCTGTGCCCTGGCATGAGTCCACACATGTAGCCCGGCCTCTTCATCATGAGAGTGGTGAACAAGGTGAATTTGTCTCTAAGGCCATCTCAGTTGGGAGCCCATGACCCTCACAAGGAAAGAGCACTGGACATCAAGTCCTCAAAGCCAGGCTCAAGTCCTAGCTCTGCAACTCACCAACAGGCTAACCTGGAGCAAGCCCATCCCCCCTTTTTGGGTATTAGTGTCAGCTCTGCAAGGGTGGGGAGATGGTTTCAACTTAGCAGGTGTGGCCAGAGTAGATGCAGATGAGATGCAAGGAGCACAACCCATTGAGGCACCTGCTGGTAATACCCTAGAGCACCTGGTGCCAGGCCTGGGACCTGAATAGGCCTGAGCCAGGGAATCCAAGACCTGGTTTCCTAGGTCAGGGGGCTCACAGGGAGCCTCTGAGGCTCTCCCACCCGTGGCTAATTTATTATGATGCAAAAATCAGGCTCCAGGGTGGCGGGAAGCTGAGCTGAGCGCCAAGCACGCTCCCATCCTGTTCTGTTCCACATATTTTCAGTATTTATTGTCCCCATATGTGATGCTGAACACTAAAAAACATGTTGCTGAGATTCTTCCAGAAAAGGCTGACATTTCACAATATTCCTCTGATGCTGGGGATTACTGCTCAAGATGATGAAAATGTGGTTTATTCAAAACAGATTGAGGCGGAAGAAAACAATGGCAAGGCCAGGAAAGGCCCAATGGTCTCTGTGCTCTGCTCCAGTCCTGGGAGAGATGAGCAGGGCACCCCTGTTGGAAGTCCCAGCCTCACAGCACCTTGGTCCTGGTCAGGGCCTGGATTCACTGAGGGAATTGGCTCACATGAAGATAGCTCTCACCCATCCTGGCCTGGCTGGTTCTCAGGAGTAACAGTGGCCCAGCATCACCCTGTAACATCACTTCCCACTTTAAAGAAGGAGAAAATGAGTTTAAACAACTTGCCCAAGTTCTCAGAGCAGAGTCAGGATTAAGAATTCAGGCTTCCATCCATAGACCTTTTTGTTAAACATGGCCACGAGGCAGAAGAGTCTGGGGCACAGAGGCAGCTGACTTGCTGTGTGACTCTGGATAAGTAGCTTTACCTCTCTGGGTCTCAGTTTCCTCCCATGCAAGATGGGAGTTACAATTATGTCTTCCCTGGCAGCCTTAGAGAGATGTTTTGAGTCCAATAGGAGAACACCAGAGGTGAAGAGAGACATCTCAGCTCTTTTTCCAGTGACCTCACTGTGACAAGAACCTGCGGTAGCCAGGCTAGCCAGGCTCTCCCTTGCAGGGGGCCTAAAACAGGTGACTTGGGCTTCGTAGAGCGAGGTGTGTGGGCTTGGTCAGCTTGAAGAAGGCCTTGGAGGTCCTTAATGAAGCTTGGGCTTGGGCAGACCCAGGTCTTATCCCCAGCCCTGCCCCCTGTGACCTCCGGTTCTTTCTTTGTCCCAGCCTTGGTCTGCTCATTTGAGGCAGCTGATTGTACCCGCCGCACAGGGAGCTATGAACACTGGTGGCCACCACAGACAAAGAGCCTCTGGCACTGAGTCTTAACTAAGGGTGGAGTCCAGATGAGGGAACCCCTTCCAGCCCCCTCCATCCCAAGGCAGGGGCCTCACTGCCCCATCCTACTGGGTGTTGCACAGGGAGACCCATACAATCTGTCTCACCCTCAGGCCTAGAAAGTAGGCCTTTCCCCTGGGGACACATGCTTGTGCCCTCTCACTTGGGGCTCAGGGCAAAGGTGCTGTCTCAGACCCCCTTCCCTTGAGTACTGTGAGTACCTGACTCTCTCCCCAAGGTCCTTTTTGCTGAGTAGCTTCTGTGTTTCCATTAAACCTTGAATCAACTGTGCCTGTCTCTGACCCTATTTTACATAGTCCTTGAGCTGGTGGTGGGGCAGAAAAGGAGAGCCCAAGGCTCTCAGCCAGGGAAAGTCGGGCTGTGGAGTCTGGGTTACGGTGACCACCGAAGGCAGTGCCCTTGGGCAGCAGTGTCCAGGGCCTTTGGTCCTGTGAACAGCTGTGCCTGAAGGTGGTGAGGCTACAGGCCTGATGCTGTTTGACAGGCTGCAAAGAGCTAGCTGTCTGCAGAGCCTGTGGAGGCCCCAGTCCCACACTCTGCCAGGCCTGGCCTTTCCCATTGCAGGCCCACCCTCCACAGTACCTTGGGCACGGCAGGCCTCTGGCTGTCCAGACTCTCCCCAGCAGAGGCTGAGGTGGATGCTGCTGTGGAGTCACCAGGTGCCAGTGTTCCATGCCCCATGAGCTGGGGACAGGCAGGTCAGGGCCATTAATGCCCTCTACTGTGAGGGGGACTCCACCCTCCCAGCTTTGTCTGGGGCCACAGGCAGCACTCAGTCTCCATCTTTGGCCTATTGCATTTGGCAGTGAGTCTGAGGTCTCTAGATTCATAGCCTCTTCCACTGCTTCCTTCCAGAGCCCTCAGCTAAAACACCAGCTTCCTCACCAGGCTTTGCACTGGGCTGTAGGGCCTCTGAGGCTTGCCTCTTGCACCCAGCCTGCCACTTTCTCCTTCCTCCATGGGGTGAGCCTCTCTCTCATTCAACTGAGTACTCACCTGAGGGAAGCAGAGAGTGCCCAGAGCTCACATTCCAGGGGGCAGACAGCAAGCATATGGACACTTTTGCTACTGGTAAGTGTTTCAGAGGGAACTAAAGCCTGGGAAAGGGCAAGGGCATGGGTTGGGGGCATTTTGAAGGGGGAGGGCAGATAAAGTCTCTCTGAGGAAGGGCACATGAGCAGAAACCTGAAGAAGATGAGGATACAGGGAGACCTAGAAGGTAGGAGTTCCAGGCAGATGAAATAGCAGGTGCAAAGGATCTTAGTCAGATGGGCCTGGTGGGTTTGAGAACCAGTGAGAAGGAGGCCTGTGGGCTGGAACAGAGCAAGTGAGGGGACATCTGTGAGGAGCGGAGAGGAGAGGAGAGGAGAGGAGAGGAGAGGAGAGGAGAGGAGGGGAGAGGAGAGGGCAGAAAGGCAGATGAGATGGGACCACATGGGCCACATCAGAACCAGAGACCACATCATAAGTAGGGTAGAAATCATGGGAAGGGGCCTCACTTACTCACACGGAGTTCTTGCTCTGTGCAGGGTTTTAGCTCCATTCCCCCAAAGCATCCTAAAAGAGAAGTCAGCATCATGATTCAGGGATTCATCTCATTACAGGTGAGGAAACAGTAGCTCCACAAGGTTGTGTCACTTTCTTTTTTTTTTTTTTTTGCTTTGTTTGT
>CM052541.1:81767770-81808938 GCA_028533065.1 Trachops cirrhosus
GGACACAGGGACAAAACTAGGGGTGTTGGAAAGGGGAGGGAGGAGGGGAGGAATGGGTGGGTGGGCTGGAATGGGAATAAAGGATAGAAACTGTACTGAATAAACTAAAATAAAAAATAATAATAATAATTTTACTGCAGAAAAAAAAAATAGGCTGCTGCCTGAAGATAATTGCTAATCTTTTCCAGGTATCTGCAGGAAGGACAAGAGTTAGAATGATGTTAATAGGTACCTGGAAACCGATGCTTAGCCTCATCCCCCCACACTTCAGGCATCCTGATGCTGCCTGAAATCCTACAATTCCCACTTGATTCCTTCTGGATAAATGTTATCCTCAGTCAACACACATTTAAACCTCAAATCCCATGAGAGGGACCCTTCTGCAATCTAAGCAGCCTGTGGGAATGATTGCATCAGGTGCACCCTCCTCCCAGGGATGGCAATGCTGGGGAGGAGGTGTTCAGGGCAGCCTCCTGAGCTAGGACGATGTGGGAGTATCCTCTCCCCAGCTCCAGGAAAGATTGCCATCTCTGGGCCAGCCACCATACTCCCTCCCAAGCAACAGGGATCCCCACACTCCTGGTGGAGAGTGGAAATGGAAACAGTCAGTCTTGCTGTGAACAAACTGGACTGTGGTTCTTCCCTCTGCTCTCAGCTTTTCTGCTGCTGGAAGGCTGGGTGTCACACGGTGTTATCACAGGAGACATTACATGAAAGCTCATCCTGCTTGGCGTTGATTTGGGCAAGAACACCGTCCCACCCTGCCTTGTGGGAAAATCATCCAGGCCAGCTCCACACATGGCTCTAGCCCTCAAGAGCTCCATCTTGCCTCTGGGCCTCAGTTTCCCCATCTTTCAAATAAGAAACATTACCTTCCCCAACCATCTCTCTCAAGTAATTCATACTTGTTTTTAAGGGAGGTGTGGGGAGAACCTCACTTAAATTGCTCCTGTTCTGGGCTAGTCATTGTTCTAATTGCTCTACAAATAGAACAAGTTTAATTTTCACAAAATCTTAGAAAATAGGTCATATTACCCTTCCCCCAATTTACAGGTGAGGTAACCAGGGCACAAGAAAGGACAAGAGCATTCAAACCCAGGGTTTCTGGCTGCAGAGTTTGCATTCATAACACCTCTCTAGTCCAGCTCCACCTGAAGCCTATGCCAGTCCCACACTCCCCACTGCCTGGCACCTGCCCCTTATACCAAGAGCCTTCCTCCTCTTCCTCCTCCACCACCTGGGATGACTATGGAGAGGACAGCCTCTTTCTGCACTAGCAGCCTGCCTATGCTCCTCTAAATCCTTCCTCTGGGCCAGCAGAGCCCCCTCCACCCTTGCTCTTCTCCCCTGGCCCTTCCTGCCCAGCACCAAAGTCTGCTTCTCCTGACCCCTGACAATTCCACCAACCCCTGACAGATCCCTCCAATTTTTGTCCCCACATCCCTGTCTGTAATTGACTCCTAGCCTCAGAGGAGCCCTGAGCATGCTATCACCCTCTTCTGCTGCCACCATCTCCTCTTAGATGATGGGGGCTTTGTGCTGTGTTCAGTAAAGTGTGCAGGCTCCATGTGAGGTTAAAAGCCCACAGGATAGGGCTGAGACTGAGGAGGCTGTAGGAGAAATGTATGCTCCTGGCATGGCAGGGGTGCCCAGAGTTGCCCGGCAGTGGGAGCTGTGAAGAAGTGACTGCATATTGGCCCCAGAAACTCCAAGGAGGATGGTTTCCCTCTAGATCAGATGAAACACCAAGATCATAAGGACAAGGGGACTGCATGAAATTAGGTGTTTTTATTTCTTTAACTCTTGCTTTAATTGTGTTTCTTTCTTGTGTGTATTTGGGTGTTTGGGTAATAAATTATGCTATTATTTCAATATTGTGTTGTAAAATCTTTTAATTGTTTTAATATTGTGTTTTGTGAACATTGTTAAAATGTGATACTTGACACTTGAGAGACATAGGACTTCTGCAGCCAAACCCAAGTACCAGTTTTCCTAGGTGTGGGCACAGTGCTGAGAGAAGGAAATACCAGCCCTAAAAATCGAGCCATGCACATACAGATCTGCACAGAGCTGGAGGGGAGAAATGGACACCAGGGGTTCTGGGGGTCTGGGAAGAAAGGAGAGAAGGAAAGAAGGAAGGGAGGGAGGGAGGGAAGTAGGAAGGGGAGAATCAATTGCTAGCAAAGCACTGAGAGCAACAGGGCTCAGGGTAACTTAGAGGGGTGGGTGCCATTTACATGGCTGGCTTGGAGGAGAGACATTCCAAGTGGTGGAGACATAAGAGCAAAAATATGGAGGTGGGGGGAGCAATCAGAACCTGGCCTACTCAGGGAAATCCAGCACATGTAGGTATAGTAGCAGGTGATCCTGGGCTACCTTAGGAAACAAGGAAGGACTTGTTGAGACACAAAAGGCACAAGCCAGAAACAAAAAGAATGATAAATTTAACAACATTAAAATAAAAAGTCATCTACAAAAAAAGAGGTTTAAAAAGTGAACTCACAAACTGAGATATTTACAGTGCACATGTCTAACAGATGATTGGTATCTAAGCAATGTAATGAACTCTTACAAATAAATTGGAAGACAAACAACCCAGTTGAAAAATGTGAAAGTGATACAAACAGGCAATTTGAAGAAAAATAATGAAATGGCAAATAAATATATGAAAAGGCATTCAATTTCATTATTAATTATATCATCATTAAAATTAAATAAATAAATTAATTAAAACCATAGAAAGACTCCATTTCTCAAAAAATAAAAGACTGACAATAGTAAGAGTTGGTGAGGATCTGAAGAACCAAAAACTCGCACCTCGCTCGTCCCTCCACTGGGAGGCCAGTTAGCGATCACAGTGCGGTTAAAGGTGCCCTCATCCCATGGCCCAACAGCCCTGCTCCCAAGTGTGTAAGTGTGGCATTTTAAGAACAAATACAAATTATCTGACACTCCACTTCTGCAGAGGTGAGAGTTATGTTTCTTCTCCTCAAATCTGGGTGAGTCCATGACTCCTTTGATCAGTGAGTTCAGTGGAAGTGGTATTATGTGACATAAGAGGCCATGCAGCACCACCTTGCTTCCTGGACACTCACCCCTGGAGCCCCAAGCCACCATATAAGGAGTCTGACAACCCTATGACCCACCACTATGCTGTGGGAACAAAAGAGAGCTAGCTGCTCCAGTCAACAGGGCCACTGAGTATAGTCTTCCCACCATCCCTGGCATACCACGTTCCAGGCCATCTGAGAGTGACACCATCAAGTGACCCAGTCAAGGTTCTGTGGACCAGGAGCATCTCCCAGCTGAGCCTTGGCCAAATTCTTACACACAGCATGAGATATAATGAAATGCTGTTTTAAGCTACTAAGTTTTGGAATAATTTGTTAGGCAGCCACAGATAACTGGAACCGTATCCAAAAGAAGTCTGTGCACAGGTGCACCAAAAGATATGTACAAAATGTTTATTATATCACTGTTTGCATCAGCAAACAATTGGAAACAACCTCAATCGCCATTAAGAGGAAAATAGATTTTTACATCATGACATATTCACACAATGGAAAACACTTTAGCAGCAAGAATGAATGAATTGGAGCTGCATGTGTCATCAGGACCATCTCCAACTAGTATTTGACATAATAGCAAGTTGCAAAGGATACATGCAGCTTCATGGCATTTATACAAATTTTAAATTATGCAAAACAGTACAATATTTTGTTTATGGATACTGATCTATATAGCAAAAATACAACTACATGCAAGAGAGTGAAGAACAGCAGATTCATTATCATGGAAATGGGATGGGAGGGGTCTCCAGGGAACTTCAATGTTCTTAGTTGTTGTTGTTTTTTAAAGAAAATATGAAATAAATATGAAAATATATGTTTGACTCTGACAAAGCTAAGAAAGGGGTACTGCAGGGGGATATTTCAAACACATAACAACTGCTAAGATAGTGGCACCCAGGAGGTGTGCCCTCACTTCCCAGCCCTGGGCTGGACAGGGCTGAGCATTAACCCTTTAAATTGCCAGATGACAGAGAAGTCTGGGGAGGTCTAGGGGAGTCAGGGAGAAGCCCTCTTTGAGCAGTGTGATGATCTGAGGACCTGGGACAGCAGCTATTTACCAGCCTGTTTAAACTTAGTTAAGTATTATAACAACAATTGTACATCCCGGCTGAATATAAACCTGGGGTACATGAGTATTAATTACATTATGATTGACTTCTTTTGCCTGTTTAAAATGCTTCCTACTTCTTGTTAAAGGACATAGGCAGGAAGGGTGCTGACCATATGAGAGTAGAGGAAAGAGGAGGCAAGTGGCCTGGCCATGTGGAAGAGGGGATGTGACAGGAAGTGGCCCTCCTCCTTCCTAACCAAAGCCCCCACACACCAGCCCCTCCCTTACAGCCACCACTCCTGCACCTTTCTTTACTTCTCTCTTTCATTTTTCAAATACCAAACCCCTACTGAGTGACTGGCCTGGGGGACACAAGAACAAATAAAAGAATGCCCCTGTTCTCAATAACTTAGCAGCCAGGGAATATGCCTGTGGGTTGTGGACAAGGAGACAGACAGCAGGATGCTGGCCATGGGATCAAGAGCCTTGGACCTGGGAACAGGGGCACCTGGGCAGAGTGACAGGGGTGAAATGGGCAAAGAAGGGGAAAGGCTGAACAGGATGATATAGTAGAACATAGAGTGATGACTTAGAGGAGGCCCCTCCAGGACACCTGCCTTCTTACAGAGGACTGGCAGGTCGGGTAGGGCCACCAGGGAGCAGTGGATTAGTTGTCGGGGTAAGCCTTGGAGTGGGGCATCTGCCAAAGGCTATCAGTTCAATTCTGTCTGCTCCTGGGTGCCTGGAAGGGCTATGGATGTGTCAGAGGGGCATGGGCAGAGTCTGCCAGCCCTGCTTTCAGGCAAGTGGGATGGTGATCTCAGAAAAGGCCCTTCTCACAGCTGGCATGCAGGGATATAAGGCACCTGCCACCTGCTTGAGTCTTACCTGGTAGAGCAATGGCCAGGAAGGGGCAGCCCAGTGGCATGCAGCCCAGAGCCCTTGGAGGGACCCAGATGGTCACTATGTCATGGGCTAGAGGTCTGAAAGGGCCTTTGTAGTTACCCAGAGCATCTTCCCTGAGCCCTGCAGTAGGGTCTAAGGCACTGTAATAGTGGGCTTTGGGCCAGCCTCAGTCCAGGAGGCCAGGGTCTCTCTCAGGGTAGTGGGGTCCTCTTGGGGGCAGGAGAGGCAGGGGTGGATGCTGTACCTCCTCACTCTTGGCCCACCATTCTATATTTGGATCTGGATGAATGCACAGCTCTGCCTCAACTAGGCCTCATCATTTCTTATCCCAGCCCACTCCCCGCCCCCATATACACACTAGCCTTCCTGCCTCCCAGAAAGCCCTGGCTAGGCATCCTTCACCTAGCAGCCACTCTGGACTGTCTTCTTAGTTCATTGTATTTAAAGCATTTTGGTACCTCAGGTGCAGAGACCCGAGTTAATCATGATCCTCAGTAGAGCACACATAGATTCTTTCTTGCTTTGTTTTATTTATTTTATTTTCCCTTTTATCCCCTCCCCATTCCTCTCTAGTACCCCACAGGCACTGACCCAGCATATTTGATATACAGCCTTGAGTGTGTCTGAAATATAAAATGCATAGCAAAATTTTATGTGTATTTATGTGTTATCAATAAACACTAATGCAGTGGTTCTCAAGGTTTGATGCAGGGATTTCTGGTCACTCTACAGATTAAGATTATTTTCCTGATAATAAATACTAGTAAGTAATCTGCCTTCTTCATTTCATTTAATCATGAATATACAGTGGAGTTTTCCAGAGTCCACATGATATATCACAACAGAATGAATCCAGTTGTCTTCCAATAAGTGACATAATTAAAAGATTTGCAAAAATGTTCAACAATGCCATTTCTCACTATATTTTTTATTTTGGAAAATAAAACTGTTCTTCATAAAATATGTTATATATTAATATGTAATAAATGTTTAATAAATTCATAAATTGTTTTAAATTTTTGGTTTCTGATATGATAAATACCAATAGATAAAATCCACGTAAACAAAAGCTCTTTGGGGTCTTTAGTAATCTTAAATAGAAAAGGCATCCTGAACCAAAGTTTGACAATCGCTGGTATAATGTGATCAAGTTCCTTCTTTTTCTACTCTTTTGCATTCAGCACATGACTTAAGACTCCTCCCTGTTCTGTAGGTTCATCTTGGTCATTGCTCATAAGACTGCTTCTGCCTCCATGCTGACCTGTCATGTTTCACATACCTGCTCCCTCGGAAGGCACACCTGGGTGACTTCCAGCTGCTATAACCAATGCCATCATGAATATCCCTATTCAAAGAATTTTTCTGAGATCTACACCCAGAAGCAAGATCCCTAGGTCAAAGAGCATAGCCTATTTAATTAAAATAAAGAGTATTCTCCAACTGCCTGCCCAATTTTTGACTGGCAGCCCAGGGTGGAAGATGACTTGGCATGGGGTTGGGAGGGGTGGTTTTACCTAAGTTTGGATGCTTTCGAAGATTCATAATAAAGTAATAGGTTTTTCCTAAAAAAAGAAAAAAGATGTTTCCCAGACTGGCTATACCTATTCATATTCCTATATGTGCAGTGCACAAAGTCCTCACCTCCCCACACACCTGTCAATACCTTATATCCATTATCTACCCTTCTAATTTGTCATTCTGATGGATGCAAATGGTAACACCTTGTTTTAGTTTGCATTTCACTGGCAATTGGTGAGTTGGAGCACCTTTTCACATAAGTTTTAGCCATTTGGGATTCCTCTTCTGAGAATTGCCCTTTCATATCCACCACCCATTTTTCTATTGGGTTTTCTGTCGTTATCTTAATTTGCAGCTTTTTTAATAGTCTTGATCAGTGCTGTTCAAAGTGGGGACCAGCTGCCTATCTAAAAAATGTTTAAGTTAGAGTACTTGGCTTTTTTCATCAAGAAATTCTTGCTATAAATTATATTTTTTTAAAAAGGAATTCCTTCTATAACAACAATAACAGCAAAAATTTTCAGCTAAACTAAATACTATGTTTATTGACAGTAGTTGATTGACATTCTGGTGCAAGCTCATCTTCTTGCCTCCCCAAACTTTAAATATTGCAAGTCTAGATATAAGTTTCTTGTTAATTCTCCTAATTTTCCATCTCCCTTTAATTGTGATATATATATATATATACACATATACACACACATATATATACACACATATATATACATATCCCCCTATGATTTGTGGTTTTTAGATCCACCTACATCACTCCCATTGCATTCAGGGAAAAGAGAGAAAGAGACAGAGAGAGGAAGGGGGAGAGAGAGAGAGTAGGAAATCCTCAGTAGGTTTGTGATAATTCCCTCTTTATCCAGGCCTGACTCACCTCTTCCATCAGGTTCATCTCCCTACATCAACAACCCCTCCCTGATTCCCCACCCCTGGTTTGTCACAGTGAACTCAGTGTCGTGCACAAACATGCGGGACACCCTTCTTTACTCCCTGTGTTTACACACCATGACTTCTCCCCATGGAATTTTCTCCTGAGACTTATCTAGCTCCTCATAAATAACCACTTACCCTTGAAGATTCAGCTCAGATTTTCCAACAGTATCCACCATTGTCCCCACAGATGCCTGAACTGCTGCCAGGCATTGCCACCTCCAGCTGCCCTAAGGTGCCGTGCCCTCTTCTACCTCTGAGCCTCTGCCCAGGCTGTTCCTCCTCCTTGGAAGGCACTTTCCCAGATGGTCCTATTTCCTAGATGGCCAGTCTTTCAACTTTAAGCCCAAACTCCCCTTCTGTTAAAGATGATCCCTTCCCCTGTTTTACATGCTTCCTTCAGACACACCCTGCAAACGTTGGGTGTCCCCTGTGCTATGCTTGTGCTTGACACAGGGTAAAGGGATGAATAAGACCTCAGGCCCTTCCCCCAGAGGAATTTACATTCTGCACCCTGAAGTGGCAAGCTGTAATGCAGATAGGGTCCAAGCTGGTCCTACAAACATGTTAGCAGAGACCCTGCCCTATATAGAGGGCACAGCTTGGGCACAGCCCCCACCACTGCTAGTGTTTGGGAATGTAGACCCAGCATTATCCCATCACCTGATTTTTCAAGAGAAGCCTTAAAATTGTAAAATATTCACACTAAGTCAAGTGTTTCTGAGACACAATGCTGGGAAAACAGAGCAGGCCTGCAGGCCAGGTGTAGCTTGTGGCTGCCCGGGCTCCAACCTCTGATCTGAAGTCACATCAAGAGGCCAGAGGGGAGGTTCCCAGGGAAGAAGCCACATGAGTGGAGAACTAAACCATGAGCAAGAAGAACCAATAGAGAAGATCTTGGACGAATGATCTAAGAAGAAGGACAGAATCAAATAATGGCCTCGGTTTTTATGGTCAGGACCCCACCCCACTGGCCCAGATGCAGGGAAGTCTGGGTGAGCTTGCCTAGAAGCCTGCGCTCCACCCCAGATTGCACAGAGAGGACCCCCAAGCCCAGGCCCCTAGCCCACCCCATCCTGAGCCCAACCCCCTCCACAGAAACAATAGAGAAGGGGAGAAACCAGGGCCCTTTTTCAAGTCTTGGTACCAGGGGTAGCTGGATTCAGGCACAAGGGCCAGGACAAGGTGAGGTCTTCATGATAGAGTCAGAGCCCTGGCTTCAGTGGCAGTGATGGGCGTGGGCAGGTCTGCAGCCCCCAGACACCTCCTTCACTGACCCAGCACATCCCTGCTAGAGGTCTGCTTCCTCTTTCAGTGTCAGCCTAGCCAGGGCAGCCCAGGAGACGGGAGGGTCCAGAGGGATGTGTTCTCGGCAGCAGTCTCTTGATGGCACAGCTCTGACAGCTACTCCTGGCCAGTTGTGTTGTCTTTTGTGTTTAATGGAATTCTCTGTTTTCTGAGGGATGGTGAATTATTGAAAGGCTTTGTGTAAGAGCAGACAGAAGAGAGGCTCCCAGGTTGGCCTGGCTAGTACCACAGAGGTAAGAATAAGCACTAACGGGCCGAGCCCAACGGTGGGGTCCTACCAGGCCCTCATGCCACCCTACTCCTGTGTCAATCTGTGAGCTGCTCACTCAGCTTATACACTATCACTGGGCACTCACCATGTGTTGTAGCTATCCAAGGAAACAGCCACCAGGGACTGGGAGCTTCAAAGTCTCCATGAACTTCTACCCTGGAGTGTCTGGGCATGGAGGTGTTGGGGCTGGGATGAGGCTTCAGAAATGGATTTCAGAGCAGAGATTGCAGGCAAGCTGTGCCTTGAGAGGGAAGGAAGAGTTGGCCTGGGTGACAGGGAGAAGGGCATTTGGGGCAGTGGGAAAATCTTGTCAAGGGCACAGCGGAGTGAACATCCTGGAGTATTAGGAAAGGCCAAAAAGTTCTCAGGAGCATAAAGTCCAAGGGAGCAGGAAGAAAGAGGCTCAAAGCCATCAGGGAATGCCGTGGAGTCTGAACTTCATCCTGCAGTCAGGCAATGGGTCCACTGGTGGCTTCCAGCCTTAGAAAGACCACCTAGGCAAGGACAGGAAGGCCAAGCAAGCCTATGATTCAGGCCAAGGGCCATGCCACTGCAACCAGTGAGATCTTTTGGAAAGAGAGCCATCAGGACTTGGTGGTGAACTGGTGCTGGTGGCCTGGTGGCTGGAGGCTGAGCAGCCTCCCTGACTGCCCAGAGCATCTGATGGCTACCAAGAGCCCATTCTCCTCACATGTGGACCCTGAAACCAGAGAAAGCTCAGCTGGTCAGAAGGTTTCACCACAGAAGACCTCTGTGCACTGTCCCGTTTGGGGTTAGGCTCTCCTAAGGCCAGCAGGGATGAGCCTACCTTGGTTGGAGTCTCGGGGTACCACATAGCCTTCTCTGCAAGTTCAGGGCTCACTGTCGCAGCAGCATGGGACAGAGCAGGAGCAGGTGGCTATGGGAAGTCCACGAGTGGTTCTAGGAATGAATCCCTGCCCCCAGCAGTGCCATGAGGGACACAAGGAAGGAGCAGGGGGCAGCGCCCAGGAGCTGGGATGAGCTGACATTGAAGTCCAGCTCTCACTGCAGGGCAGTGTGACCCTGGCCAAGCCTCTTCACCTCTCTGGGTTCTGTCATTCACTAACTGTCAGGCACTATGCTAAGTCACCTCATGCTTGTTTCATCAAATCCCCACAGGCTTCAGGGAAGGCACTTCCACTTGGCCTCACTGAATACAAACTAAAGCTCTGGAAGGACTGGGCTAGGTTCTTGTCTTATAGGAGTTCAGAATCACCCAAACAGTCTACAGTTTCTCCTGAGCTTGGCGTGGGAAGGAGCCTTCCCCTATCATCACCCACCCCGCCACCCTACCCCCCAGGAAGCTGTCACTCTCATGGAATATCCCTGTCCTGAGTTAATTTTCCTATCTTATTTGCCCCTTCTGCCTCAAAGACAACCCCCCAAATTCCTGAAATTCCAGAAAATTTCAAATGAACTTCCTGTGAAAAGACATGAAATCTGTACCATGTGACCTTAGGCAGGTCACACAGCCTCTGAGTGTGGCCAGTGAGAAGCAGGTGGATGGGAAAGCTTCTCTAGCAAGAAAACTCGCTCTACCCAAGGGGCTCCACTGTCTGACCTGGTTCATATGGCCTTGTGCATGCAAGAGCATACATGTGTGTGTGCAGGGACACACATGCATGCACACAGGCAGGCATACACCCCCAAACTCATGCTTAGATGCACACTCACAGTTGCACACATACACCTGTTCCCACAGGAGCCTGGACGTAGTTGACAGAACTGCCTCCCCAAGCCTGGCACTTTCTCCACCTCGAAAAGCCCACAAGCCCAGGCAAAACTTGTACTTTGCTGGAGGCCTGGGGAACCTGGGCCCGGGATTGGGTTCATGGACCCTGGGTGAGGCCTCTTCAGGAAGCAGAGGGTGGGAGGGGTCCTTTCCACACATCTCCTCACCAGGTTCCCTCAGCCTCCAGCCCGTGAGGCCACGTTGCATCAGCACAGCAGCTGACCGGACCCAGGGCCCCCAGGTCTCCAGCAAAGAGTAGGTTTCCCTGGGACTGCGGATTTCAGGACCTAGGCCTGCACCCTACCTTACCCTCAGCCACAACCCACAAAACCTGTTATTGCAGTGTCCCAAAAAGGAGCCACATCCTCTCACCATGCCAGGTGACGCTGCCAGAAATCCCTCTCTGGGGCTCTGCACCTCCACACACACACTCATGAACACCTTCACACATCCATGCACATCCACTTTGTCACACGCACATTCACAGACCAGTGCACACTGACACGCACTCACACAGAGGCAGGCAAATTTCGATTCACCCTCAGACATTTCTGCCCCAGTAGGAGGCTGGCACCTCTGTTAAATAATGCCCCCTCCACCAGAAGAAAGTTATCCCCTTTTAAATAATTTTTTTCAACAACTGCTAATTATATGGAGGAGTTTGATGATAGCAAGCTTGAACACCTTCTAACACTCATTAATAATCTCTCTTTTTAACAAAGGGCAGGCCTTGAGCTCAGAGCCATCCTGCAGGCAGCAGCATCTAGAAAGAATTTAATAGCTTTTTTTTGTTTGTATTTGCTTTTGCAAATGGCAGATGATATGGTTTTCTGTTTATAGTACTGAGATGGTTTCCTTTTAAAATAGTGGGTTTTTCTTAGTGAATTAATCTAAAGAAAAATATTACATAAATAATGATGTAGGAAGTTCCAAAAAATGGCACAGGTGACAAGACTTAAGCATCACCTCTTCTAAAAGACCTCCCCTTACCCTCCCCCTCTTTTGGGCACCCCCATCATTGCATCTATGTTGTTATGGTAACCATGTGTTTACATCCTACCTCTTCTACAGATCTGAGCTCCCTGAGCCAAGCCTGCATCCCCTGAATCTGTCCCACTCCTGAGGCTTCAGCTCTGTCAGGTCAGGCTGGGGTCCTGTGGGGCAAAAGCTTCAATGCCTGAACCAGGGGTTCTTCCCAGTCTCACCACCCCATCCACACTCTCTCACAGCAGAGACAGGAGGTTTTTGCTCTCTTAAGACAAAGCTCTGTCTGATGAATCGGTCCTCAGTCCAGAAGCACAATGTTGCCCAAACCAGACCTTAAATCTTCCTAAACAGCCCTGACCTCTCTCCTGAGCCCTGACCCAAGTTCCCCGCTTCCTGCCAGACCCCCCACTAGGATGCACCCCCTCTGCCCCTCCAGACTTGCCAGCAGCCTTGCTCCTGCCCAGACTGCACTGCATTGCTGCTCAGCCCCAGCCCCGCCTCAGTGCCCCCTGTGGAAAGTCAGTGGCATTGTCTCCCTGTTCCTCTCCCGCCCTTAGCCTTCTCTCCCAGTCAGGATCACCAAGCCAGCGGCTTACACCACCCCTCCCACCATCAGCTCCCTGCCTTGGCGTCTGCTCACTGCCTCCCTGAACTATCGCCCTTTGAGTGGTTCTGCTCTCCAGTAGCCTCTCTGCCCTCAAAACCTTCTCCACACAGTTCAGATGATGCCACTCCCTCTTCAGCCTGCAATGGCTCCCTATCACTCACAGAGAAAAGTGAGAGGAGACTAACATTTATCAAGCCCCTTCCATGGGGAATAAGCTATACAGGTGTTTTATACACAGTCATCATTTAATCTCCATAATTACCCCTATTTTACAGATGAGGAAACTGAGGCTCAGAGGGCTTAACTCAGTTACTAAGACAGTGAAGGAAAGACAGTCCATGTGGACAGAATCATGTACAAAATGACACAGAGCAAGAGAATGTTTTGTGAGTTGAGGAAATGTTGGCTGTGACTAGAATCGAGGGTCCATGCCCAGCAATGGGGAGGCCAGGGTGGAGGCCCAGGGACCTGGCCTCAGACCTCCAGGGGAGCAGCAGGCTGCAGAACTCTATTCGGAGACTGGCATGAGCAGCATGCGTTAGAGAAGTCTGGATGGAGTGGAAGGGGTCCCTGCTTCCTTGGTGAAGGCAGCCAGACCTGGAAACTTTGAGGCCCATGGAGGAAGTCAGGGGTGCTCAGAGGTACCTATCTTGAGCATCAAGGGCCTGGTGCACTGGCTTCCTTCTTCTTACTCATCAGTCTGTACCACCTGGCACATCGCACACAAATTTATCTGGATTTCATCTTTCCTAACGCTGCCCGTACTCACACACCTACATGTGAATTCCCTGAGAGCAGGAACTCTGTCTGTTGTGTTCCCTGCTGAATCTCCAGTGCTCAGTACTATGCCTGGCTCAACAAAAACATGATGAATGAATGAATGAATGAATGAATGATTAAATGAATTTGCAGTATATGTATTTAACCAAGCAGAAAGGGAAATTGGTTTGTAGAGAAAGAAAAACAGCTCCATTTGGGACTGGCTGACATCCTGTTGTTGGCCCAGCAAAAGACACCCAGCTGGTGATCTATGCAGACTTAAAGAGTATTTGAACTAGGAAACCAGCTAGATGTGGAAGGGCCAGGTGTGCAAGACACACACCTTTGAATACTCAAGAGGAAGCAGGCATGGTGGGTGAGAAGTCAAGAGGCATGAAGTTAGGCCCCTTTCAGGGAATGGGCAGGGGGAGGACTGGGATGACACCCGTTGCCTCCCTCTGGACTGACATGGGAGAGTCCTGACCTCTGTCCTTTGGCTGTGCTGTTTTCTTCTAGGACATCAGCTTTCAGAGGTGCCCCACAGACACACAGACCTACTCACCCACATCTGGGCACTACTATCTGACCACAGAGCAGGGCTGGAGTAGGAGGGCTTGTCCTTAGCCTTGGATCTGTGGTGTCTTGAGCCCAGCACAGTGCCTGACATGTGGTAGGTAATCAAAAAATATTTTCAAAGGAATGAATGAATGAATGAACGAATGTCACCCTGACTGCCTTTTCACTGTGCTTTAGAAAAGCTTGGAAAAAAAGCTTTGACTGCCAGATAATAACAGCAATGTTCCGAATAACCATGACAATAGCAGCGCCCCAAAGATGAGAAACCTTGAGAATGCCATCATGCTTCGGGGAAATGCCTTCCTGTAAGTGCCTCTGAACTGACAGCAAATCTTTCGATTAGGTCATAAATCACATGCCCATCTTGCAAATGGGACCCGCATCTCTGAGGGCCACTGCCCACCCCAGAAGGCAAGCAGGCTATTCTGAGCCTGGTCCAGTTTTGCACCACCTAGAAGAACCTCTGATCCAGGGTGTGGCAGTGGGGACAAGGGTGGCAAGGCCTTCAGGGAGATATGACCTCACCTAAGGGTGGGGTGAAAGGCTGCTCAGTCGGGACAACATAAAAGCTAAGCAGGAAAGCCCAGAGCTCCTGGGATTCCCCAGGCAGGTGGGCGGGCAGGGTATGAGCACTCAGTCAGGCATCCCATTGTTTCCTTTTTAAAAACACCAGGCCAAACAGTGCTTCCCAGATCCTCATTCCTGAGCCTATTGACCCAAAGCAGTGGGGAGAGGAACTCCTATCAGATCTGGCTCAGCCATTCTCACCATGGGGCCAATCAGGATAGAGGCCTGGTGGATGGCCCTGCCAGGGCCCCAGGCTGGCCTAGCCTCCCAGGTCACAATGTCCAGCCCTGCTCAGAATGCCTGTCACTATCTGAAGGCCTCTTGGTGACCTCTCCTGGGAAACCCCAAGCTCCCTAAGGCAGGGCCAGGCTCATGTCCATGGGCTCAATGTGCCCACAGCCTCCCACCCTCACTGAGAGGGGGGAGAGAGGAGATTTCACAGGTACCTGGTCCCAAGTGGGGAAGACTGAATGAGTGTTGAGCTTAGACAACGTTAGGCCATCTCCTGGATTTATCTCCTACCTGCCCTGCAAGCAAGGCTGGATGGAAATGAGGAAGTGTTGGCAGGGGATCCTGCTGGGCTGGAGATGGCCTTGACACAATCAAGTGGGGATGGCAGGTGGCCCTCTGAAGGCAGGGTCTGGAGTCCGTGGAAGAAAGGTCCAACCAATCTGATCTGGGGACTGGGATGGTTGCTCTGGGGATGAGGGTGAACAAGGCTATAAGGCGACATCAGAGGCCTAGCACACAGAGGGAAGGGGCAGGCGCCATGCAGAGAAAGGGAAACAGAGACACAGGCAGCAGCCCCAGCCCAAGAAGGAAAGTACAGGGGTACAGGGTAAGGTGAGCACAGCACCCTTCAGCAGCCTGTGTCCTGTAGGCTCCCAGTCCAGTCTGCATGTCTGCACAATAATTCCCCCTCCACCTTTCTTCCAGCCAGTGGCTGCATCTCTGTCCTCACAACCAGAATGGCCCTGCCAGCATGTACTTAGTGAGCAGTTCCAAGCACCAGGACAGCTTCCAGCCTGGGATCTGCCCAGCAAGGAGTCAGCCCGGATCCTCTACGTGGCCAGAGTCTCCACCTGCAGCTTCGGGTCCAGCATCCCATCATCCTTAGCATCAAGAGAGGAGGTCCTTCCCAGGCCCAGCCAGAGCAGAGGAAAGGGACAAGAATTTTTTTATCTTCATAACCTAAGGAGCATCCTTTGCAGCTTCATTCCCTATGCAGACCCTATCCATTCCTCACAGCAGCCCTGCAATATCAGTAGCCTGGATCATCATTCCCATTTGACAGTTGGGAAACTGAGGCAGAGGTCATCACAAGTTTAGTGTTAGAGCCAAGAGCAACACTCAGAGCTGCTGGCCCCCCTGACAGCCATCCCCCACACATCACGGACTCCCTGGGAAAAGGCAGAAGTGGCAGCTGGACAGAATGATCCATAGCCCATCCAAACAGTGACCCTTGCTCTGCCTGGTCCCTGTGGTGGTCATAGAGCCTCCCCAAAGAATGCTAGAATGAAGCCCAGGAAAGGGGGCTGCTCTGCCAACAAGACCCTTGGAGTCAGGTTTGAGAGTCAACATTGGCACCAACCAGTAGAATGAACTTGTACAAGTCTTGTTACATTCAGTTCACACCCAAGCACACACATGCACGCCCACGTGCACATACTCACACCTGTGCACACACAGTCCCACCCCCACCAGCACTCCCCAAGTGCCCTGTGTGAGTGAGTGAGCGAGCCAGTGGGTGGGTGGGTGCCTGAGTCTTTGGAGCTTGCTTAGAGCCCCCCACTCTTGGCTCAGTGTCAGCTGCAGCCTTATGCACAGGCAGCTGCCTCTGAGGAATGATTTGAAGGCTCCCAGAAGCAGCCTACCCCTCAGGAACATCCCCCCGCCCTCTGCCTGCCTGTCTGCCACGGGCTGCAATCCAGGATGGAAAGGGACCCTATCAGTGGCCCCTTGGTGAGCCAGGCGCTGTGCTAAGTGATTTACACATGTTTTCCACTTTATCTTCCAAAGGATCCTGCAAGATAGGCATTAATTCAGAGTTCACCACCCAGAGGTCACACACTGAGAACCTAAAGGCTGAATTTGCCCCTGAGGTATGTTGTCTTTGGCCAGTACTGTGATGTTCCATGAATGACACTTAAAAAATAAATTAGTTGCCAATATTTAAAAATCAGGAGATTGTTGAAAATCTAACAAGCCTACAAAGCACCAGTTTGTTGTAAGTAAGTAGCAGTTGTCCACTATAGAGGGGCTTATGCAGCTCACCACAGGCCTCCTTGCCCCTGCCGTCCACAGCTGGCTTCTGTGCTCATCCTGGCAATCTCTGTGGGTCTTTGATTTTGCCAAACATTGAGTGGATGCTGTGCCTTCCAGTTCTCAGATGCCTCTCCTTTCAGGTTCTCAGGAAAGCAGGCCAATTTCCATCACTTACCCAATGTGCCTGGCTCTGTTGCAGGCCCTTATGCATAGGAGACTTATACAGTGGTGTGACCATGTGTGCAAGTGATTTGCCCTCTGGTGAGCAGACTGAGAAAATCAAACTAATTGAGAATATCCATCCTAGCACTAAGATTCTGGGATTCTAGGAATAGATGAAGGTGAAAAGAAGAAGGGAGAAAGGAAAAAAAGAAAGAAAACAGAGATGGAGGGAAGAAAGAGCCTGGAGACTTAGTGGTGAGAGTGAGATGGCAAATGTGATGGCCTCTTTAATATTTTACTGTGTTCGTGATGGTTAAATGTGGTAGACTTGAGGTCACACACTGACTGAGTACACTCACTGAGTACACTCACTGAGTACATCACTGAGCTAATGATGTGCCACAAACCACCCCAAAACTTAGAGGCTTAACACAATCCCATTTATGTAGTTTGAGATTATACAGGTCAGTAGTCTAGGCTGGGCTTAGTTGTGAGGTCCTCTGGTCTCAGCAGGCTGTAGGCTGATCTTGGCTGTGTTGTTTCGGTATCAGTGATAAGTCAGCTGGGAGATGGCTGGACTAGGATGGTGTCTCTCACATGTCTGGGTTTGCCTCTAGGTCAGTTAGAGCAATAATGGGGACTGAGCCATGTGCCTCTCACCCTCCAGCCAACCATCTGGGCAAGATTCCAAGAAAGCAAGCAGCAGCATGCAGGACCTCTTGAGACCTAGGCTTGGAGTTATTTCACAGCCACTTCTGCCACTTTCTGTTGGCCAAAGCAAGTCACAAGGCCAGTCCAGATTCAAAAGGTGAAGAAACCAACTCCACCTCTGGTAGGGGAACTGTAGAGTCACATTGCATTGTACAGGAAGAATTAGATGATACTACCGTTTTTGTAATCAATCTACCACAAACAGAAAACACACGTAAGTGGCTTAAACAAGATAGATTTTTACTTTTCTCTTATGTAAAGAAGTCCTGGGGTGGCTATCCAGAAGTATAAGGCAGCTCTTTGAAATCCTCAGGGTCTCAAACTTCTTCCATCTTTCTGCTCTGCCACCTCAATGCAGCTTTTCCCCTTAAGGTTGCCTTGTGTTCCAAAATGACAGTGTGAGTTCCAGCCACCAAGTCTTCTTTCCGGGAAGGAAGCAGAAAGAGTCAGGATGAAGAGGAGAGACAATGCACTAAAGAAGGTGCCTTCCAGCCCCACCCAGTGACTTTTGCTCCTGTTTCCTTAGTCAACACTACCTGAAAGGGGAACAGGCAATGTGGTCCTTGAGTTGGGAACTTCACCACTTGAAACAAAATCAGGTTTCTGTTAAAGAAAATATGGAAAATGAATACTAAGTATAAAACTAGCAGTGTCTGCCAAAGGAACAAGGGATAGAGGGAATGAGGATGGCGAGATCTTCTAAAAGGAGTTAGGACCACAAACTTCTTGGCATTTTAAAGGCCTATAACTATCTGGACAACAATAAAGAACTCTTTATCAATTATTTTATTTGTGAAATTATACTATACCTATGAAAGTATGTATTAAATGTATATGTGCATATGTGAAATAAACATCCATGTACCCAAAGGGTAGAAAAGAATGATCAGTTACCATCCCATCAACAGAGTCAGCCTACAGATCCAGAACCTGTCCTCAAATTGGCCCTCCTGCAGAGGGGACACCCCAGCATAATGAGTCTCCCTGTGCGTGGCTGTGCCACCCCCCCTCCAGTTGAAAAGCCTGGCCAGGGGTCCCATCCCTAAGCAGGGCCTGACTCATATCTGGACAGCACCTTGGGGAAAATTCTGGTGGCACTGCTATGCCTAGGAGGGTGACTCCTCTCCACCACCAGCCGCCCAGACCTGGGCCAGGTTTAACTGTGTCCCCATCTCTCTTGCCAGTCTTCAGATGGGCCCTCCAAGGGCTCTAAAGAGAACAGCAAATATCAAGAAAGGCTGACCTCAGAAGGAAGCAATAAGACATAACATGCTGATGAGGCCTCTCAGGTCTGGCCCAAACACACAGGCCCCACTATTACTTCCCACCCAAGACTGATTTTCCCTGATCCCCATGTAGTCATGACACCTCAGACAAGGGGCTGGACCCAGATCAAGAGGACCAAATGGCCTGAGAACCACAACCTCAGCATCAGCATTTGGGCAAGCAGTCCAGAGTCAGAGCCAAGCTGCAGCTCACTGAGGTGGTCTTCCCCAGCCCAAGGAAGAACAAAGCTTGTTCCATTTTTTATCCAGTTGGTATTGACCAGACACCCACTGGAGCTCACTTCCCCTGCGCCTCCAGGGCACAGGGCTCTTTGCTGATATGAGGCAGAAAGAATATGAGCCAGCAAAGGCCACCAAGAATTCTAGGGCACAAGCCCTGCCCATGTGGAATGAAGACACTGTGTTGAGATCCCCAGGAGGCCTGGAGGTGGAAAAGCATGCCAAGCGAGGCTCAGAGTTGTGCCATTGAGTTTGTTCCTCATTTTTGGCTCCTACAAAGTATTTCATTTGAAGAAAGGGCTCCCAGTTATGAATGAATGAGTAGGTGAGTGAATGGTTGACAGCCACATGCTAGAAGAGCATCACTGATCTTTTCTACAAACACTCACTGAGTGAGTGGTGCCTTTGTGAATGGGTACCTGTGCAGGGGCAGAGCTAAGGAGAGGAAAAGACCCAGCCTCACCCACCATCCCTAGGCAAGGCAATTCAATGGGACAAAAAGACAGGTTTATTAGAAATTAGAAAGTAATGTAATAACAGGACCTGCACCTCTCATTGTTTGTCATCATCCAGCCTAAGAGCTCTCTGATTTTGTCCTCATGTGTCACAACTCCACCAGCTGCCCACCCCTTTGTTCACTGCCCTTGCTAGCAGGCTCCACCCTAGCCCCAGAGGTGGGCCTGACTGATGCTCTGATAGTGATGACACCCCACTCCTGGCTGGTGACTGGTCTAGACATGGGCCAGTGAGGCTGGAAACAGAGGTTTCTGAGGGCTCCTGGACCATGGCTCCTCTTTCTTCCAAAAAGTGTCCAGAATCAGAAGAGACCCTCTTCCTCTTCTTCCACCCACTATCTTGCAGAGACATGAGCCCAGAGATCCTACAGGGGTCCAGTCTGTACCCAGAGGGGCTGCCAGCCCTCAGAGGAGGCAGAACCAAGAGAACTGTGGAGAACCATGTGTTGAGTTCCTCCCCAAAGCCCCTGTTCCTGGACCTGCAGTTCTCTGAAACCCAGTGCACCCCACCACTAAGAAACCCAATAAGTTGGGGTTTCTGTGTCTTTAGCAGAAGCCCTCCTCATGATGTGGCCTGTTGGGGCAATAGGAGAAGGAGCTCACTTCTGTCTGGAGGAGGAGATGTTTCCACCTAGTTTTAAGAGACGCACATGAATTTCCCTGAAATACAGGAAGGAATAACATTCCAGGCAAAAGGAGCAGCACAAGGAAGGACATGACAAAAAAAAAAAATTCCTCAAGACGGTGGGAAGGGAATCAGCTTTGGAGATACAGAATAATGACAGCTGACACTGAGTGTCACCACATGTTGGGTCTCTTCCAAGGGATTAAGTTTATTTAAGCCTCACAGTGACCCTACGAGGACATAAAAACTTTTATTAATGTATTTATGTAATAAATATTTAGAATAAATTTAGTTTCCAATTACAGTTCACAAACAAATATTAGTTTCAAGTGTACAATGTAGTGATTAGACATTATATACCTTATGAAGTGATTCCCTCTAGTAAGTCTAGTCCCCACCTGGCACCATACACAGTTGTTACAATATTGCCGACTATATTCCCTATATCCCCCTGACTATTTTTATAACTGGCAATTTTTACTTCTTAATTTCTTTCACCTCTTTTACCCATCCCCCATCCCTCTCCCATCCAGCAACCATCAGTTTGTTCTGTATCTATGAGTTTTTCTTTTATTTGTTTACTTTTTTTTAGATTCCACATGTAAGTGAGATCATATGGTATTTGTCTTTCTTTGTCTGACTTACTTCACTTAGCATAATACCCTCTAGGTCCTCCCACGTTGTTGTAAAAGGCAAGAGTTTATTCTTTTTATGGCTGAATAATATTCCATTGTATATAAGTACCATCTCTTCTTTATCCAGTTATCTATTGACGAACACTTAGGCTGCTCCCTATTTTGATTAGTGAATAATGCAGAAGTGAACATAAGGGTGTATATATCTATTCAAATTACTGTTTTGGTTTCTTCAGATAATTATCCAGAAGTGGAATTGCTGGGTCATATGGTAGTTCTATGATTAATTTTTTGAGGAACTTCCATACTGTTTACCACAGTGAATGCAACAATTTACAATCCTGCCAACAATGCAGAGGGTTCCCTTTTCCCTATATCCTCACCAGCACTTGTTGTTTGTTGATTTATTTATGAGGTGACACGTCCTTGTGGTTTCTATTTGCATTTCCATAGTGCTTAGTGATGTCAAGAACCTCTTCATGTCTATTGGTCATCTGTGTGTCACATGTGTCTATTCAGGTCTTCTGCCCATTTTTTAAAATTGGATTGTTGGTCTTTTTTGGTGTTAAGTTGGATAAGTTCCATTTGTATATATAAAATAAATATAATCTATGTAATAATATATAATATATATAATTATTATTAACCCCTTATCAAATGTTTCATTGGTGGTAATATTTTCTCTCATTCACCTGGTTGTCTTTTTGTTTTGTTCCTGGTTTCCTTCACTGTGCAAAAACTTAGTGGTTCTGAAACTTCTGACTGAGATGGAGGTGTAGGTAGACAGACCGTGCCTTCTTGCACAACCAAAAGAAGGACAACAACAAATTTAAAAACAAAAAACAACCAGGAACTGACAGAAATTCAAACTGTATGGAAGTCCAACAACCAAGGAATTAAAAAAGAAATACTCATCCAGACCGGTAGGACGGGCAGAGGTGGGCAGCCTGGTGGAGAGGACTTGCGGCAAGGCAATGGCTGGAGGCCTGGGGTGGGAAAGGCAGTAGTTGGCAGACTGGGCAGTCCCACATTTGCATGCAGACAAACTGGGAATAACAACTGAGGGGCAAGATAGACCACATAACCCAGGGTTCCAGTGTGGGGAAATAAAGCCTCAAAGCTTCTGACTTAAAACCTGTCAGTCAGGTTTTGACTGTGGGGTTTGAGGCAGCAGTAGGAGAAACTCCCAGCCTCATAGGAGATTTTGTTGGAGAGACCCACAGGGTCCTAGAATGTACACAAACCCACCCACCCAGGAATCAGCACCAGAAAAGCCCTATTTGATTGTGGGTAGCAGGGGAAGTGACTGAAAACCTGAAGAGAGTGGAGCAAGCAGCACTGTTCCCTCTCGGACCCCTCTCCCACAAACAGTGTCACAACATAAGCTGGTGGGTTGCCCTGCCCTAGTGAACACCTGAGGTTCCACCCCTTACTACATAACAGGTGTTCTGAGACCAAAAAAAAAAAAAAAAAAAAAAAGGCCCAAATGAAAGAACAGATCAAAGCACCAAAAAAAAAATACAACTAAGTGATGAAGAGATAGCCAACCTATCAGATGCACAGTTCAAAACACTGGTAATCAGAATGCTCACAGAATTGGTTGAATATGGTCACAAATTAGATGGGAAAATGAAGGCTATGCTAAGTGAAATAAAGGAAAATGTACAGGCAATCAACAGTGATGAGGAGGAAACCATGACTCATATCAACGGTTTGGAGCAGAAGGGAAAAATAAACATTCAACCAGAACAGAAAGAAGAAACAAGAATTCAAAAAAATGAGGAGAGGTTTAGGAACCTCCAGGACATCTTGAAACATTCCAACATCTGAATCATAGGGATGCCAGAAGGAGAAGAGGAAGAGCAGGAAATTGAAAACTTATTTGAAAACATAATGAAGGAGAACTTCCCCGATCTGGCAAAGGAAATAGACTTCCAGGAAGTCCCGGAAACTCAGAGTCCCAAAGAAGTTGGACCCAAGGAGGAACACACCAAGGCACATCATAATTACATTACCCAAAATGAAAGAGGAGAGAATCTTAAAAGCAGCAAGAGAAAAGGAGACAGTTACCTACAAAGGAGTTCCCATCAGACTGTCAGCTGATTTCTCAAAAGAAACCTTGCAGCCAAAAAGGGGCTGGAAAGAAGTATTCCAAGTAATGAAAGGCAAGGACCTACATCCCAGATTGCTATATCCAGCAAAGCTTTCATTTAGAATGGAAGGGCAGATAAAGTGCTTCCCAGATAAGATCAAGTTAAAGGAATTCATCATCACCAAACCCTTATTATATGAAATGCTAAAGGGACTTGTCTAAGAAAAATAAGATAAAAAATATGACCAGTAAAATGACAACAAACTCATACTTACTAACAACTGAACCTAAAACAAAAACAAAAATGAAATAAGCAAACAACTAGAACAGAAACAGAATCACAGAAATGGAGATCACATGGAGGGTTATCAGCGGGGGAGTAGGAGAGGAGGGAGTGGGAAAGGTACAGAGAATAAGTAGCATAAATGGTAGGTAGAAAATAGGGGGAAGTTAAGAATAGTATAGGAAATGTAGACACCAAAGAACTTATATGTATGACCCATGGACATGAGCTAAAGAGGGGGAATGCGGGTGGGAGGGGTGTGCAGGGTGGAGGGGAATAAAGGGGGGGAATTGGACAACTGTAATAACATAATCAATAAAATGTATTTTAAAAAACAAAAAACCTATTAGTTCTACGTAGTTCCATTTGTTTATTTTTTCTTTTTCTTCATTGCCTTAAGGGACATATCAAAAAAAACATTGCTGAAAGCAATGTCAGAGTTTATTGCATATGTTTTCTTCTAAGAATTTTATGGTTTCACGTCTGACATTTAAGTGTAATCCATTTTGAGTTTATTTTTGTACATAGTGTAAGAAAAGGTGTAGTTTCAATTTTTTTGCATGTATCTGTCTAGTTTTCCCAACACCATTTATTGAAGAGACTGTTTTTACCCCCTAGTATATTTTTGCCTCTTTTGTCAAATATTAAGTGACCATATAGGTATGTGTTTAGTTCTGGGCTCTTTATTCTATTCCATTGATCTATGTGTCTTTTTTAATGCCAGTGCCCTGATGTTTTGATTGCTAGTCTTATAATGTACTTTGGTATCAGGTACCATGATACCTTCCACTTTGTCCTTCTTTCTATATGTTGTTTTGGCTCTTTGGGGTCTTTTGTGATTCCATATAAATTTTTTTTTTTTTTTTATCCTGATAATCCAAATAGGAGAAGAGGCCTCAGGAAGGGTCCCAACACTGACCACATTCACTTAATCCAAGTGTTTTCTGTAGGACACCTGGATGTCAGTTATGTCTAGTGCCCACCCCTCTCTAAGAGATGCATTATATATATGTGATTCCATATAAATTTTAAGATTATTTGTTCTAGGTCTGTGAAAAATGCTATTGGTATTTTGATAGGGATTGTATTGAATCTATAGATTGCCTTTGGTAGTATGGACATTTTAACAATATTAATTCTCCCTATTCATGAGCACAGTATGTCCTTCTATTTATTTGTGACTTCTTCAATTTCTTCAATGTCTTACAATTTTCCAAGTCCAGGACTTTTACCTCCTTTGTTAAATTTATTCCTAGGTATTTTTATACAATTGTAAATGGAATTGTTTCCTTAATTTCTCTTTCTAATAATTCATTATTGGTGTATGAAAATACTACTAATTTTGAATATTAATTTTGTGTCTTGCTACTTTACTGAATTCCTTTATTAGTTCTAGTCTTTTTTTAATGAAATCTTTAGGGTTCTCTATATTTAGTATCATGTCAACTGCAAATAATGACAGGTTACTTCTTCCTTTTCAATTGATGCCTTTAATCATTTTCTTATCTGAAATAGCTAGGACTTCCAATAACATGCTAAATAAAAGTAGTAAAAAGTAGATATTCTGGACTTGTTTCTAATCTTAAAGAAAAAGCTTTGAGTTTTTCACTGTTAAGTATAATACTAGCTGTGGGTTTGTCATATACAGTCTTTATTATCTTGAGGTTCTCTCTACCCCCACTTTGCTGAGAATTTTAACATAAATGGTATTAGATTTTGTCACATGCTTTTCTACATCTATTGATATGATCATATGACTTTTATCCTTCATTTTGTTTATGTGATATATCACATTGATTTGCAAATATTAAACTTGTATCCCAGAATAAATCCTACTTGATCACAGTGGATGATCTTTTAAATGTATTGTTTAAATTTGGTTTGTTTGGATTTTGTTGAGAGATTTTGTACCTATAGTCATCAGGGATATTGCCTTATAATTTTTTTTGTAGTGTCTTTGGAGAATATACCAACTTGATCCCTACTTGAGAATAATAATCAGCTTTACCCACATGAGGAAACAGGCACAGAGAGGGTAAGTAATGTACTCAAGGTCACACAGCTAGCTAGTAAGTGTCAGAGCTGGGAGATGAAGTCAAGCCCCTGGCCTCAAAGTCCAGATTCAAACCTTCTGCTCTATACCTTCACTGTCGTGTTCTCACCAGGCTCTGTCTTCTCAAATGTGAAATGATGATATAAAATCCTAATGACAGACCAGAGGCCTGAGCAGTGGGATTTTATACCTTTCATTCATGTTTACTTGGGAGTCCCCTGTCCTTTCTCCCCAAAGGGGGCTGTGTTGAAAATTAGGTACCCGTGTGCACAGGCCTGAGTCTGCATCCCCCTCAATCACTTTCTTCCTGAGTACCTCTAGGCAAATACTTGAATTGGCAAAACTTTAGTTGACTCTCCTGTAAAATGTAACCACAATATGTGCCTCTCCAGGTAACTGGCCAGGTATCTGACTCTCATGCAGTTCCATGGTCTGGCCAGCTACAGACCGAGGAAGAGCTTCGTGCTTAGGAACACAGGCTCTGCCCCAGGGGCTTTCAGAAGAGGGGGAAAGGAAGCCATGGGAGCATGCATCCCAGGAGAGCATGCAGCTAGAACTCTCAGAACATCACGAAGGCTAAGGAAGCAGAGCCTGCAGAAGCACAAGAGATAGGGGTGGGAGGAGCACAGCAGATCAGGCAGCTGCAGACACCAGGATCCAGCTCTAGCCAAGGAGGCAGCAGGAGGATCAGCGCAGTCAAATGCCACAGAGAGGGCAACCACGGTAACAGCCTCCAAATGCCTGTCAGATCTGGCAATTAGGAGGTCATCAGTGACCTTGGCAGTGGCCCTGGGGACAGTGGGGGAACAGGAGGCAGGCACAGAGGGAGTGGAAGCTGGCAAGGCAGAAAAGGACCTCCCACAATAAGAGATAACTAGTAACACTAAACAGCAGTGATAAGGCAGCAGGAGGTGTGGGCATCAAGTTCTCAGGCACACAGGCCTGGTGTGGGTGGCCAGCCCCACCCCCAACCCAATGAAGACAAATCAAGCCCTGCTAAGGCAAGGTGAGCACTGCCAAGGACACCCAGGCTTTTCCTTTCAAGATGCCAGGGAATCACCTCACAGCACTGGTTTTCCATGGCCTGGGGGCATGTCTTGTTCTAACTTTGATATTATAAATTACTATGACACTTGGGAAGGTAAATCGGTGTGGGGGGAGTCCCAAATGGATGAATGGGTGGGTAGATGGATGAAACACTATTGGGATATGTGGTTTGGATATAGTGGGTAAATGACCACTTAGATTACAAAATGTTTTAACCAAACTAGAAATAAAATATGTTTTCCTAGGAATAAAGTCCCTTAAAATCATTCGGTGTTTTCCCTCTGTTTTGACCATCACTATTTTGGCTACAAAATTCAAGTGTTTCTCCTAATTGCAATCTGGGAATGAGATAGTGTTTCTCCCTACCCCCCAGCCCCACCACCACCATTTTAATTTTATTACTTCCAGTTCCTTGACTTGAAATAACAGAATAAAATTGTCTATTACACTAAGGTCTGTGCAATGTTGGTCTGCTTTAGAAGGAGTGAAGTGTAAAGAAATAATTCTTGCATCTATAAGATGGGTATGACAATAGCTACCCACCAGGGTATGATGGTCTATGACTTGGGACAAGACCCAGAATTTAGTCATTATCCAATCAACACAGGTTCTTGTTTTCCTTTTTTTGTTGAAATCAGCATGCATTCCAGGAAGTCCTAACCAAGTGGTTTCTCTGGGGCTAGTATTTTGATGGGAGTTCTGGGAACAACCCACAACAGCATCAGTGTCACCCAGGCCCCCAGCTCTCCCCAGATTCTCATACTCAGGACAAGAAAGGTCACTCCTCTTCTGAAGCCAGACTGACCTGCCACAGACCAGGAGCACTGCCTCGGTCCCAGCCCACAGCACAGCAACCCTGCAGTGAGAAGGACCCAATCAGATGCTGACTCTGCCCCTCACCCAGCTGAGTGACCTTAGGTCAGTGACTTAAACTCTGTGAGCCCTCCTCCTCTCATCTGTAAAGTGGGGACAGTAATAGCCCCTGGAAGCAAGGATGGTTGTGTCTCATTAAAAAATTTTATAAAGCATTTAGCGCTGTACCCATAGAATGAGCATTCAATAAATAGTAACATAGTAATAATCATTTTTATTTTTCTAATCTAATAACAATTTTGCCCTGGTAGATCTCAATTAAATTATACAAAGGAATTGGCCCTCACAATCACAGTGAGATAGGGCAGAGGGTCTCGTCTGGATTATGTGCATAAGGAAATGGACTGATCAGAAAGGGTGAGAGACTGGCCTGAAGTCACACAGCAAAAAAGCTGACATCAGAAAGATGCCCTCAATTCCTGCCCAGGAACTCTCCCAGTGCCCCTTCTGAAATTTAGCAAGACACCCTTGCCAATAGCCCAGGGCCAGGTCCTGCTCATCTTTGTCCTATCCTCCTCCTCCCCCTTCTTCAGGCAAACATGATTTCATTCAGCCCCAAACGTGTGAGAAGCTCAGGCTGATGCATAATTCATGACTCTGATTTGCATTTCCTCTGCCAGGCCTCCAGCCACCTCCCCCACCACCCCCAGCCCAGCCCAGCCGCTCCTCCCAGATCTAGCATCTGCGTTCCCAGTGACATTTTTCTAGCAGCAATGGTGAAAGCACTGTCCCAGGGCTGGAAATGCTTTTCATGGGAAAGAGATTCGGGGGCCTGTCCTTGGGGACTGTGGGCCAGGCTTCCTTCTGGAACCTCGGTCGTCCTGGCACTTGCTGCCCATCAGGTGGGACAGGAGGAAAGTATGAACACCGCATTTAAAAGTAAGCCTTGTGGGGGTGAGGGGTGGGGAAGTGGAGAGGGGTTCTATCATCTCCCCCTGCAGAAGGCACACTCACACATTGACCTAAACCCCAGGATGTCCAAGTCAGGTTTGCTGGCCCCCAGCCATGGTCAGAGTTTATCTTCAGATGTGAAGATGGCCTGGTTGAGTCCAACTCCACATTTCCTCTGTGGCCAGGACCTGGGGCTCCCAAGCTTCTGCAGATGATTTGTCTGAGGCCTGCCCCACTGGCCTGAGCCCTCCTGACCCAGCCTTTCCCAAAGGAAGGGCAGAGAGTGGACACAACAAGGACTCCCTGGCGGGAGACCCAGACAAGCCCAACCCAGAGATCTCTGAGGCCAGTCTCCTCTATCCAAGCAGTCTGGCAACCCCAGGGACAAGGCCCAAGGCCCTAGATGGTGCCCCCAGCGTGGACAGACATCAGGACATGGCAGCATCCTCTGGGATGCAAGGAAGCCTGTAAGGATGCGAGCAGTCTTGGCCAGTCCAGACAAGTGCCTGGGGTGGCTAGGGTGAGGATGGCCGCATTGCTGGGGATGGGAGTGGAAGGGGGCCCTGAAGGCAAGGATTTTGTCAGCCCAACCCTTCCATCTCCAACGTCACACACAGTAGGCACTCAGTCTTAAAAATCACCACCAAAATGAGTGTCTATTAGGTGCTGGCATCCCACAGGGAAAATGCACTTGCCCATGAGAAAAAGACCAGTTCAGAGAGGTGATTTCATCAGTCTAAAGTCACACAACTGGCAGAGGACAGCCTTGACTCAAACCTAGGCCAGTAGACTTTTCACACTCCTGACCCACCCTGATGCCTCAAGAAAAGGGAGATGGGATGAATGCATGTTCCTAGTGGAGGAGAACCCCTCCCACCAGCTCCATGCCAAGACCATGTCCCTGTCCAGACCCGCTGCTCAGCAGGGAGCAAGAGAAGGAAGAGATAGTTCTCTCAGCCTCAGTGGACCTTATCGGTCAATAGACACAATGAGGCAGCACGTGGCTCTCCGACCCTCACCTCAGCCCTGCCTTCCTGGGCCCCTCTGTTATGTCTTCCAGAGGCAAGTAGACTCAACTGGCTATCTTGCCATCTTCCAGCCAGGGCTGGAGGCTTCTGCCTCCTGGAGGCTTGGCCTTCACCCAGAGCCACAAGAGATGAGAAGGGACCCAGAGACTGGCCTGAAAGTCTGGCCCAGTGCCCCTTCTAGAGATAGCCCTGGAGAGTCCGGAAGAAAAGCCCTTCTGACCTGTAGGGTCCACAAGCCAAGCATGTGAAGCAGGCTGGTTCTGTACTACACCCATCTATAATCAAGATCCAGTTATGCTAATTTTTCAGACGCAGACACTGAGGTAGAGAGATTGGGTTTCATGTCTCAGGGCTTTGCCAGTTCCTGGTGGTTAGAGCTAGCAGTGTTGGGGGTAGGCACCAACAAGTTGCATAGGTGGGGTGTGAAGTCCAGATGCCAGCTATACTTAGCCTCACCATCGCCCGCTGAGTGTCAATGGGAGACCTGGGTTCAGCCCTTTCATGCCAATGAGAACACGAGAAGCCCAGAGGGGTTAGTAACCAGCCAAGAGTCACACAGTGAGACAGCAGCCTGAAGGTCAAATCCAGTCTCTTAGACCTCAGGGCCTGCACTCCACATCACACCCCACCGTCACACCAGGTTGTTTCACCCCACCTGTGGGGAGGTGGGCCCTGGTCCAGAGGACTTCCTTCCCTTGGTGTTAATGGTAACTTGAGGCACAGAAATTACTTCCCTTTGCAAGTTCCAGGAAAAAACTGAGCCCTCAGCAATTGTCATGCATCTGACTACCAGCTGTTTTCTCATGACCTCATGGAATCCTCACGACCATCCCATGTGGTCAGTGCTACTGCCCCCTTTCTACAGATGGGAAAACAGAAGACGCTGAAGTGATTTGCCCTTGGTCACAATACTAGGTAACTGCTAGAGACAGACATCCGGGCCCCAGCTGGCTCAAAAGCTGTGTGACTTCAGTCATGTCATCACCATGGCCGAGCCTCAAGGTCGCCTGGCAGTCCATGCTGGGATCCTGGAGCCCAGGGCCTGAGCACAAGCCTGGCTCCACCACCATCAGCTGTTTGACCCTGCCAAGGTCCAGTCTGCCCATCTGTGAAATGGGGTAATGACCATGGCTGCCTCACAGGCTGTTGTAAGACAATGTATATCAAAAGCTGAGGACGAAACTGCATGCAGAAAACACTCAAAATGCACCAGCTGCTGCTGATACTATTCCTACTACAGGTAACAGGGATTCAAGAAACTTTGAAAGGAGTCCAGCAATTCACCAACTTCAAAACATCAGCATCACCTGGAGGGCTGCCCCAGCCCCTAGTCCCTGATTCAGCAGGTCTGGGGTGGGGCCCAAGGGTCTGCATTTGTAAAACTTCCCAGAAGCAGCTGAGACTGCTGGTCTGGAGTTCCCACTTTGAGGACACAGTGTAGAGTTGAAACTGTTAAAAATTCACAACAGGCCCCATTGGCAGGAGTGAGAAATGGCTGTAGAGAGACAGCTTTGGATAGATGGCTGCAGGCAGAGAAGCAGGAGGGCACAATTAAATCCATAATTGTGCTCTAATTGTTGCGCGTTTACTAGCCTTATCTCTCCAGACTGTAATTGTCCCTGTCCCCAGTTGTCAGCTGGAGTGCTGCCAGGTGCCTCTTCTGTGTGGAGGTTGGTCTCCGGCCAGAACCTTGGGTGGGGTTTCCCAGCCACATCTCTTCCGTCTCCCCTCCCCAGGTACAGCCAAGCACACAAGTAGCCAATCAAAGGGAGTTGTCCCCCTAATGATGTGCCTGCCTCTGCCAGCTCCTTTCCACAGTATCCACTGAAGCCCCCCACCAACTGGGAATAGATGCATACCCTCTCCACAGTACAGAGGCACCAAGTCTCAGAGAGGCTAAGTGACTTGCCCCAGATCACATAGCCAAAACGGGGCCAGTCTGCTGTTGTTACAGCCCCACAGTGCCTCCCTCGCTGCTCCCAGGTCATCCTCGGCATATCAGCTCAAAGACACTTCTTGGGCTCCCTGGGCCAGATCTTAAGCCCTCTGCATAAAGTCCCTTTCTCCTTCATGGCACTGGCCAAAGCTGCAATTAACTGTCTGTTTGACAGTTGTATCTGTCTCCTTCCTCCACCCCCTCTGCCTGCCTGCCTGGAGTACCAGCTCCTGAAGGCAGGGGGTGTGTCTCGTGTTCTTCACTGAGTCCCCAGAGCCCGGCACAGTCCCTAACACAATGCAGGCTCTCCCTAAGTATTTGTTTCATGAACAGATTACTGAACCCAGTGGTGCCACAGAGCTGCCCGTGTCAGCCAGCCCTCTGTAAGGTGACGATTCTGAGCTTCTGCTGTCCCTTGAGCACCTTTTCAGGCGGGGCCCAGAAGCCCCGGTTGCTGTCTCTCATTCTCAGAGCACATCCCCCAGAGCCCAGAGCCCAGAGCCCACAGGCTACTCAGAGCCAACTCTCATTCCTGGGTCCCTGCTTCCACCTCCAGTGACCCCAAGAACTGGAGAGATGTGGGCAGACAAACACAGTGCCTGCCCTGCACTCGGGCATGGATCTCTGTGCTCTTCAAAGCACTTTGTCTTACAACAAGGACAGAGGGATGTCTCACTGTCTAAAACTGAAGTTCTGCCACCCTGGCTTTCCACACCTGTGAAATGGATGATGGCCCATGACTTAATCTGCTTTAGGGGACCTTGGGGCCTTAGGAGGTACTGCACGAGTCCTGGAAGATGACCAACTGTCCTAATTTGCCCAGGACTGAGGGGTTTCTCAGTGTACAGGACATTCAGTGTTAAAACTGGGGCAGTTCCAGGCCAAAAGGAACAGTTGGGTGCCCTACATGACAGGCTTTGACAAGCACTTGACACGTATGTTTTAGTTCTCATGCTGAGGATGAGGGGTTAAGGGATTTACCCCTAAAATTGCCCTGCAAGTCAAGAATGAAATTGGCCAAGACCCCAGTCATCTTCCCTGACTCTTGGGTCTGCTCACCTGCCAAATGCTCCTCACACCTGTTCCCATGGCTCCAGCAGAAGGTCTGCACAGGACTGGGGAGCAGGGGGCTCACCAGGTAGAGAGCCCTGCAGAGGGCTGCCCTTCTACCTGACTCATCGCCTCACCTGCTCTTCTCCTTAAAGCATTTTCCTCCAACACACATGAAGTTCAAAGCAAACATCACTGTTAGATTCAACCGCCAGCTGCAGGAGCAACCACTATGAAAATAGGATGATGGAAGAAACTGCTCCCTCTGCTTGGCAGACTTGGGGGAGGTGCCTGGCACACAGACAGGAGGGACCCACACCCAACTTAGGATCAGCGTTCCCTGGGAATCCTGCAGCGTCCTCTGATGGGTTAACCCGTGGATACTGCAGGGCATATCGTCCAAAAGCCAAGCCAGCCAGCTTGGCCAAACAGGCCAGGGAACAGATGAAGAGGTGGCTGTGAGGGTTCTGGTTTTTCTAGGGGCTCTGGCATTCCTCAGGCCTGTGTTCAAACCCAGGCTCTTCCACTTTCTGGTCAGTGTTACTAAGAAAGGAACTTAACCTCTCTGAGCCTGTTTCCTCACCTACTCATCATTCCTGCCTGATTTTCCACATGCCTGGCCCTGGGCTGGGCACTATATGTGGAGTACGTCACTTAATCTTCAGTGCCAGGAAGCTATGGGGAAAAGGAGAATACCAGAGCCCCGGGCCACAGAGTTGGAGCTAGGGGTACCAGAACTCAGGAAGTCTGCATCACCTGCCCCTTTGGGGTTACAAAGGCCAGTCCTGTCCCAGATTTACACCCCACTCCTTGCATCCCTCAGCCTATTCCACACAGGCTTGCTTTCTGTAGTCCACTCTGCCCACTTCTCCATGCCCTGCCCCATCCTGAAAACTTGCCCACAGTAGTTCTCTGTTGCTTTCCAGAATAAATCTGGAGTCTACAACTGAGGGCAGCTATGTAACCTCAGACAAGTCACCTAACCTCTCTGAGCTTGGTTTCCTCAATTGTAAGTGGTGATAAAAATCTCTCCTACTCAGGGGTATGAGACTATGTGTGTTAAAGGGCCACTGTTCTCTTCTGACCTTCTCTCTCTTGCCCCTTGGCCAGGGACTGAAGGCCAACATCACCTCCCAGTCTTACCTCCTGTTTTTCCCGCACCTTCTGCAGCTCCAAGGAAGCCTTTGCTCATGCCAGGCTACCTTCCTGCCCATTCTCCATTTATACCAAACAATGCTCACCACCCCCACCCAGGTTTTGGCCCATGTGGAGCCCTTCCCCTGCCCCTCCAGTTACCCACAGCCTACCCATCCTGCCAGGCTCCTAATCTAGTCCCAGCTTGGCCCCAGAGCCATCCCCACAAATTCTAGTCCTGGCCATCCACGTCCCTTCCAACCTCCAGTGCCAGTGGATAGTCACACTGTAGTCTAGCCATTACACAGAGCAATACAGAGGGGTCTGCAATGTTTTCTTCTGACCCTCTTGGAGTGTTGGCTGCCAGAAGGCAGGCAAACATTTTTTGCTTCTCCCACAGAAGCCCTGGGCTGTACACTCAGCAGGTACATTTGCTGGCCTGACATCCCTGGCCCCCAGCCACCACCCACCTCTGGGCACCCTCTCTGACCAAGAGCTTCACAATCATAATTAAAATGGTCATCTGTTGCTTGCCTACCATGAGTCAGGCATTTTACAAATATTGCTTAATTCTCAAAGTTCTGCTTACATATACTCATTAGCCCATTTTACAGACAAGGGAACTAAGGCCCAGAGAACTTGTAAGTGGCTGCTGAGAGTCCACAGCAAGGACACCGCAAGGTCAGACGCAAACCAGGTCAGCCTGGTTCTTGATGTCTTCACTGCACAGCCACAGCAGTTAGGAATTCAGGCCAAAAGGAACAGCCAACACAAAAAACAGGCACTGCAGCTCTCTCTGCAGGATAACCCTGGGTGCCGTAGACAGGGGGCCCTCCACAGGGACAGAGTGGGCTCTCCTCTGGCCAGAGGCTCTCCAGGTCTTGGGACTCTTGCCATGAGTCTTTCATTGTTCTGCCGGTCAATGGGGTGGGCCAGACCCATAAGCCTCGCAAAAGTGAAAGTGAGGAGAGACCCAAGGGGAGAGCCCAAGTAGAGGCAGTCCACGGGCTGTGGAAGATAAAGCAAGAGAGATTAGAAGGTGCCCTGGATGCCATGTTCAGAAAGGGAACAGCATTTCAGGCAAAGGGAACAGCAAGTAGTAAGCTGCTGAGTCTGGAAGAAACCAGGCACATTCTGGAGCCTGAAAGAAAGTGTGTATGCGACAACAGTGGTCAGAGTGGCCAGGGCATGACCAGATGTGACATGGGGGCAGAAGCAGGGCTGACTGCGGCAGCCTGGTTGGGCTCTGGTGCCAAGTCCAGACAGGAGCTTCTGGGGGCTGCATGCTATGATGTCATTTATCATTTCACAAGTTCCCTCTTCACTGGAGGAGAGCTGGCTGGAGAGGATGAGGAAAGAGGGAGCCCAGGGAGGATCCAAGGAAGGGACAGTGGCCTGCCCTGAGGGACTGGCCTGGAGACACGGAGAAGCAGATAAACACAGACAGGTTGGATTTGGGAGGTAGACTTAATGGACATGGGTATGGACTGGGTGTGGGGCAGGAGGTGAAGGGAGTCAGGATGGGGTCCAGGTTTCTGACAGGTAGTTACTGAAGAATGGGGGGGCATTTACTCTGAAGACTGTGGGGATGGGCAATTGAGAAATCCATTTGGCTCCTGGTAAGTTTGGGGTACCTGGGAGACAGCCAAGTGGAGACATCAAGTTGGCAGCTGGGGAGAGGCTGGAATGCAGAGCCCTGGGCCTCAGTACATAGCGGGGCTCACTCCACCTTAGGAGGCTGGAAAGAAGAGAAGGAGTAAGATGAAGCAAGATGGGCACAAAGATGCCGCCACTGGACCTAGAGGCCTTGTAGTGAGGCATCTGACCTAAAAAGTGAGACAAAAGTCAAGTCTGAGAGGGCATGGATCCATTTGGAGTTCAGCCACAACAGAGAGAAGAGCAGGAGTATGGCTAGAAGTTTCAAGATCCTGACCTGTGATGGGCTGGTCAAGAGAGAGGAGCCATAGCACAAAGTCCTGGAGCAAGCAGGAGGAGGTGGGGCTGGGGCCCAAAGGGGTTGGCCTCAGAGAAGAAGGACCCTTCCCCACTTGCAACAGGAGTTGAGGCAGACGGCGGTGTGTGAATCGGGGTTTGGGGAGATGCAGTGAGGGACCCCCGTCTAATGGCTCCTGTTTTCTCAAGGCAAGGTGTGGTGATAAGGGCAGAGGAGGTGTGAAGAGCAAGTGATGCTGGGACAGAGGAGGGGCTGGAAGGGCCTGAGTGTCCCCCTACCCGCTGCATTGAATGCCTCCTGTACAGCCTCAGGAGCAGCTAGAATGAAAACCCAACTCCTGGGCTTCTATAAGAGGTCCTCCACTCATAGGAGCAAGGGCTGGATAAGGAGGAATGGGGGCCACAGATGGCTCTGTAGGCTGAATGTGGAAGAGGGCAGCATCCACACTCCCCACACTCAGGGGCCACTGCTGGGGTTATGGGTAGGACTGGAGCTGCCAGACTCTTATGCAAGGGGCATGGAGTAGGGTGGTGCATCCTTGGGACCTGCCTTCCCCCTCGACCCTCTGGTCCAAGCAGTGGTAGATATAGACTCTTCTGGGGCATATGCAGGTGGCACTGGGGAGTTCAACTCCACAGTAAAGAAAACAGGAAAAGGAAAGGAAAACACATACCAGGTACTATGCCAGACCCTTCAAAATCGAGACATCATCAAATCTTTAAAGTAGCCCTTTGAGGGACAAGCTATGCCCATTCCATTCCATTATACGGATGAAGGAACTCAGGGAGGCTCAAGTATGCATGAGCGTTATGGTTCAAAGCTTGAGCTCTAGAGCCAGTGAACTTGGGTTTAAATCCTTGTTCTAACTAGCTGTGGTTTGGGGCAAGTTACTTAACCAGCTGTGCCTCAATTTCCTCACCTTTGAAGCAAAAATAACAACAGCTCCTCCCTGCTCAGGTTGCCACACCCAGAAACTGACCAAGTGCAGCTGAGCTAAGGACAGGCACCAGGTGAGGGCTTACTGAGGGAACCCCCCACCCCCGAAAATGCCCCAGTCCCCTGGAGCTGGATACCCATGTTTTGTCCTCATCCTGGGTCAAAAGGTTCATACACTTGGGATGAATCTCTCCAAGAGATCATTTCTTTGTGGGGGTTATTTTTAAGTCAGCGAAGTGGGGCTCTGGAGTGGAGAGAAAGGAAGGGACCTCCCATCAGGACACAGAGCAGAGAGGAAGAGGAGCACATCAGGTGAGAGGGGAGATACACCAAGTTCAGAGGAGGAAGCTGGGTGGGGCCACTGAAACTGTGCCTGAGACCCAGAAGAGGACCTGGCCTTCTGGACTGTATCACCTACATGGTACAGCAGGGAGAAAGGACACCAGAAAGCCCCTCACCACTCAGGAACGTCTCTCTTCCATGGTTCTACCAGCTGTCACAATGCCTCAGCTCCCACCTCTGTGTTTGAGCCATCAGAGGTGGAGCCTGGATCCCAGCCTGTCATCAAGTCATCTGGCCCGGTGCCCAGGCTCGGCCACAGTTCATCTTCCCGAACAGCCGCAGCCCTGCTGCTTTACATGTCCAACTTGAAAACTGTCCTTGGGCTTAGCAATTTGGTCATTCTTGTCACTCCTGGTGGGAGCCTGCAACTCAGACCCTTCTCCAAGAGTGCAAGGTGGACTGTGGAGGGAAGTGTAGCTAGTGGGTGGGTCTCTGGGAGGATGGGTCATGGTCATTGCCAGGGGTAGAAGGTTCACAGAAAAGGTTCCCAAATGCACCCAGGCCAACCTACTTGTCCCTCAGGCATTACAAACAGAAGCCAATCAAGGTGGGGCCAGGCTGAAGAGTGGGGGTCCTGCTGGAGATAACACAGCAGGGCAGCAGCTGAGCTGCCCCCGGCCAGGGCTGGCACAGAGAGAGGACTTAGGGCCTGTAGGCATCTGGTCTGTTGGCCCTACCGAGTGGCCCTGCCTGAACTTGTGGGCTGCAGGAAGGCTTTGGGGTGCCCGTGCCCTAGTGGGCAAGGGTGGGAACCAGCACCAAAGATGTCCAAGCCACACAGCAACAAGGGCAAGAGCAGGGCCTTGGGGACCCTGGCGGAAGGAAAAGACCTGCTGCTTTCTCATTTCATTTGATCCAACCCTGCCAGGAACTTGAGTGCCCACATTCCAGATGAGAAAGCATCAGTTTAGGGGACATGCAGACTGCCCCAGTCTCTCAGCCAGGAGGTAGCAAGGTCAGTCTGGGGTGCAGGTCCATGCAGCATCAGCTCCTTGGTGGTGCCCAAGGTTCTGCTGGTTGGGACAGACTCTTGAGTTAGTTCTCCAGTCCCTGGGGTTGGGCAGTGTGGTGAGAAGGGCAGAGAAGCCAAGGCTGAGAACTGGGGGGCAGGGAAGCTCGAGCCTGCCCTAGCCAGCCCCCAGCAGCAGTTGGAGACAAGAAACCCCCAGCCAGCAGCCAGACACAACAGTGATAAGTGGCTATCTGCGGGCAGTGGTTGGAGTGCTGGAAGGAAGACAGTGGGCCACCTCCTCAGGCTCCAGGCAGTCCCATCTCGCCAGTTCCCCAAATGACCCAGGGACCCAGAGGGGTGCATTTCTCCTTTGGGGAGGCTGGGGCAGGGCGGGGGAGGTAATCTAGGGACATCCCTTTTGGGAGTAGATACCCCAAAGTTATTGGGGTGGATAGAAGTGGTCCAGCCACTTGCACCATCTAGATTCTGGGCTCACCACACACTGAGCTCCTTGGCAGTTGGAGGGGTGGGTGTCTTAGGTGAAGAATGGCTCCCAGCCAGAGAGAGATGCTGCCTGAGGCACAGGGAATTAGCCCCAAGGCCTCCCGTGCCCACAGAAATATCCCACAGTTGGAAGGACCATATCATAGCCAGAAAGTATTTTGGACAGGAGTGGGATGTTCCCCAAGATGTCCCCATTCCTCACAGGGAGGCCAGGTGACTTCCCTATGGAGGCTTGGGGTCTCCCAGCCTCTGGGGTCCAAGCTCTACTCTGCCAAGACTGCTGACCACAGGCAGGTCACTTCCACAGTCTGCACCTCGGACAAGGACATTCCCTTTGCAGTGCTGCTATGGGGATTCAGTGGGACAGTGCAACTCGTGTGCCAAGTGGTTGGGGTGGAGGGTCCCTTCTCTTCCCATGGAGACCCCAGGGTCTGCCCAGAGCCCAGACTCATTTTTAGGCAGAGATCCAGGGGGCTCTGCAGGGATCCTAGTGCTCTCGGCTGTGACCTCCAGCCATGGGCAGTGACACTAGCCCAGCAGGACAACAAAGTCACAAGGCTGCACATACCAACTGTGGCAAGAAGCCACCCAGCCCATTCCTGGGAGTTCTGACTAGGCTAGTTTGGCCATCCTCTGGCTTCTTGGCCTGGTATGGCCCAGAGACCTCAGGTGTTACCTAGTGACTGTGCCTCCTATTGTTTCTCACTTATCTACCTGGTGCTGCCCCTCCAGAAGCTTCTCTGTCCCTGCCCCTTCTGGTACTTCCCTTGGAGGTCTCATTTCCAGCTCCATCTCCTGCTGACTATTCTCTGCTGGGGACAGGTTGATGCTGAGGCCCAGGGTCTCAGTGGACCCCCAGATAAGGCACACCTTCTGAGGCAACACAGCCCCCACAGAGAAGACTCCCCTCCCCTTCTGGGCTCCAGGGAGAGTTTTACATAGGGGGGCTGTCCCCTCCTCCTTTCATTATTCTAACTGCACCTCTTGCACACCCTTTCACACTAGTCCTCCATCTATGAGCGTGGTGGGTAAAAGCTCAGATGCTGCTGCTTGCTGTGTGACTCTAGGCAAATTCTGTGCCTTGGTTTTCTCATCTGTAGATTAAGACAATATAGAACCTACCACATTATATTACATTTAAAAAGCTTGGAGCAGAGACTGACATTTGGTAAGTACTATACGCAGTTGCTATTTTTACTTTTAACACCTCTGAGCCTTTGCCTCTGCTTTTCTCTTTATCTGGGATGTCCTTCCTTCATCTGGATAATTACTGCTCTCATCATTCAGGACCTGCCCAGGCATGTCTCTTCCTTAAAGCCACATCCCATTAGGGCGCCTCAGGCTTGGCCCTCTCTTCCCCTCCCTCAGGGCAGCCAGAGTTCTTCCCCACATCTGAGGAAAAGTCCACGCAGACTGCCTGCTCGCTGGGAGCACCTGGCCAGAGCCCAGGAAACCTTTGCCTGTCCTAAACCTCAGTGTGGAAATTTAGGTTTCACTGTAGTGGTTCTGCCTGCCAAACCCTGGAAATCTTCCCATTTTCTTTGAACAAAATCTTTTTTGCATTGTAATTAATTTTTTTGCAAGTAAATTCATGAATACATTATCCTTGTTTTTAAAAAAAACCTAAGCCCAGATACGACTAAAATCCCCTTGGAAATGCAGCCCATCCGAGGCCCTTCTGCTCTCCCTCTCCAGATGGAGCCCAAGGCATCGGAGGCGGAGCCTCTAGACTTTGTATTCATTTCTGTACATAGATATGTGTCCACAGGAAACAGAATTGTGTGCATGCACTCGTGTTCACACAAATGGCACCATTCTTCCCCTGGCTCTTTTTCCCCAGTATTCTTATTTTGGCTCCTCCCTGGGTTGACACCTGGTTGGAGATCTTTTTGACTTCTTATCCTATCCCCAGTCATTAGCTCTTTTAACTGCAGACCAGACCCAGGCTGGGAGATAAGAGTTGAGCATAGGGGCCTGCCAGAGGACCAGTATTTCCCAAGGTGAGATATGGGGATCACGGGCCAAGGAGATTCCACAAGGAAAACATAATCTCCTAGTCAAACTGAGTCTTAGCTCCCTCTTGAAAGTTTCCAGAGAACAGAACACAATAAAGGCTCTGAGAAGTCCTACAGGGAAGAAGCTTGTTGACGTTCTCTAACCCAGGATTACCCAGCCTTGGGAAACCATGACAGCCTTCAGGATATTTATTTATACTGCACCAGGTGATATGCTGAGCCCTGGAGAGGGCCTGGATATCTGTGGCCCTGGAGAGGTCCTTCAAGATGAACACTGAGGAGGTACAAACTCTGACTGAAAAAAGGGGGAAAAAAAGGAAACCACTATCTCTAAATCAATTTCCCATACTCCACACTTCTCCCTCAAATTCACAGGGAGCCTTAAGAGAATTTATCATATGCGCCAGTAAAAACTTCTTGCAGTATCTACACCATAGTGGTCTCCCAAGCTAACTCAAAGAAAAAGCAAATGAGAATTAGGCTCAACATGCCCTTGCTGGCTCCCCTTGGTGTGTTCTCCTGACTTCTCTCAAACCACTGGCCTAGCCTAAGTACTGAAAATTGCCAGAGCTCAACATGACATTGATGTAGTAATTTCTGGGATTATTTCCCTCACTCTAGTTGGAAATCGTTATCTTTCTCCACTCTCCTGGCAACCTCCTGATCTTGAGAAGTCCTTGGAGCTCCTGGCAGTGGTTCTGTAGCCTTCTGGGCCTGGCTGCCCCATCCTGGGAGGAGATGACTTGCTGGTCAGGGCTTGACACCTCCCTTGCCCTGCTAATCTCAGGAATGTCCTCTGCTCCGTGCATTGGGAACCTCTGAAAGATGAGCCATGGTGGCCCCAGACCTACACAGAAGGCCACCTCTTGCTGAACTGCACGGTGGCTTTGACCCTGTAGCCCTCTATTCCTCAAACTACTTCCTATCCTGGCCTCAGGACACACCCTCAGGACCAGGAGCTTTGCCCAGGGGCACCAAGGGAAAGTGAGGAGGAAGCAGCTGCCCTCCAGGGCATGATCAGGGTGGAAGGGTACAGGAACTGAGTAGAACCAAGAAGGGCAATCTGAGGCCTGGGAGGAAACAGGAGACCAATGACAGTACTGCCGTCAAGGGAGCTGTGAAGGCACAAGTCAGGGATAAAAGATAAGGGAATGGGGTGAGGGCAGCTGAGGTCAACGGCTAGGTGGAGATAAAGGCTAAGTGTATGAGGGGCTGGGCAGGCCAGCTCAAGACTCTGGGAACAGATGGAGTGTGGGCCCAGGTGGACCCTCTTTCTGTGCAAAAGCAGATGCACTGAAGTTTCTAGCCAGTGCCCTTAGGCATGAGAATATAAAGGCACCTGGA
>CM052541.1:81809438-81869177 GCA_028533065.1 Trachops cirrhosus
CTAATATTAGTACAGATATTCAAAGGACCCAGGAAAACCAAAGCAAAGTTAGAGAACTCACATTTCCTGATTTCAAAAACTTACTACAAAGCTACTGTAAACAAGACAGTTTGCTACTGACCCTGGGGTAAACATATGGAGCAATGGAACTTAGCAGCCCAGAAATAAATCCTCACATTTCTGGTCAACTGGCTTTCCACCCTCTCTCCACCTCAGTTCTCCCCTACAGAAGAGGCTTGATGGGCTTCTCCACACTTCTATGAGTTAATCAGCCTCTGACACATCTGCTTTCAGCAACAGGTTCTCCCACCTTTACCTCGAAGGGCCTACCTTCCCACAAGCCACAGAAGACAGAACAGGAGCTTCCAACTTTAACTTTTACCCAGACTACCCAACACCACACCAGTACACCTCTGACTGTGCACTGCAGCCATCTCCCCACGCTACCCAGACGGGCAGCAGGTGAGGAGGGCCAAGCCCAGCCTCGAGTTCAGAAGTGGTGTGACGCTGTTTAGAGACAACATTCTGCCCCACCATCATGGCGACGTCGTCCACCAAGAGACATAGCGTAATCCAAGGAGACTTACAAGTGGGGGCCAGTGGATACACCTGGGTCTCTGACTGGGAGCTGAAGTTTCCATGAAGCTGCCTCAGGACACCCTGCCACTCTGAATGCCATCCCAAACCTCCAGGGACCCAGCCTCTCTGATGGAAATGGCTGCTGGCCATGGCAGGGACCCATGGCAGCTGCAAGTAACTGTCCTCATAGGGACAGGCATGCTGGCTCCTGTGTAGGGAACTGACTCCACGCTTGGCACATAATAGACAGTTATGAAATGAAGTGAGAGCAATGAATGAATGACTAGAGAAATGAATAAATGAATGACTCATCTAGTCCAGTCTAATTTCAAATGAGATAAATAAAGGCTAGTGGGCAAAAAACTTGCCTGAGATCACAAAACAGTTGAGTAGGAGGGCCTGTATAAGGCAATCAATCAGTGGTTATTGAGCACCTGCTGTGTGCTGGGTACCATTCCCTGTACTGGAGACACAGCAGTGCACAAGCAGACAGGGCCCCTGCGCTCATGGAGCTCACAGACTGCCTCCTGCATCCAGGCCCCTGACCCTTAGTCTGGGGCATTTTCTCGCACTGAAACAGCGAAGAGGCCCCACCGTCATGGGCCTTGCTCAGACCCTCCGAGGAAGATAGTGAGCCGCACTGGGTGGCGGGCTGGCCTGCAAGACTTGTGTACTTTCCACTGCTTCCCCAGCACAGCTGGAGCACTAATTATTAATGACGAAATAATTGCCACTCATTAACATCCCAGTCATCCACAGGGAAGTGAGGCCCAGCATTAACCTGTTCATCTCTCAGTGATTGATTCATTAAAGCTGAGCTTTTATGAGATACCCTCAGGTGACAAACTGCACTTTCCTGGAGTGGAAGACAAGGGCAGGACGGGATGCCTTCTCTGCAGTGCCGAGAGTCCTAGGGAGAAACCAGGAAGCCAGCACTTTATTGCAGCCTGGGCACTGAGGGCTACCCAGTTGGGTTAACACTGCCTTGGCCTGCGGCAATAGCAGCTGCGTGTGCATGAGGCTCCGCTTCACTGTGAAGTCTGAACACTCCAGGCAAATTATAGGCTTCTGAAAATGCTTTTGCATGAATCACCTGTGGGGCATGAGATGCTCTTAAAAGGGAGAAAAATAACAAAGATGTGATCAGGACTGCCAACCTGGTCAGGAGCACCAGCTTCTGGTCTTAGCCTGGGCTGGGCCTCATCCTAGGTCCCACTGGCCCCTTGGCCTCATGTGCTCCCGCAGGGAAATGGTGTTCCTTCACTCATTTAACAAGTGGGTGTTGAGCACTAATTCTGTCCCAGCCTCAAGACTGTGGGCCCCACTGCCCCTGGAGTACAGGTATATAGCTTAGGGGGGTGACCACACAGGTGAGACTGAGAGAGGAGTTCCATGAGCCTTGGCAGCCAGGGTTCTGACTCCAGGACCCTGAGGGTGAATCCCAATAGCAGGTAAAGAGGAGAGAAAGGGTGTTCTGGGAGAGGAAGGGCATTTGCGGGGCAACAGAGGTAAAGGCATGAGCTTTAGGTGGGAACCTTAGCCCAAGCTCGGAAAGCACGCGGGGCCTGTGGCTACAGAGGGGACATGAGCCGTAGACCTGGGGCCCTGGTGAGCCCATTAGCAGTCAGAATTCTTTCTGGGGCCGTGGGGCCCTGGAGGATTTTATGCAGGGGAGAGACAGGCTCCACCAAGTTTTGCTTAAAACATTACCCAGGAGGGGCAGAAGAATGCCAGGGGCAAGTTTTGGGAAGAAATCCTGTGCCACACCTCCCCACAGTGCTGGCCTGCAGCTGCCTCCACCAAACAGGTCAGGGGACAGCCTTTAGCCCTCCGACAGGGCCTAGCAGCATCAGCCCCAGTAGTCTACTAAACACAGCTAATGTATTCTGCCCACATTCCCCCCAGCCGGGGTAAAGTACCGAAAGGCACAGTTTCCACAACTTTGGGTCATCGGGGAACAATTCCAGGGCTGGTCAAGCAAGTCACTTGTTACTGTACCCCCTTCTATGGAAGGACAAGGCCTCAAAGGGGCCCAGGTGGTCCTCAGAGCCCCTCTCATGAGCAGAAAAGTTAGGAAGCTGTCTCAGGATCAGTGCAGAGAACTCACCTGCCTAGGAACTCTGTGGCCCTGGGAATGAGAGGTGGCCTCCTGGGAGCTCCATCTGTGGATGGAGATAATGGCAGTGACTGACTTCCCTTACAGGGTTCCTTCAAGAAATGAGGTGACACCTCAAACCCCAGCACAGAGCCTGACAACCCTCAGTTCTCAGGCCAGGGGTGGTACCATACCTGGTATAGCAGGTGGTTCCCCAGTGGCCTACAAAGCAGGCTGTGGTCTCAAGGAGGCCCAGGGCTCTGTCCCTGAGGCCCAGGGCTCCCTGGAGGGCAGAAATGTCCACCAGATTCACAGACCCCATGTGTCCTCCCTACACACACACATTCGCAAGTGCCCCCGGGCCAAGAAGAGCCTCCTTTTCCCACCCAGGGACCCTAGAGCCTGACTGTGCTGCACCTGAAGGCGCCATAGTAATGAGAAGGGGAGTGCTATAGCAAACCCAGCCCCACACCTCTCCTTCCGGACAAGAGCTGGGGTTAGCACCCAGGAAACTCCATACCTTCACCCTCATCCCTGGGGCTGGAGACGGAGATGGGTCTGAGCTGTGCAGGGTTGCAGAGGGGTCACTGGGAGCTGAAATTGACTGGAAGGGTAGAAGGAAAAGGCCAGGGGGCAGAAGAGGGGCCTGCATGAAGCATGAAGCACTAGCAACCCAGAATGTCCACTGCAAAAAGCCACGTGAGCTGACCAGGGCCACCTTCCCACTGGCACCCCCATCTGCTTCTAAACCCACCACCGGGATCTAGTGAGTGTGCCTACCTCCTCCAGGAAACTGAAAACTCACACTGCTTCCATCCCCAGAGGATGAAGAAGTCACTCGAAGCTCCCTTTAATTGGGCTGGAGGCAGGTAGTAAAGCCTCCTTCTGTAATCTTCTCCATCTGAGAATCCTTCCTTCAGGCCCTACATGCAAACATGGTCAGTGTGCATTTTCTCAGCAGCTAAGTGTGTCCTTGCCCCCATCAGATTCTCCGGGAGTCAGTAATGACCTCAGTCAGGTCCATTCCTGCTCACGGAGTGGCCATTCTCACCAGGTGGGACTGACCTGCAGGTAGGCACCCGCAAGTGCCCTCTATGAGGGTGGGATGGGGGAAGGAGGAGAGCTAGGGGACAGCTGAGAGGCTTCTGAAGGACTCCTTTGAGGTATACCCAGCAGCAGCCCCCACTAGCTCTCCCTCCCACCTCCTCTTCCATGTCCCTCAGTCCTCCAGGCTCAGGGCCCTGAGATTCTCTTCAGAACAATGAAGGCAGTGGAAGCAGCACCTAGAAGACCACGGACTCGACTACTCCCCCTGAATAGCTATTAGGCCTCCAGCAAGATGCTCTATTTCCCTGAGCCTCAACTTGCTCATCAGTCAAATGGGCACTCACCTGGCTAGCAGAGATGTTGTAAAGATTAACCAGATGGTGTGTGAAACAATCTATCTGATGGCAGTAAGTTCTCAACAAATGTTAGCTAACATCATCATCACCATGGCCTCTGGGAATATTCACTGAATTAATAACTGAGGACAAAAGAGAAGTTCCAGAGCCCACCTCTCAGAGGAAGGGCAGTTCCCTGCCTGGGCACCCAGCACTGTTCTTAACAGAGGAATGGGGTGGAAAACAGCAACAGCAAAGCCACATAGAGATGGGCCCTTCAATGCTCACGACAACCCCCTGAGCCTCTGGGCCACATTGCAGACACTGTCACTAAGCCAGGCTGCGATCGCAAAACCAGGCTGTTGGCCCTGAACCCATGTTTCCAGTGCCTATTCTCAATGAGATCACCAGGCTGCCTCCTCCGCCACTACCAGGCCCAGAGGCAAGGCCACCGGCTTCCTTCCCTGCTCTGCTTCACTCAACCCGTAGTCCATTTTCCCAGAATCTCACCCACGTGGCCATGGCAAGAGTGGGGATGGTGCATGGCAGGCTGTCCCCACAGACAGAAGGAAAAGCAGCTCACTGCACAGGTGCCATTGATATGCCCGGTTGGAATCATGCACAGGGGCAGGGGGAGCAGTCCCTTCCCAAATAAAAGCTGAAAAAACACTGGGCCCCAGCCTCTCCTCCCTTTCAGGTAGGCCCAAAACAGCCATGTCTGCCCTTACCCTTTGCTCTTGGGCAGATTGGTGGCTGTAAATCGACCTTGGTAACAGCTCCTGGGGGCAAATCTCTGCTCTACCACCTTCAGTGAAGGACTTCCTATGCCTTGATTTCCTCACCTTTAAAATGGAGATAATGATATCTATTCTCCCTGAGTCTCCAGATTGCTATGAAGACTAAACTGAGATAATACATAACCTCCCAGAACACAGAAAATGTTTGTTGAGTGAATGAACAACTGACCAGATGGTACCATTCCACTTTCAAAGCACTTTGACTTTGGGGCTGCAGGGACACCATGGTGACCTCTGACATTGAGTGACCAGGGTAGGGCACTGAGGGTAACCACACAGGCCACAGAAATGGTACCTGGCCCCACATCCATGCCCAGCTCACCCAGCACCTGCCCAGCATGAGGGCGATCATAGATTCTAACTGCAGGGAGGTCGCCAGTAATAGCCCAAATTAAAAAGCATAACCACCCCTATCACAAAGACCATAACTGGTCAGGTGCATCACCCCTTGATAAGGATGAAAATGAAAATGGCAAGAAATACACACAGCCAGCCATGGAGCCACATGGCACAATCCCACAGTCTCAAAACCCACAAGGTCTCATACTCTCCCACGCAACCTCAGAGACAGCCAACCACACACCCCAGACTCACACACAGTCAATCATACATAGCCACAGTCACTGTCTCACACCCCTGAAGCTGGGCATACAGTCATACCCACAGTCACCAAACAGCCATCACTCAACCTCACCCTCAAGTCCCCTCCACTCCCCTCCACTCCCACTCACAGCCATCCCACTGCCTGCACAGCCAAGCACACCCAGAGTCTGCCACACCCACCCCACTCACGCCCCATGCCTCACAAACAGCAGGCCCAGCTCCTCTCGCAAAGCTCACCATTCATTAGTCATTTGCTTAAAACATCCCAATGAAAGCCTAGTAACTAGGCTGAGGTTGTTCCCAGGGCCTTTGCCCACAAGGGTGTTTTGTTTCTGCTTCTTTGCCTACAAAGGTGCGCTTTCTTCAGTCCAAAATAGTGTCCATGGTGTGACAGCAGCCTATGCACACCCTCTCCCTAGACTCTTGTCCCTGCCCTCTCAGGAGGTCTAGGCAGCTGCAGGGACCTCAAGAATCAGTGGGTGGGTGTTAGAGACATTTGAGGCAGCGGTGGGGAGACAGCCTGTGTTTTGGTCTGGCCCTGCCTGACCCATTGGTCGTATGAGAGGATAACAACCTTGAAGAAGGATGAAAGGGACAGAGGGAAGGAGGGGAGAGGAACCCTAAAGCAGAGCAGGAGGGTTCTAGGTCAAAGGCACTGGACCTGGGCGGCAGTGGGCAGCCTTACTCCTGAGGCCTGCAGTGGGGCTCCAGGGGCATATTCAGGGAGAGGTGGGGCCCTCGGCCTGGCGCACTGGAAAGACAAGAGGAGGGAATGGGAAAGAGCAATCCGAAGAAAAGGACTGAGTACTGAGTGAGGAGGAAGGCACAGGGAAGCCAGAGACCACAGGTGCACAGGAAGGAAGTTCACAGCCCTACTGGGGAACACCCAGCGCTGGGACAGGGAGTGTGTGCCTGTCCCACTGCACTTCTCAGAACAGTTATTGCCATCCACCATTGCCCCGGGGGCTCAGACCCCACAGGGGTAGAGCACCACGCAGGAACCACATCTGCCAACCCCCTGGCCTGGTGACCCTGAGTCCCAGACCCTCCCTGGGGCTGCTGCAGAACCCATGGACAACCCTGTGAAGCTCAGTCCAGGAGGGCCCCCAGGCATGCTCCGTATCCAAACAGCAGAGGTGCCCCTGGTGACTCTTGAGCTCCCCCTCCTAAAAGCTGCCCGAAAAATCGCCAGGGCCAGGGGTTGGGCAGGAGCTGGGTTGAGGTCCTGGAGCCACCAGCTGCTGGGCCTCACCCACTGCAAAAGAGAGAGGCAGGCCTGTCTAAATGAAATGTTGTTTGCCCCTATTAAATTTTATACCATCTCAAGACTGTGGATCAATAAATCCACCCTGCAGGATGAAAACCTGCCTGAGCAGTAGCTTTCTTGAATAGGCAAAGAATGGAAAAGACAGAGGCCGGAGGTTGCCTCTTGCTACCAGCTGGCTGTGTAAGATGTGCTCCTCCTGCTGCCTGGGGCCTCCCTCACTTTCCCCGTTGTTAACTTAATGGGGTTGTGTAACCCATAAGCTGCCCCCTGCTCAAATGTCCTAAGACTTTCTGGAAAGACCACATGATCCAAGAAAATAAGCAGCCCCACTGGCCCTGTAGGGTTTCAGACGAAGGCAGGACCTTAGGGCTGTCATCTTCCCAGAGGAACAGGTGAACCAGGCATGGCTCAAGTACCCAGAGTACCTGTCCCAACAGTGTCACCTCAGGCAAGCTCTGAACCTTTCTGAGCTTCAGATTCCAAACCCTGAAAAATGAAGAATGAACTGTTTCACAGAAAAGCATGATATAAGGACTGCAGGACAGCACCACTTTATGGGTGTCTCAGGTCACACCTGCAGCTGCAGTTCAACTCTGGTTACTACCAATCCCCCCACATCACCTACCACCAGTTACAACTCCCACAGCAAAGGACAATTAGCATGTCCTGCCCTGTTTGTTTTTCTTCCTACCCCAAGATATTAGTCTCCTCTGGATTCCAGGCATCTCTGTCAGTACACGGAGGTGGGCACAAAGGTCAGGTGGGCTGCAGCCTCCCAGGTTTTACATCTCCTTCCAGGGACAGGTGCTTACCCAGCACTTGCAAATGATGACAGATGCAGCCTTGGTGAAACATAATTACTCTTGAGACTAGAAGGGTAAACAAATGTGTAATTCATGGATTTGCTAATTGTCCTTCATTCTGATCTCCTGCCATTGCCCCTAGACTCTCTGGCATTGTGCTTGTCAAGGATTCAGAGTGCCTGGAGTGAGCCATGAGGAGACCAGAATCAAAGCTGGACACCTGCACTCACCCTCCTCCCAGCCACCCCTTCCAGCGCCCTCCCCCAGAAAACACACAAGGCAGGAAGCCTGTGACACTCAATCTTTTATTTTCTTAAACTGTACACAAATGTAAAATACTTTAACAGCAAGTCTATGGGAAAGTCGTTCGGTTTTAAATTATTATGAAACAGAACCTAAAGGGAGGTTTATTAAATAAACACAAACATGGGGATTGAAGGATACACACCTGCATTCTACCAGTCATTTTTACTCTACCTTCTGGGTGTGTGAGAATAGAAAAGACTCATCAAACTGAATAAAGAAAATCCATTTATACCCTGAAACACTGGCAGGCCACTCAAGGGGATTGTTCAGAGCGTCTACCTCATATAAGATGGCCTCACCATCTAATAAAAATTAAAACTGATCTGTTGGCCTCTTTGGTTCCAAAATTATGTATAATACATTTAACTGTATTTTTTTGCTGCTATAAAAATAACTTCTTTTTTCAAATGGCAGTTTCTGACTAATCATGCAACTAAATCAGTGCAAACATTAAAAGCAATCATTCGCTTTAAAAAGAAGCAAAGGATTTCACTTCAAGTATAAAAATATAAAAAGAGTCGTACAAGTCCAGTTTTGTCTAGTGTGGGTCAACCCTTTAAATTGCATAGTTCACATGGCACTTGGACACCTCAGGGTGAGCAAGTTCAATGCTCTGCCAATGGCCACTTCTGACACACGCAGATGGGCAAGTGCTATATCATGTGCATTCAGGCAGGTCTGCAAGTGCTAGGAGGGGCTGGCGGGCGGGTGAGCGGATGGGGACCAGGTCCATGGCCAGCCCTGGGGGCCAGGGCCCACACACCCTGGCAACTTCTGCAAAGCAGCCAAAAGCCTTCCCCATCTCTCCAAGAGCAGCTAAACTGCTCCCCCTCCCTTGCCCCTGCTGAAGGGGCACCCTGCCTCCCCCTACCACCCAGAATTTCCAGAAGGCCTCCACCCCACCATTTCCTTCTCTGGGCTTGTCCCTTTGCCCTAGGGGTCATTTCCACTCCTCTCCAACCAGTCCTAGAGGAAACAGATTGCAAGTTTTTCTTCTTTCCATTTAGAACAATCCAGATTTTAACTTACAAAGTCCTACCTGGTAGAAAAGTCCCTTTTCAATTAATGCAACTGGAATGAATAACCTGTCAACTGCTAGCAATCAGTTAAAGCATCAAATTAACACCCTTCTCCTTTCCCTCCCTCCCCACTCCAAAAACAAACACACATATAAGTCACGCCAGGAGCCAAAGCTACAGTCAAAGGGTCACTGCCACTGCTCCACAGACTCTGGCAGGTCGTGCACTTTATGGACGCCTTCCCTCTCTGGGAGAGAAAGGACGGGCTCCCCTGGTCCCACAGCACAAAGGATCCAGTCAGGGAAAGATGCCGACAGGTTTGAGCCAGGAGATGCTGAAGCACAGCAGGCCTTGCACAAGCAAAGGGCGCCACACAGCCTTCAGCCTGCCCACACACTCCCCACCCCCGCATCTGCTTTCCTCTCAGTGGCTCCGGTGCACGCTTACTCTGTGTGTCTGTCTGTCTTTGTGCTTTTATGTGTGCTCCGAAGGCGTGATTCAGAGTGGCCGGGCCAGCTGGTGGGAATGGTGGCTGCTCACCCCATTCTCTCCAACTGACAGGCATTTGTAGCTAAGCTGCCATTTGTCACTGCATCCATTTGCTGGTATCCTGGAGGCTGCTGTGTGGGTGGCAGGATGCGTCTGGCTGTGCGTGTCTACGTGTGCATTTTAAAGTATTTCATGTCAGTTGAGGGTTCTTGCTCTGCTTTTGACTGATTGCTGGATAAAGTAGTAGAAAAATATTTCAGGCTTCACCCTGGCACCTTTTGGGCAGCCCAAATGAACAACAGCACTCAGCCCGCCACACACCCACTTCCCATAGGGGCTACAAGAAAGCCCATCCAGGACTGTCCTGATGCCCCACCACCACAGCCCTGCTGCATCAGGCACAGCCACACTCCTCCACAATCATGTTGGGCACATCCCGCTTGACTATGTTGTACTCATCATCAAAGTAGAGCATGGACATGGTGCTCAGCTTGGTGGGGATGCAGCAGGAGTTCACCGTGCCGGGATTCAGCCCCCGCATGCGGTACTGGTTCACCACAGCTGTGTGAAAGGAAGAGGCTGAGCCTGGGACCCCCGCTAGGTAAGCCGGACAGCTGCCCTCACAGTAGTTCCCATAGTAGCCGGTGGGTGCGATGATCCAGTCGTTCCAGCCGATGAGGCGGAAGTCAATGAAGAACTGTTGCCTGCAACAGAGATTGGTCCGGCCATCACACTCCAGACCCCGCTTGCGAATGCGGTGCCTACTGTCACCCAGTCGCGCCTGCACAACCACAAAGGGCCGGTGCGACTCCTCGCCAGGGTCCACGAACACCGGCACCACAGCCAGCTCCTGGCAGCTGTCACACTGCACGTCCAAGTTGAGTCGCCTCTCCCCCCGCTCAAACAAAGCCTGGATGGTCTCTGTGAGTGGGAATGTGTGCCAGCCACTGCGTTTGAGGTCCACCTTCTTCTCTACTACATTCCACCGATCTCCGTGGCCCTGCTCCTGGTAGTACACCTTGACCCGAACCTTCCGCCGACTGCCCTTCTCCAGGACATAAGGCAGCAGCTTCAGGTAAAGCCATAGGCTGGCCTGTACCACAAACAGGTTCTGGTTGCCTTCATTGGAGATGAAAAAGTAGAGGCGGACACGGGAGGAGGCAAGGCCATCTGCGGAGAAGCGGGAGAGCAGGCCAAGTTAATTCAAGAACACAAGGCAATTGGGGAAATAGACTCTGCTGCATAATGCTGGAATGCTAACTCGCCGCACAGCTGGAAGACGTTATTGACCAGAAATACCATTCCTGGGGCCAAGGCCTCTGACTGTAACCTGGGAGAGGCAAAGAAAATCATTTCCCATTGAGAACTGTGGACCAGGTTGGAGGTGAATGGTCCAGGCCTATAAAATCCTGCCTCACCTCTCCCAGTCCAGGGCTCCCTGGAGACAGGCTGTCAGGCCTCAAAGCTCCACAGAGGAATTTGTCAGGAGGCCAAGATCTTAACAAGTTGTTATGGGTCTCTGTGAAATCTAAAAAGTAAAACCAGTATGACACCGAAGATTTTTGGGTGGGTTGTTACAGTAAAGTGTATGTGTGTGTGTGTGTGTGTGTGTGTGTGTGTGTGTGTGTTGTTAACTTAGGGCATTGCAAAATCAAGATGAGCCACCTACTGCCTCTTTCCAGTGTTTACCTAAGCATGATCTGATCCAACCCCCAGTGGGACCTCCACTGCAAACAAGCGAGTCCTGCTCATATTTCTGACACAGGAAAGTGTGCTTTGCAGACTGCAAAGTGCAGCCCTCATTTCTGAATAGTTAGTTCCAAGGAACAGGACATTTAGCCTTGAAACTTGAGGTCCATTCTTTTGACAAGACCCGGGCTCCCCGTTAATGGCACATTCGAAATCTCCAAGGAAAGGGGGAACTGGCTTGTTAGTTTTCTCAATACCTCAGCTCAACAAGAAGAGGCCCCATGCCAACAGATAGATGAGTCCTCTCTCATTGTTTTAGCAACTCTTCTCTCTGACAATCTACTTCTCTCTTTCTTTCTTTCTTTCTTTCTTTCTTTCTTTCTTTCTTTCTTTCTTCCTTTCTTTCTTCCTTTCTTTCTTTTTCTTCCCCCCAGGAAGAACAAATAAAGCAACTGTATGGCTAAGGCTGGTTTTATCAAACCTCCTACTAGTGTCCCCCTGCCCAGCCCTCTCCTCAGGCCTCCTTTGGTTCCTCTAATAACATCGACAACTGACTTTGAAATGGGGGAAAGTGCAGCCTTAAAAGCTGGTCTCGGACAAGCTGCCAGTGACCTGAATCTGTTATTTATAAGTCAAAGAGCTGGCTCTACGAAATGGACCAGAAATATAACAGCCCCCGCTGTCATTTTGTGCCACCAGGACCAAAAGGCCTCCTCGACCTTCCAGAATCACATTCTTACTCTGGGTCCCAAAGCATCTTTTAATCCAAGCTCTCTAATTGCATGTCCAGCTTCCCCACTTGATCGGACAGCCAAGACAGCAATGTGTTTCTTTCTAAGCACAGACCAGCATGGATTGTCTCTGCTTTTCTCCACACCCGGCCATGCAAAACTTTTTATCCCTTTTCATCCCCAGGCAGCACCAGCCCAGTCTGCCTGCTGCCTCAGAGGGTGGGGGGCACTTGCAGCCTGGGGGCACAACTGTTCCCCCCATCCCAGGCTCCCTGCCTAACCCCCACCCTGACCATACCAGGACTTCCTCCTTCCCAACCTATTCCATAGTCCCCTCTGAGCAAACCAGGCTGAGCCCCAGGCACAAAAGCCAGCCTGGCTCATTGAAGTCCTGAAAAGGACAGCGGAATTGAAAACGCAGCATTTTAATGCAGGCACATTTTTCTCCTTCTTTTAAAGTTTGGAAATATTTTTTTCTATCTTGATTTTTATATTTAGACAGTGGTAGAAATTTGCAACCCAGGGCCAAAGGAGAATCCAGAAAGGACTCCGACCCTTTGTTAACTACAAACTCTGTGGCTCTCAGGCAAGGGGGTTGCTTGCGCTGCCAGGCGAGCCCAAAACCATGGGGCTGTCCCCCAGCCGCGTCTTTCTGTGAGTAAATGATGGGACCTGTTGAGAAGCTTGCCTTCCGCCGGATTCCAGTGCCCACACAATCGGAAGAGAGGTTGCCTAGCTCTCCCTGGTGAGGCTTCAGCAATCCTGGCAAGCCCACGCCGCCCGGTGATGGCAGCGGCCCTGGGGCCTCTCATGCAGGCACACACGCACAAGCGCGCGCGCGCGCGCGGGCGCACACACACACACACACACACACACACACACACACACACCCCCCACTCCTCCGGCCCACGAATATCAACAAGCACACACATCTCCAGCCACACTGCTAAGCCTACACTCCGATCGTGGGAAACAAAAACATTAAGCAATCACCAAGCAAGTGCCTGCGGAGCCAGGGCCGCACGCAACTGCCAGGAGAGGGACGCCCACCCAGAGGCGCTGGGGTCGGATTACCGAGAGCTGGGGTAGAGGGCAAGGCGCTCCACCGCGAGCGTAGGGGGAGCAGCAAGAAATCTGCTCCCCCGGTTAAGAAGACCGAAATCGGGACGGAGCGCACGGGGCCAGGGGCAAGCGGCTGGGCCGGGAGTCCGGGTCCGGGAGGGAGAGCTGGCTGCGGCGGCCAGAGCGGGCAAGAAGATGAGGGCTTGGGGAGGGCTCGAGGGCCACGGCTAGCTGCCCGCAGGACCGACCCACCTGTCTCAGCGAAGCTGATGATCTCGGAGATGCGCTCCTGGCCGTCGGCGCCCGGGCTGGCATGGCCGTCGAGGTGCGGGATCTCCACACGGCCGTCCTCGCGCACCTTGCCCGCGTGCAGCTTTCGCAGAGCCGTGACCATGGCGGCCTTGGGCACAGCGTGGGTGATGTTGGGCCGGCCCCGCATCTGCAGGCGGCTCAAGATGTGCCGCTTCACCGCCTCCAGGAAGTCGCCGTCCACCCGGCCCAGCTCCTCTGGCCGCCGGAAGCCACCGCACGACGTGCAGGTGTCCTGCGAGTCGCCTGGAGCCCCGGGCGGCGGGGGCGGTGGGGGCGCGGCGGGGGATGGCGGGGGCGTGGGCGAGCCCCAGGCCTCCGGCCCCAGCCAGCCGGCTGCCAACAGCAAAAGGCAGGCGGCCCTCAGCGCCCGACTGGGCAGCCCGTCCATGGTGCGCCGCTGGCGACGAGGGCGCCCGCCGCGAGGCGAGCCGAGCCGAGCGCAGGGCCGGGCTCCGGGCTCTGGGCGCGCCGCCCCTCCCCGCCCCCGCCCGCCCGGGCCTCCGCCCGCCTGCCGGGAGGGCCGCCGCCGGCTCACAGAGGGAGGGGGCCGGCCGGGCTGCAGGGTTTCTGCTCCGCGGGGAAGGGGTTGCCGAGGGCCGCGGGGGCCGGAGAGGCAAGTGGGGCGAGGCGGGAGCTGGAGGGTCACTGCCGCCCGGGCGTCTCGGGGCGCCTGAGTATCTGCAGCCTTCTCCCCATCCTCTCCGCGTTGGGGCCCCGCAGTCCCCGCTCGGGTGAAGCGAAAGCGGAGGCAGCGGAGGCTTGGCTGCGGGGAGGGGAAGGTGGCAAAAGGGCCAGTCGACACAACTTGGCCGAGACGGAAGCGAAGGCGCTAAAGCCCCGGGAGTGCAGCCGGGCGCGGCTTGGCGAGGCGCTGCGGCGGGCTCTGCGGCGGGGCCCCACACTCGCACCTTAGCGCCGCTCGTACGGAGGAAGAACCTCCGGTGGCGGCAACGGGCGGGTGGTCCTCGCCGTGGGCGGCGGAGCGGAGCGAGCGCAGTGCAGGCAGCGCGGATCCGCTCAGAGGCTACGCGGAACCCCCGGCCCCGGGCCCTGCAGTCCTCCTGGCGCGTCACACGGCAAAGTTGTTTCGAGGCTCACGGGGCGCCGCATCCATCCACCGGCGGGCGGGCCGGCCGCTGCGCGCTTCGCCCGGCCTCTGCTCCGCCCGCCTCCTCGTTTCGCCCTCCCTCTCGGTGCCTGCCTGCGCGGGCCAGTGGGTCGCGGGGCGCCGCGAGAGAAAGGCGAAGCACTGGCAGTGCTCTTCTTGCCCCTGGCTCTTCTTCCTACTGCGGCGGTGGCAGTGTCGGTTCGAGCGCCGAAAAGTCTCGCAACGGTGCGGGTGCTCTAGCTCGCTCTCCCACTGGCACCAGCCGCAGGGCCGGAAGAAAGCGGGCGGGTGGCGGCCGCGTCCCCGCGCCCAGCTGCAACACAGAGTGCAGAGCCCGCTGAGGAGGAGTCCTCTCTTTGCCCTCTCTTTTACTCTCCTCGTTTTTCCTCCCAAGTGGGAAAAAGCCGCACAATCTCCGTAAGTGCGCGCGCGTTGAAATAGACGTTGGCAAAAAAAAAAAAAATTGTTGGCGGGTTGGTGGGGGGTCGGGTCTCGCCCTGGACAGGCGGGAGGAGACTGTTGGTGCCTCCCTGCGCCAGCTTCCCCGCGGGGGGGGTGGGAGGGGGTGCGGGGGGTGATGGTGAGAAGAGGCGGAATCTGCTCAGGTCGGTGCTGCCGGTTCCCCTACCCCCACCCCCGCTTCCCTCCGATTTTTTCCTTTCTGCCGGAGCGAGAAGGAGGGGCGAGCCGGCCCTCTCCCTTCCCCCCATCCTTGCAATGCCCGGCCACTTTTGCTGTCTCGAAACTTTCCCACCACATGGGCACCCGGACCCTCGCCCAGCTGGGCGGCGGGCAGCACCGACGGGCTCCAGGCCCAGGATCCCGGCGCTTGCCCCCTCTCCACGGCCGCGCAGGCCTTGCCCTCGTCCCTACCGCCGCCCTCCCAGACCAAGAGAGGCAACTCTCACCCATTTGGCCGCCCCCTGCCCTCCCCGGTTGCTCCCTCTCGGGCCTGACGAGGTGGGCGCGGGGGAGTGCGGGGAGAGATACAGCTTCAGGGACGAGGGCTGGTTTTGCTGGTGGTTGTCGCTCCCCGGCTGCAGTGCAGAGCCTTAGACGAGCGCCCCGGGCCGCGGCGCACTGGGAGAGGCGGGGGACCTGCAGGCTGGAGGGGCAGGGGAAGCGGCCGCTAGAGGCCTGGCTAGCCGCTGCTTTGGCAGGCTCTAAGCCTCGAGGAACTCCTCGACTGTGCGGGGACCCAACGCCACCACCACCACTGCCACCACCCACCCCTCCAACTGGCAAGCCTTGGCCTCGGATAAACCCGAGTTCCAGTTGAAGCTCAGCCACTGCCAGCTTTGTAGGAGTGACCTTGGGTACAGCCTTCACCCTCTCTAGTCTCTACCTCCTCATCTGTAAGAGAGGGGACAAGAACACCTATTTTAGGCGGGCTGGTTGGGAACCCCAAAGGAGGAAACTGGGCCGATCTCCTCGCAGAACCCAGTCAACTCTAATTTCAAGGCCACTGTTCCCATGCCACCAGACAAGGGGCGCTGTCATTGGAAACCAAACTCCCACCCGCGTGCAGACCCCCAAATGCCATCCGTTCCTCTGTCCCTCCTTACTCGACCTGGGCGCGAAGCAGCACGACAGGATGCAGCCCCCGGCCAGAAACACGGCCCTGCCCTCTCCCCTCTCTCGTCCAGATCCCCTACCCAGCGCCCCCGTAACAGGCGAGACTTGAAGGCCAAATCTGGATTGGAGGTCATTCGGGCTTTTCTAGGATATTGGACAGCCCAGGACCACGAGAGGCAAACCGTAGCCTCCAGTTCAGGATTTCTACCCTGCACCCCAACCCCCTTCGCGAGCTTCTCAGGCCAGCCTTGCTGCTTGGGAGCTCAGCCCAGACCGGAGACCCGCAAATCTGGAGGCCGAGCGCCCCCTCCCTTTGAATCAGAGGAACCGACCGAAGATGCCAGGTGGTTCCCGAGGCAAAAAATGGGGCTAGCCTGTCTGGGTTCTACAACTGGGAAGCTGAAAGAAGCAAAGGCCCTGGAGGGTCCTTTGGATGGCAGCCCTTCTGCCTCCTTAGGGCTTCTCCAGAGCCCAGCTCTCTGCAGCTCCCAAACAGCACTCTGTACCCTCCAGAGCCTGGGCAGGAAGGAGTTGCTTCTGCCTCCTGGGGGAAGCCTGGGCCAGCACGTTGTGCCCAGTGGCCCTGAGCTAGGCTGGACCCAGCTTTGCAGTTTTGCTTGCGTCTTCCACCAGGCACACAGGCTGTGGTCCTCTGCCTTTTTCCATCACCACAGCCATCAGCTAATTGGCACATTCTCAGTCTTAAAGTCTCAGCCCAATATCTCCTCCTCGGTGAAACCTGCCATGGCCTTCTTGTGCCCTGAATAATTATTTGTCAGATTAGGCCCCTTAACCCAGGGCCTAGCTGTCATCTCCTCACCTGTGTATCTCCTGTTGGGGCCTTAGACTCCTGGAGGACAGCAACCAGTCCTCGTGGGCTCTGTCTGATGCCAGACCTGGCAGATGATCCAGGGAGCTATTGAACAAATGTTTCATTGGTTGATTGATTAAATGAATGGATGAGAGAAGTCTACTGACTTCTGTCACTGAAGCCAGTGAAAGATCTAACACCCTTTACTCCCCAGCACAAGCCCTCACAGCAGTGTTCCTGCCTGGTTACAACACTTCCTACTGTGAGTCCCACCTGGGCTGGACAGACCTGGGGGAAGGGAAAATGGCTATTCACCTTTGGGGGCATCCTATCCATTGACCTGGCACTGGGAGAGGCAAAAGCCACTGCATCCTTGCTGGTATGAGGAGGGAAGAGGAGGTTGAGAGGAGGGTCCACATTTTGCTCCCCTGGTGGAGGAGCTGTCAGCCTTGCTGCTGGTCATCTGCTGGGAGGGAACTGGGTCAAGCGGTAGTCAGAAACCATCTGCTCAAGAAGCTGAGATTATCCCGCCCTCTGCTGATCCCCCAGCCCATGGGAGCTAAGGGTGTAAATTGAGTTCTTCCAGGTCACCTTGTGCTTTGGTGTGGGGAGCCCCCACCTCCTACTGAGGGGCAAGGAACTGTTCCTGTTGCTTCAAAGCTTCATTTGGCACTGGGCTCAGTTCTTGTACTGGCAACCTCAGCCTTCAGTCTCAGGCAGGGATGAGACTGTGCCTGTCAGTTTTGAATACAATCGTGCACATCAATGTTGTAGCTGATGCCCTGCAAATGGGCCGCAGGGCCAGGCCACGCCCACCCCCCCCCCACACACACACACATACACAATGCTAGCTTCCTGCTGCCATCAAGGAATATGGGCCCAATCGGGAAGGCAGGAAGAAACATGACCACATTGTGGATATGGGCATGCAGACCATGGAGAAGGCTTCCATAGGGACCTCAGAGCACTTGCTCTCCAAAGTTTTTTTTCTTCATAACCCACAGATAAGTGTCAACTTGAGGATGATGAAAACATCCAAAGTGACAAAGCAAACCATAAAAATGAGTCTTAGGGCTCATTTGCTAAAAGAATTGAGAACTCAGGTACAGATCCTGGCCACATGGCCTCTGCGTAGTGTGAGGGGAAGAGAAGTCCTTCACTTCAGTGGGCACTCACAGCCTGCTTGGTAGAGTTGGTTGAGCTCAGGGACCTGATGTTCATTTTCGCACCACTGGCCCAGAAACTTCTGTTGCTGATCACCATCACCTATCACACCTCTCCAGAACAGCTGTCTGAATGGAAGGAGCTTTGTACGAGACCAGAGGAGAGGTTCTACCCACCCAGCAGCCCAAGGAATAAGGGAGGGGCAAGCCTGGAGCCAGGTGTGAACCAGGATCCAGCTGGAGTGGCCCCCAAGGGGCCAAGATGACCCGTGTAAAAGTCCAGACACCAAAGCAGAGCTCCTTCAGAATGCCTCAAGGCATGTCTTTGAGGTCACAGAGACAAGTCCTTGAAGAGAAAGTGGGCATGGAAGGGTTATTTTGACAAGAAAGCCCCACATTTCCCACCAGGGCAGTTGGAGAGTGCCAGTCTTTCGAGGGCCCCAACAGGCGCACATCCTTAAGTCCCTCCAAGGCCTCCCCCACAGGATGCCTGTCATCTCTGAAACTCATGAGCTCCAGGACTGAGACCATCTATGCTATTCATCTGTAGCTGCCCAGTCCCAGCACGGTAACCTACTTGGAATGCTTCTCAAGTGAAGTATCACACTTGAGAAGTAATGGGTGAAGGGACTGAGGCACCCATATTCGACTTGATCAGCGGGCCTGGGCTTCAAGTGCAGACTCCTAAGTCCCAATCAACCCCTCACAACAGGTCACTGTGTGTGCTCCTCTCTGGTGTTCCACCAGGCATATGCATGCTGATACAGCCATGTCGCACCTTTCATGCTCCCGTGCTGATCCTAAACTAGGCCTCAACACAAAGTCATGTTGCAAGACTTCTCCTCTAGTCATTCTTTTTGAGATGATTCCCTCATCTCCCAAACCCCTAAAACCTATTGTTTGTTAGCAAGAACCATACTGAGCATTGTTGATCTGGCTCCATTCTCAGTAAGACCAAGATGCTGGGTAGAAGCTAGCTGGAGGACCTGGAGAAACCTCCACTGAGCAAGGGCTCAGGGCAGGGGCTGTGCAAGAATAGAATATAACATGTTTTGAAGACTCAGGAAATATTTCAACAGCAGGCCCCTTAGGGATGCCTGCCCAAGCAGGTATATTTTCTAGAAAAATAAAGGCACTCACACTGGCTGGTGTGCCTCAGTTGGTTGGCATGTCATGCTGTAAACCAAAAGGTCGTGGGTTCGATTTCTGGTCAGAACACATATATAGGTTGCAAGTTCAGTCCCCAGTCAGGATGTGTACAAGAGACAACCAATCAATGTTTCTCTCTTGCATTAATGTTTCTCTCCCTCTCTCTCTCCCTCTGTTCCCCTCTCTAAAATCAATGAGCATCTCCTCTGGAGAGGATAAAAAAGAAAAAGAAAGGCACTAAATACAGCTTTTGGTTAGTATCCCACTTCAAATTTGCTACTCACAAATTCCTAGCACAGACTCTCTCCCCATTTATTCAATAACTATGCTGAACTAGTTGCCTGAATATAGCAGTGCATATTTCAAAGTCCCTGATGCTTAAGACTGCCACCCTCCCCATAGTCTACTGGGAAAACCAATACACAAACAGATACGGCTCCGGGAGCTAACTACGACCATGCAGTGCAGTGGGAACAGGGACACTACATCTGCCAGGAGTCTCAGCAGAGGCAGAAGATTAGAGCTAAGCTTTGAAGCATGAGGAGGCATTTTCCTGATGGACAAGAGAGAGGGAAGTTCACCAGAGAGGAGAGCACTGGGTGAGAATATGGTCTAAGTGAGGAATAAGGGCAAGTCCAGTGTAGCTAGACTGGGAGGGACCTTATCAGGCCAGAAGGGGTAAGGAGGGCATGTGACTCCTTGCAAGAGTGTTCTAGGAGTACATTGGCAGCATTGTAGCAGCTGAGAGACCCAGCCTACCGAGGAAGACATGAGGGCCAGCGATAAGGTGGTAGCAGTGAGGACCACAGAAAGGAGGGAAGGATTGCACTCCTACCCTCCAGCATCAGGCTTGGGCAGCTATTAGGAGGTGGGAGGCAAAGCAAAAAGAGTTGAGGGCCCCCCAACCCATTTCTGCCGTAAGTGGTTCTGTATATGCAGAAATGCCCATGTGTGGCAAGAACCCAGTGAGCTGGTTATTTTGCAACCAACAAAGGAAAAGTGGAGAATTTTGAAGGTTTCTTTGCTTTGTGTCTTCAAACCCAACTGTGTCCACTTCGGGAACACCTGGGTCCAAGCAGCAAACTCCCCTTAAATTGCATTCCTTGGCCCTCAGCCATTCTTGAACTTCAGAGTTGACCTGCACATCTAAGTCTTAGAGGATGAGAAATGACCCGGCTGTCCAATGAGCCACCAGCAAAGAATAATGACCAGATGACCCAAGGTAGCATTTCTTAGGTTCTACTGTGTGACAGGGACAGCACCAAAAAAGTCAAGGAAATTACTCTTGTATACAGGGATAGACAAGATATCCTTTTTGCTTTCTAAACAAAATCAGTAAACGAGTTGGTCCATTTACGCGTATGAAAACTGAGGACCTCTACTCCCCCATGCATCTCTCAGTGCACCATGTACCCCATCACCCTACAAATCAGTACCTGAAAGAGTGCCACAGTAATGTAGCTCCGAGAGAGAGCCATCATAACGTTATGCTTTATCAAAGTTCTCCCCTTCCTTACATAAAACTCTAATTGAATTTTCAAAGTCAGTAAACGGGTTTCTGTCTTGCAATTGAAAGAAACTCTGCAGGGGAAACCACTGTGGTTGTAGAAGGGAAAAAAAGAGCCATTACCAACTTCATCTGCCCTACAGCCCAGGTCTATTGACTGGCTCATAAGCTTGCATTAATTTCAAGGCCTCTCAATTTTCAGCGCTATCCCTCTGACCCAGACCCTGAGGCAGCCTCAGGGCAGGTCACGTGTTCCCACTGCTCTCTCTTCCCAGTGGAGAGGGTGTTCTCCACCCTCAGACCCAGGCCCCAGGGAGGCAGATGCTAATTCCAGGAAGGAGGCATTTGTCACACACCTACTTTGGCCCAATCGACCTCAGCTCTGTCAGCACCTTCCTTTTCCCACATATTAGATTATGGGTTGAAACACTTAAGGGCAAAAAATGAAGGAAAAGGGAGGAACCAGGTTTTTGCTTAATGGATAAATGTACTTATACCAGTTAGGAGACCCCACTGTGAAGGGTAAAGTGTTTTAGTTCTGGCCTATTGGAAGACAAATACCTATAGCGCACTCACACTCCAGGTTGGTAAAGATGCCCAGGGTCCCTAGCGTAGCCAGGCCCACAGACCCCCAGCAGAGCCCAGACTAACAGGAAGCGTCCTGTGTGCTCTCACTACCAGCAGGTCGTGTCTGCCCAGAGTTTTTTCGTGCAAGTTGGTCTCAAGACAGGGATTTAAGGGTTTGCCCTTAAATGGTGGGAAAACCTTTCTAAAAGAAGAAAAAGGAAAATACAAAGATAGATATGTAAGGAATAGCATCTTTAGGATGAAGAACTGCAAAACTTTCAACTTTCATTTGACCTACATCTCCCTCAGACTGTCTAATGCCTTTCATACCCCCAACAACTTCTTATTGATTCAGAAATAACAGCACAGTGCAAAAAAATTAATTGAAAATAGAAAGAAGCTGCCAATATCTTGGCTTTTATCAGGTCCACAGATACTAAAACACTCATCAATTGTCATTGGACCGCCAAAAGAAGCCAAGGATATGCAGTATTATCAAATCCATTTATGGCAATGTGTATCTGTGATCAAACTATTATTTACCTGAGCTCAGCTAACCTAGCATCCTTTCTTAATTGACATTTTGACACACTCATTTATCTTGCACATACTGGGGATAACTAAACCTCTGTAGCCACAAGGGCATATTCTGGGTTCAGAGCCCCTCAGCATCACCTGCAACCCTTCCTGATGCCTCCATCCGTTGTTCAAGAAGTATTGATTTATTAATTGTATGGTGCATTTGTACAGAGGACCTGGTAGGAACAGAGCATGGTAGCAAGCAACGACAAGGCTATGGCAGTGTTCTGCCTTCAGTTCAGTTAGCAGAGAGGGCCAGACCCCCAGGAAGCAAGTGCTCAGCCACACAAAAGGTGGTCTCTTAGGAGCCCCCAGCACTATGGGATTTGCAGCGGGTGACAGGAAGAAGGGAGCTTGGAGGAGAGCTTGCTGGGGTGGGCGCTGAGGGGAGGTAGGAGAGACCCTACCTAGAGGAGGGAGGGCAGACCCGTTCAGGGTCAGGGAGGGGGTTCTGCCAAGGGCTTTGCAGACAGCAGACTCCAAGCACATTCAGGATGGCAGAGCTGAGAGACTGGAGTGGAGTCAAGCTGACTTCCCAGGACCACACCAGCCCTGAGCTACTTTGTCTACTCTGCTCTCACATGACAGAAAGAAACCTAAGGAGCTTAAGCCACTGTCATTTTGGGGACTCTATTATTTGCAGCAAAACCTAATGTTAACTGATCAAGGAGACATACTGCTGAGATGTAGTGGCCACCTAGTTAGGTAACAGGAGGAAAAAGAAGACAGTCAGGAAAGTGGAAGAAAAGCCAGGGCAGGGTAGTGTCACACAGACAGAAGGGCTACAGGAGCTGGATAAGCAAAGATGTCTGGCACAGCAGAATGGTCCCCGCAGGAGGCCTAAGAAGGCACTTCCATTGGCAGCCTGGGCAGGAAGGTGAGTGGTGTCTGAAGGAGCAAAATGCCCAGAGGAAAGAAAGACAGGAGGAGACAAAGGCCACTCTCTTCCCCACCCCTCCTGTTCCAGGCCAAGGGGGTGCAGAGCTGCAAGGGGGTGGCGATGGTCTCTCCAGAGGGGCAGTCTGCAAGAGTGGGAGACAGAGATGGCTGATATCAAGGAGTAGAGACAAGCCGACTATATGCAAAGTTCTGCAGACTAGCCCTTAACCCCAAGTTCAGGGACAAGGCCCTAGTTCCTGGGTTATCTTAGACTGAGAGGTAGAAATGGGGACCCAAACTAAAGACCAGCCAATGAGTTAGGGCACAGGGAGGGTGGTGGGCCTGAGAAGGTCAATGCAGGAACTTCATTCAAAGAACTGGATGTATGTGTGCTTTGAGATGTATGTGTGTTGGTTATGGATCTATGTGTGTGCTCATGTATGTGTTGAGAGGGTGTGTTTTGAGGCATGTATATTAGTGTTTGTGTCCGTATGTATGTCAGAGTATGTATAAGTTGGGGGCATATGTGTTGTATGTGGTATGTTTTAGAGTGTATTAACGTGTGTGTGCTTGGTTGTGTGCATATTTATGTTAAGGCATGTGTGTTGGGAGGGTGTGTTGGGGTGTGCATGTTTTGGTACAGGTGGTGGTGGTGGTGGCAGTGGTGTGTGTGTAGATATATAACAAAGGCACCAAAATAGAGGAACACAGTAACCAGTCTCAAAATGCTTTTGCCAATAAGATTATAAGCAAGGGAAAGAATATTAAGGCCCTTTTCTTCCCTATAAAAATTTACTACTTCCTTCAGGAAACAGGAGTCAGAATTCATAGGAGTTTATAATTGGATGAGGAAGAGAGAAAGAAAGAAAAAAAATACCAAGAATGGCAAGCATCTAGCCCTTGGTCTGTGTTTCCCCCAGACACGTTGGATATTAGAGACAGGTCCTTTGCATTGGTGGTAGGGCCACAGCGCCCACCCACTGGGCCCACTGGATTAGAAAGCTACAGACCTGCCCCAGCACACTTGCTTTTCCTGCAACCGCACAGCCACAAAAAGAAAATGTTCCCACAACTCCCCTGGGATGACTTTCCCTGGAAGCATCAGGAAGATGTGGTCTTCAGAATGAGGCTGGACAAGAAGAGAGAAGCAGGCTTTTCCCCATCAGAGGTTCTAAAGGAGCTGCTGAGAAGCCAGGGTGACAGAACCACCTAAGAGCACAGGTCCTCAGAAAGGGGAGAGGGGTGGGGCACTGTGTGGACAACACACCCCTGGACTGATTGCTCAAAAGCAGGGATTGAGCGTGGAGGCTGACTCCCCAAGCAGAAGCCTACCCCCAGCCGCCATGGGTGTGAGATGTGCTGCTTTTGGAGACAAGGCAGAGGTGGCCGAGCCTGCTGCCACACAGCACGCTCAGGCTTTTGTGCTATAGCTCTTGGAATGTTCCCACAGGAAGAATCATTCCGCAATTGCTAAATAGTTAACCCCTTTCTGCAACCTCACTGCTATCCTCTGACCCTTTTCAGTGACCTCCACTGCCAAGGAAAATGTTCAAAATGCTCATGCTACCTCAGGGCCTCTCCAGCAGCCCTGCCACCTCTCCGTTTTCCATAGTGTCCCCTGCCTCAGCCCCAGCCTCGTTTGCACTCTCTCTCTCGCTCTCTTGCTCTCTCTCTCTCTTTCTCATCTAGTCACTGAGAACTAGTCACAATGATCCTGACAGGGATAACAATCATTCTGGCTTTCCTGCGACAAATTGCATCTGGGGACGTGGAACTTCCTATGGTAAAACCAGGACAGTCCCAACACGCTGGAAGGTTTGTCACACTGAATGCCCCACCCCTTCACATCCTGACTTGTGCTGTTAGCCCACCCTTCCCCTCAACCTTGTCTACCAGGGAACCGCTCTACTCCCACCACCCTTGGCTCAAGCTCCACTGCCTCTGCGAAACTTCCCCTAACTGGTACCTGCCTCCGTTAAAACCAGAGAACCCACTGTGTGTCTTCTGTGCCGTCCTGGTGGCTTGCACCAAGTCCACCACAGCACTTCAGTTTCCTGTCTATATGAGCTAAATTACCCACCTTGCCCACGCAACCAAGCTTCTGAAGTGCTGAAGGATGGGAGCTGTGCTGTTTTCACGTCTTTACAGCCATCACTAAGCCCAGCAGCCACAGGTGAGACCCAGGTGTTAGCTGAACTGCTTTCAAATGCAGTGGGAAGGGATTCTGTGATATATGGCAACAACTAAGATAAATTTCTTTCAAAAAATCTGCAAAGCCATCATATTCCACTCATTCATTTAACAAATCCTTACTAAGTACCTGTAGTATTTCAGGCCCAGGAACTACAGCAGTGAACAAGACAGTCAAACACTCTGTCCTCACAGAACTTAAAATCTAGGGGTGAAACAGAAAATAAATATGTCTTTCAAAGTAAATAATTTCAAAAAGTGAAAAGTGCCATGAACTTGTTTAAAGAACATTAATGGAAAGCTGGTTGGTTCCCAGGGGCTACATAAATCAGGAAAAGCCTCTCTGAGGAGGTAATCGAAGGTGAAGGTGAAGCCAGGCACAGAGATCTGGAGGAAGGCTCCAAGATGGGACTAAGCTTAGAATGTTCAAGGAACAAAGAGACAGATGATGTGATTGGAACATGGTAAAGCAAGAGGAAAATGAAGAAAGTAGGAGAGGTGAAGCCCAGATTACATTGAGCTTTGTAAATTTTACTACTTAGGGTTAGATTTGGCCTCAGTGGCTAACACAAGATATTGCTTACATAGGAAAAGCACAGAATTAGGAATTCCAAGTCTGGTATGATGGCTATGTGGTTAGCAGGAACTCAGGCTCCTTCTGTTTTTCTTACTTTTTAAAAGATTTTATTTATTTATTTATTTATTTTTAGAGAAAGAGGAAGGGAGGGAGAAGGAGAGGGAGAGAAACATCGGTGTGTGGTTGCCTCTCGCGTGCCCATACTGGGGACCTGGCGCACAACCCAGGCATGTGCCCTGACTGGGAATCCAACCAGTGACCCTTTACAGGCTGGCATTCAATCCACTGAGTCACACCAGCCAGGGCTCCTTCTGTTTTTCTTAACATGAAGTTTCCATCTTCAAGGCTACTTCATAATCACAAGATTGCTCCTAAAGCACCAATCGAAGCACCATTCATCCAATTTCTATTTCAAGCAGTGGAAAAAAGAAAGTGGAAGAGCAAAATCTTGAATCCTCGTAGCTGAGTCAGTTTGTTGAAAGGATACTTCCAAAAATCCCACTCAACAACTCTGCCTTTATCTCATTGGCCACCCCTAGATGTAAAGGAGGCTGGGAAATACAGACACTTAGGGGAGTACTACACTGCTCCAAATAAAACAAGGGTTCAATCAGAAAGTTAAAAATACAGAATAAATATTGGGTGGGCCAAAGGGAACCTGGGGTTTTTTCTAAGTGCAGTGGGAAGGTTTTAGAGTGTTTTATCAAGTGTTACTATGATCTAATTTACTCAGTGAGAAGTTCTCTCTGGCTGTGGGTCGAGAATGAAATGTTGATGAGGACAATGGGGAGAATGGATATGAGTTAGGCACTGCTGCAATAATCCAGGGGAGACGTGACAGTGGTTGGGTAGCGTTTTAGCAGCAAAAGTTGTGAGAAGTGGATGGGCATGGCCTCTCTTTGGGAGCTAGTGCTGATGACTTGCTGATGGATTGGACATGCAGTATAAAGGAGAGAATTAAGAAATTGGATCCCAGGTTTGGGGCTGAGCAACCAAGAAGGTGTGGTACCAACTATGGAGATGGACAAGATGGGGAGGGGAGCAGGAGCAGTAAAAAGTTTTGCTTGAACATATTGATCTTGAGGGGCTCATTGAGCACTGATAGGGGCTCCCAAATAAGTAGTTGGAGTAAGTTTGGTGTCCAGGGCAAAGGTCAAACTAACATGGGAGCAACCAGCATATAGATGGTATTGAAAGCCAGGGTGAGATGAATTCACCCAGAAAGAGGTGTCAATAGAGAGGAAAAGAGGGCCAAGGATGAGCCCTGGGGGACTTTGGCCTTGAGAGGTAGGAGAATCAGCAAAGGAGACTGGAAACCAACACCAAGGAAGAAGAAAACCCAGGCCAGTGCTATGGACAGAGAAGGAGCAAGGGCCAAGAGATGCAGGTGTCTGAATACAGTAAGAGCAGAGAATTCACTCTGAATTTGACAGCGGGTGGATGTCAGTCAATCTGGTTAGATCTAAGAGCCACTTTGGTAGAGTGGAGGAGAGGGAGGCCTTGGAAAGAATACTTGATGAGCAAATGGACCGTCTGGGAAACATTTCCAAAAGGTGTCACATGGCTGTCAGGAAAAGCAGAGAGATGGAGTGGAGCTAGAGGGGACAAGAGGTCCTGGAGGGCTCCCACATCTTCCAGCCCAAGGGCTAGCATCACTCCAGATAACAAGTGGGCTTGATCCCTGCTCTGCATGATTCCCACAAACAGTGACCCCAAACAGGCATGAGTTCAGGCTTTAGTCTCACCTGTCAGACCCTCATCAGAGAATCTCCCTGTGATCATAGGAATCATTTCAGGCCCAGCAAAGCAAGGTTGAGTCCCCACTCAGCACCAGTCCCTGTGCTGACAGTCATCTGCATCATCTCAGTCCTTCTGGAGCAGCTCACTCTTATCTCTTTCTGGCTTTAAGTTGGGTACCTCTGAAATGGGGAGATGACCAGGTACTAGAGAGTCAATGCCCCATATCAACTGGATTTCCTTGGGCCTCTGTCTAAACTCTTCTTTGGGTGTCTGCCCTATTCAACTCTCTCTGGGTAATTAGAGAAGGGGGCTATGCTGAGATGATGAGGTCCTAGAATTCATTTGCCAAGTGCCCACAGCAGTGTTTTTCAAACTTCAGATGTCAAACATGGGTGCATCATGAGTCCAAATTTAGTGGACTAGAATCTTCATTTTTTGATGCAATAAAAAGGAACAGCATAGAAAACAACAGGAAACCACACATAAAAAGGTGAATACTATTTCATGACATTTGTTTCAGAGACATCTGTTCATATATTTGTACACATGTGCGTTCTGTGTTGCAGTGTCAAGTGGATTTGCTACACTGAGTTTAAAGTCCAAAGAAGTGAAAACCACTGACTTCTAGAACCTCTGCTTGTCTCCCTCACCCCCAGTGGTGATGCTCTCAGTCGCTGCTCCCTGGCTGGAGCCCTGATTTCTGCTCCAGTGAGAATCTCTGTCATGATGCACATGTCAGACAAATGGCATGCTCAGGCTGTCGACGCCCAATCTACACCTAATGCAATTGAACACAATCAGACAGGAAGGTGCTGCTCCCATTCTTTCACCCTGCTAAGTGATGCACAGCGAGACTGCAGTCAATGGCCAGGCCCAGCCATCAGGTGAAGAGACCAGTGGTTCTCAACCTGGATCTACATTAAGAGTGTGCAGCGAGTCCCACTCCCAAAGATCCTAATGAAACTAACATGGGATGCCGGGCCCTGGGAGGCTTTAAAGTTGATACTAACATAGGACCCAGGGTGAGAACCACTGGCCTAGGAGGAGGAATGGCATTCTGGCTCAGTAAGCTAGAAGCCACACCACCTTTCCTTCTGTAGCAGGACAGATGTGCTTTGTGACTTGGAGTCCAAAGTTGCTGGTTCTCCTGGGTGCCACAGAAGGTGACACAAGGCCTGTCAGCTCCCACCCAGCCCTCCAAGAGGTCACAGTCAGACCAATTGTTCAGTTCTCTCTGCCTCACGCTCCAGAGTCCCAAAAGAAGTCCTTTGTGTAAAAGCACCCTACTAGTACATCTAGCCCTATACAGGGATCATCAGGGAGCCAGCTCACTTTCAGTCAGGCTCCCCTGAAATCCCTCTAACACTAGACACATTTCCAAATGGATTTGCCTTCCTGGCCAGCAGGTGGTATGTGTTCAACAGAAGTCTGCTCCTCTCGACCCGATCCTGTTCCTCCTACCCTCTCCTTTGAGTGTCTGTCTTCAGTCCCCACACCACCCCTAAATATTAAAGGAAGAAAGTGGCTATCCAAAAGTCAGTGGGACTGGAATTTTAATTTTTTTAACTCACTTATAGGAATTATTAAGCACATACAAAAATAGGGAGGATAGTAGAGTAAGACCCAATGTGCCCATCACCCAGCTGCAGTGGTCCCTGCCTGCTTGCATTCTAAGAGAGGAGGAGACTGCCACCCAATGTCAGAGCCTCTTCCACTTGTGTGCATCCCCAAGGACTGGGCCCAGAAGAAAACATCAGAAGTTTCTAGTAAGCCTCCTGGGACACTGAGAGTTCTTTTCTGGAGACCTAGGTTGAGTGACATGTGGAACACCTCCCTGTGAGCCTGACAGTGACTGAGGCACCTCACTCCGGCCAGCTTATTCAGGGGAAGACCTGGGCATGCAGGGACTGTGAGCAGATCCTTGTCTGTCTTAAGCTGTTGGTGGAATTTCCAGACCCTTACTGGTTTGGAGCTCGTTTACCCACTCAGCAACCCCTGCATCAACCAATACTGCACTGACCAATCACTGTAGGAAAAAATAAAATCACCCCTCAAGTCCATCGGCACCTTTGCCATGAGAGGAAAATACATCTGAAGTCTGTTTTTTTGGGTGGCAGAGGGGTTAGCAAAATGGTTCATTTGAAACTTGAGTGGCTTTGTCCAGGTTGTGCTCAAACCCGAGCTAACAGCTAAACTATCTGAACTCCAAACCAAAATAAATACACCTCTGAAGTTAAACAATGTTATTACATCAGGCCTGATGTAATGGTTCCAAACCATGAGAAAATAATATTCCAGCATAATGGGCCCCTCTGTTTAGCCAGAGGAAAGGCTGGGCTGCTGGCTTCTTGTCAACTGGAATTTGGCATTTTCTATCATTGTTAAGCTGGGTGTGTGTGTGTGTGTGTGCGCGTGTCTGTGTGTAACCCAATTAACAATATTTTAGTAATTGTGGTGAGAAAGAGTATAGATGGATATTAAAATATAATTGAAGGGTGCAGAGCAGGTCCCTGGACCAACACAAAGAAGGTTCCAGAATGATCGTCCCCTTCCTGCCACACCCTGGGAGCCCCTCCCAGACCCAGCCTCCCACAGGGTGGCATTTAGGATTCCAGCAACCCTCCAGGAGGCCACTGCGGAAGGGGTGGAGGAAGGTCAAGAAGACTCAAAGGCCACTTCACTCTGGGAGGCAGCTTCCAAGTACAAAGGGAAGTTGTGCAGGAAGGTATCTGCACCTGCCCCTCAACACCCTTGGGGTATCTAACAGATGACAAGCTGTCTTCTCGACCGAGATGAGCTAAACAAGATACCGGTTAAAAAAGGACAGTCCACTTGGTTGACACTGTTCCCATCCATGGCTTATGCCCACAGCCCCAGGCTTGTGCTGGCCCTGCCCCCAGCCTGGAGGGCTTGGTGCCTGGGGTCCAGCTCCCTCACGCCCTTCAACAGGTTCAGGCCAGGTGGACAGTGCCTGGGAGATATGGCCCCATCTCCCCAACCCTGTTGGAAGTTGGTGTAGAACTTTGACAAAGTCATAGGTCTAAGGAATATAAATGTTTAATCACTATGTTGTACACCTGAAACTAATATAATATTATGTCAACTATAATTTAAAAATAAATAAATAAAAGCATAGATCTCAGTGCCAACAGTTGTCTCTGTGTTTCCTTGGTCATGTGACTCGCAGACCTGCGTTTCAACTCCCCAGCCACAAAGCAATAGCTCTGAAACATGTGCCTTCCCTTACACTGTCCACACCCGTGGGAAAAGGCAGCGTAAAGGGGGCCATTCAAGTCCCAAGGCAGAAGACCCAGTGGAGTCTGAGCCCTTCCCATTCCAGCTTCTACCCAGAATGCACATGCTTTTTGTTCAGAGGGAGGGGCTTTCTTTTCTTTTACATATCAGTTATCAACATATTGCCAACCATGTGTAGAACTCAGAGCCAGCCTCTGCCCCAGGCCCATGAGCTCCTAGGTCAAATCAGGCTGAGGCATGCATGGGGACAAACATTTATTGTGTCATATCTCATTGAATCCTTACCACAAATTCATTATTATTCTTGTTTTACAGATGAGGAAACGGAGCTTTGGGAAGGATCAGGACCTGGCCCAGTGTTCCACATGTGATGTTGGTAGAGCCAGAGGCTTCATCCACGAGATGGGAACAACAGCCCATTCCACAGAGGTGTATTGTTTGCTAGGGCTGCCATAACAAAGTACCACCAACCAGGTGGCTTCAACAACAGAAATGTATTGTTTCACAGTTCTGGAGGCTGAAAATCTGAGACCAAGGTGTTGGCAGCAGTGATACTTTCTGAGGCCTCTCTCTTTGGCTTGTATATGGCTCCTCCTTTGTGTCTTCACATGGTCCTCCGTCTGTGTGTGTCTGTGTCTTAATTGCTGCTTCTCATAAGGACAACAGTCATATTGGATTGAGGCCCACCCATATGATCTCAGGTCACCGTTACTATCTCTTTAAAGACTCTATCTCCAAACACAGTCTCATTTTGAGGTGCTGAGGTTAGAACTTCAATGTGAATTTGGGGAGGACACAACTCAGCCCATAATGGAGGTGATGGCAAGAGTAAAGTGCCTGGAGCAGAGAGTGACCCATGGCGGACTCACTCAGGGTCATAGGGGGGGCGGGGGTGGCCAGCTCTGAGAACCATCCACAAGGTTGTGCTGAGTGCCCGCTGCATCGCAGGCTGTGGTAGGTGTGAGATGGCCCTGAATGCTGCTGTGTGAGCAGCACCTGGTGGGAAAGAACCATTCCAGAGAGCCAAGAACGTGCAGGGAGGCTCTCCACAGACTTCCTAGGCCCTCCCACTGTTCTGCAACCTTGGGCTGGCACCACTCTTGGCAGCCAAAGGAACCTGGGGGCTCTCTGCTTCTAATTCTCCCCAGCATACTGCAGAGCATTTAGTGTGTGTGTTCAACAAGGATTTCCTGAATGAGTTAATGAACAAATGCAAGTTCTGACTGATTCAGTCCTACTGATCTGCCTTCATTTCTTTCCTGCTGAAACTTGACTACAATTCTGGACCAGACCCACCATCTACCAGCAAGGACAGGGCACTATGGAGCTGGGCTGCTTGAGAGTGTCAGGGAGCTTGGCAGTAAAACCACCAAAACCCCATCAACACTATGAGTTGCTGGCTCTCTGCCTTGCAACCTGAACAGCAGACCTGGGATTTCAAGCACACAAGTCAATGTTCATGAGGTAGGCATCCAAAATCCTCTGGGGACCAGCAGTAGCAGGACTGGAAGAAAGAAGAGTCAGGTTCTTCCTGATGGAAGGGCTTGTCAAATGTCAGAACGAGTTATGTGGGGGAGACCTCTCTGTAGGTTTGACCAACAAGACTGATCTTCGGCTATCTGGATCCATTTAGGTGTGGTCTGACTTGAAGATGGGAGGGAGAACCAGATGACTTCTTTGGATCCCTTCCTGCTTTGAGATTTCAGGCAAACATTAACATCTGGGGAATGACAGTAGCTGAGAGATCCCAATGGCCCAAAGCCAGCAGTAACAGGGTAGCCCGGTCTGGGCATCCCACCTGGAGCTGACCAACTGGTAGAGTTGCAAATAGCAACAAGTCTGGCAGCTGCCAGGATTACACACTTGACAGAGTGAGAGGTGGATGGAACTGTTCAGTCTGGGAGGAAACAGCACTGCGTGGGTATGTGTCCATACGAGTGTCACAGACACACGTACACAGAATGTACTCAGGCAAAGATGGCAGGGAGGTGCTTGGGAGGTCTCTTTCCTCAGTCACAACAAGCCTCAGAGGAATCATAGCTCCCAACCAAGAGCTGCATGTTAGCTCTAAGGAGCAAATGGCAGTAACACTACCATGGTCAAGATCACATCGAAGTTGCCCAAATCCAGTGGATTAGTACCAACTGCTATAGTCCCCAGGACTTTCCAGCAACTTTTTTGTCGTAGCCACCTCTAAAATCAGATGGCTTTTTAAAATGCACTTTGTCTATCACCTACTAACCTTATTGATCAGTCAATCAACAAATCAACCCCACGTATTGTTTAAGAGTGTACATGTAAGCTAATAACCACCCAGACAATGTGGAAGAAACAATATCTTTCTTCAAAGAGCTTAGAGTTGGGAACACAAGATGAATTCAAGACAAACAATAATAGGTGAGGTGAGACAGTGCACAATGAAGTACTAGAGGCAACCTGATGCTCAGAAGAGGTGGATGTCTATGAGGGTTCAGCAACCAGGGCAGCTTCATGGAAGAGGTGGGGCATGTGCAAGACCTTGAGGAAGGCTTAGTTTTAGAAGTATTGGAGACAGATGACATTCTAGCCCAAGTGAACCACAAGCAAGGATATAGCAGAGCCATGGGAGGAGAGATGTCATCCAAGTCAAGTGTGGAGTGTCCCAACTGGGACACAGGCCTGGGGTGGGGGACTGCCTCCAAGACCATGGAGACGAGCTGGGGACCAGATGTCTCAGTGAGATGGGAGCTGTGGAAGGTTTCTGCACAGAGGAGGAACTTCCTGCCAGCGTTTCTAAAATGCTGCACACAGATCAGACGACCTGTGTAATTTCCCAAGCACAGAGCAGGTTTCCACTGGGTGTGCATGCCAGTGACCTACCTCTCACAGTGCCAGTAGTGAACTTGGTGGGGCTCCCTCTGACACTGCCAACATCTGCACACAGTGTTTTCCACTCGACTCAGCACCAGGCCATGAGGGGAGACTTTCAGAACCACAACCCTCTCAGGTTACTTAGCTCCTGGGGATTGCATTCAGAACACACACAGTCTCACATACATATGTTAAATGACAGACACAAGAGTGTATTAATTGACTTTTAGTTAAAACCATGTATTTAAAATCTAAGCTTCTAAGCCTCTTTGCCTCTTAGGAGGGTCTCTGTATCCACAATTAATTGTTGAACAAGCTGATTCTTTCATACCTTCTTCCCACAATGCATGGGGAGTTTGAGCAATACAGACTGAGGCTGATCTGGTTTCCTGTGACTGACTATGGTCTCAGACCTGCTCTGCATGGCTTCCGTCATTGCTCAGAAGCCTTCTGTGGCTCCCTGCTCACTGCAGCCCCTGGTCCAGCCCCTCTGTCAATGTCTCCATCCAGAGTCATTCATTCATCCCTGCTGAGTCTTGCTATGGGCCTGCGTGGTGCTTACCTTCTGTCCAATTTTGTTTAATTAAACAAAAAATTAACATGAAAGTAATCAAATGAGCAAAAGCATTGCATATTGTGATCAGTTAGTTAAGGAAACAAACACGAGACATATAGCAAGAATAAATTACTCTCCTTGTGGAGGTGCCATCTGAGCTGAGACTGAAAAGATGAGAAGGAGGTGTGGATATGACACGTGAGGACAGTGTCAGATCCACAGAGGTGAGGAGCAGCATGTGCAAAGGCCCTGGGGTAAAAAACTGCTTGGTACAGCCATGAAACCAGAAGACAACCAAGGGGGCTGGAGCATGGTGATCGAGTTTCCAAAATGAGGTCACACAGGGCTTCAAGGACCATGGTTGGACTTGTGACCTATTCCAAATCTTTCCTTCCTCTATACTAACCCATGGGTAATAGAATCACCTGAATATTCTATTGTCTAACAAATCCCATTGGTTCTACTTCAAAATCTCTCCCAACTCTCTGCTCTCTTCTCTCCCCTCTGCCTTGCTTTCGTTCCTCACTGCCACTTATTAAACAAGGCTACAAGTGAGGCCATTTCTCATCTCCAGCCCAGCTCCTTGCATGGGGGCCTCAAGGTGCCAGCAGTCAGCTTCCTAAAATGCACACCTAACCACATTGCTCCTACCTGGAAACTCATGTTCAAGTTGGCAGCTATTTTTCTACACGCTTGAAATTTTCCCTCACGACACCGACACAACCAAAACAACAAAACCCCTCTTCCCACCCAGGTAGGAGTTCTTATTCTCAAAAGAGGGTATTTTCTGGACTTTGCCCTATTGGCTAAGTATTAAAATCTCAATCAAGAAAATCAGGCCTATTAATATATTTTACAGTTCATCTCATCTGTATGTTTTAATGCCTCCCCAGTTCCCAATGCTTTTAAGTCTAAGTCTTGTGTGGCCAGCCTTGCTCCCCTGTGGACTCACCTGGCCTCCAGTGACAGCAAAAGTGCTGTTGTTTCCAAATACACAGAGCCTTTCAGGCCCTTTTGCTGGTCTCCCTGCCCAACTTGACCTTCTGCTCTTGACAGAGTTCTATTTGCTTGTCAAACTTAGGCTCAATGCCAAGTGCTCAGAAAGAAAGGCCCTCCTTGCTCTCTCCATCTGCTCCTCTGTACTCATCTGCCTGGCCACCTTCCCATCACCCCACCCATTTAGGAGCACCTCACAGGTAAGGGGAGGACAAGGCTACCATCAGAACAGCAGAGCAAATGCTCATTGCTTTGTGCTTCCCTCACAGTTCACCGAGTCCTTGCAAGTGCCTGAGGAAGAAAGCACTGGAGTCTCCACTTTGAGAAGGGAACCAGGCTAAGAGTGGGCCAGCATCCTACCTAAATTCACCCTACTTCATGCCAAAGCTAAGAAGGGGCTCATGCAGCCGTCTGCAGAGCTCGCACTCCCCCACCCATCGCATGGCAGCCCCTTCATCTGAGCCTTGCCCAGTGCTGGGTGCACAGGCGCTGCATGGACCTGCATGCTGAACAAATCCACGGCTCGCAGTTGCTGGCCACCACTCCCACACATTCCCATTCCCCTTCCCACCTTCACTCTAAGCAAACAAATTTCTGCTGGCAGCCGAGTACCCGAAGCCCAAATGTTCCCCATGGCAGAGTGACAGAGTGTCAGAGTGCAGCTCAGCCTCAGGAGATCTTCAGGGGTTCCCACTCCCCCATTACTCACAGGTCCCCAAACCCCTTATATCCCACCTACAGCCCTGTGGTTGCACCCCAGGAAATCCAAAAGGGGAAATGGCTGTCAGGTACCTCATGACTGCGCCAACCTGACCCAGCTCATTTCCAGGTATTTAACTCGAGTCCCCTACTTCTCTTTGTCCCAACATAAAAATGAAAACAGCAAGAATCAAAACCATGACAGGAGTCTGTGTTCAGACTTGTCTCTGATGTAACATTAACCACACCCACTACTCTACTATATCTATTTGTAAAAAGGTTTTCAAACAAGCTCACATAAAAAAGTATTACGGTATGATTTCTCCTTCGTGCTGCTGCTGAGCACTCCAGAGACCACAGCTGAGGGCAGTAGGGAAAGGCTCCTCCCCATAAGCGCTCCCTTGTTCCCACAGCAGTGACTCTTTGCCCCAACAGAATGGTGGTTGACGATGGAGTAGCATGAACTTAGCTCTAAGTGACACCAACCTTAGATTCTTTTAAGCCAGTTATTAAACTAGGTGTAGACAGCCTTGGGCACTTGGTCACACCAAATGGCTTCTATTCTGCCTTTACGGAACCTTTTCCCCTTGAAAATAAATGGTTCAAAATCCTCCATGCCTTCATTTCTGGAGAGCCTTCCTGTCCTTCCTCAGCCATCAAGATGCTCAGGCATCTGTTATCTGTGACAGGTTCCAAGTCTGGGCAGAGTCTGTGAGGGAACAGATCTTTATAACCCAGAGTGTAAAAGAAGTTGGGTTTAGGTGTAAAAGAACTTGGCTCTGTGTGAGGGCAGAATAAAAGTGAATGAGGAGCAAACACTGTCTGACTAACGACCATTCAACTTTCTGTCCACGGGTTTGGGGTTTTGGGGTTTTTTAGAAAAGTTTTTCATAGAAATGCAAAGCTGGGAGGAATGAGGGGTGTTTCTGGCAGGTAGGGCTGTGTCCCTGCAGCTGGTAACCCCAGGATTAATGTTGATTCCCTCACGAAGCTTCACAAGGGCTCAGAGGGATGGGGAGGACTGGGGAGCTGAGGGTTCGGCAGCAAGGGCCTGCCCCAGTCAGCAGAGCCCACCTGTGGGCCCCTTTTGGGCCTCAGTTTGCCCATCGGCATGTCAAGGATCACACTTGCCTTTCAGCCTGCACAACGCCAAGATAGCAAAACAACCACACACCCCACCAGCGTGAGCTCCAATGATGCATACAGAAGCTGGAGCCTCTCTGGGGCTCAGTGATCTGGGATCCAGCAGCTGAGTGGCAGTGTGCAAAGTAACACTTCAGTGTGTATTACCCTTCAGCCAGACTGGCCTTGACCGGTGGGCAGAGGAAAGCGCTTCTTAGCTGGAGGCCAGGCACATGGTATCACAGGGGAGGGCCCTCGACAGGTGTAGGACTTTGTGCAAAAGCTGCTCACTTCCTCAGGAGGCACTTCAATGATTTCTTATATTAGCTATTTTTATATTTTAATGGACCTGGATTCAGAGTTTAAGGCCTTCACTAAGCACAGGAAACACATGGCCTGCTGTCCTCCTACCCCATCCACATTGGGAGCAGAATGACAGTTGGGTCAGCACAGGCCTCCTGAAGCTGAAACAGGAGAAGTCAGCCCTCACATTCCTGCCACTCCTGGAACCACATGTAGAGGCAAGGGTTGATTCTGAATGGCACTTTATCTAGATACCGGTGATCTGAGAAGACCGTAGGTTATGTACCCTCAAAAACTATCTTAACATCTCATCTCAACACTTTTATAAGGAGAAGAAAGCGTAAGTAAGGGGGTTGGGAAAAAGGTTAGTTGGATAAGAGTTGTGGCCTAAGGGTGATTTTCCTAGTATATCTTTATCTGTGCATCAACAATTCTTTATCTGCCATTCCCCCCTGGACATTCCCCCCTGGAACCCACTGGCTCAGATACCACATCTATGGTTTGCAGACCCCTGGGGCACAAAGGTTGAATTGCTTGTTGACCTCCTGGAGTCACACACTTCAGTCCCTGGAACAAGAGCTTTCCACACACATTCAAAACTTAAGCCTATGAACTACCACTGAAGCTAAAATCTTTAGCCCTGGAGTTCCCCTACAAGAGCCACTTGAGGGCTCACCTCTCAGATGGCAGGCTACTGGTACAATTTGGTTTACTTGAAGAATATGTGAGGGCTGTGTGGGATTTTCCTCTGTCATGTCATGGGTCTGGACACAACTCTGGGCAGTCACTCACCCCAAGGTACCATACCCCCCATATGACCCCTGGCAGTGGCCCCAATTCCCACAGCATTCCTGGAGAGACACGTCTTGCTCACCAAAGCTGTCACCAGCCTCCACCTCTATAGCAGATGAAATGAGTTTCCAGTGGCCTCATTTTCTCCCAGGGAGTACAACTTAAGGTTTGGAGGGAGAATTTACTGCTTGTAAATGCTCTAGAAATAAAAGAGCTTCAAAGTGGGGGATGAAAAAAACACTTAGCACCTTGAGGTTCTTCATCAGGTCAGTAAGGCTCTGGAGTAGAAGCCACAGCTGAACTCACCTGAGGCCAGAGAAAACCCTGGTCACTTCCACAAGCCCTGGCCCAGCACAGTCCCTCGCACCCAGGCAGGCTTTCTTCTCTGCAGTCCCCAGGAACTCTGAAGGAGAAGGGAGGGGTACTGGACACCTGCTGTGTGCCCTGGGGGCTTCATGTTCCTCCCTTATTTAATCTTCTCAACAATCCTGTTAAGGTAGGTGTTATCACCATTTTACGAGTAGAAACTGAGCCTCAGAAAGATTAAGTAATTGCCAAGGTCAACAGCTCCTAGATGGCAGGGCCAGGACAGGAATCCAGGTCTGCCCAAGCCCACAGCCTACACTCTTCCCACTCTGCGAGCTGCGTCCAGGAACCCCACGTGTCTGCATGCTTACCACCCGATCAGTTGGCTGCAACTGCCAGGATGGCAGGAAAGAGAGACAGGGTGGGTGGGAGGGAGATGAGGACCAGGGAGGCAGTGGGCTGGCCACAATAGAAGTCTAATTTAACAAAGAAAACAAGGGTTGGAACCACAGAAGTAGTTTTCCTTCTGTGCCAGTGTGGAGACCAGCAGTGATGGAGAGGGAGGTGCTCTCAGAGAACCAGGACAGTCATGTGACAAGAGGGAGGGCCTGGGGAAAAGTATTGAGTGCCACCGAAAGGATAGGCATGGGAACTGAGAAGGCACTGACAACTGCAGCCACAGAGGGGCCTCTGGGCTGGTCACTAACAGAAGGCAATGGCGGCAGAAGTCAGATGGCCACAGCCAAGTGAGGAGGAGGAGGCAAGGGAGCACAGATGGAGTGGACTTTTCACCAGTTCTGACACTGGCTAGAAACAGACACATGAGTAACAAGATGGAAGGGTTACTTCATTTTTTAAAGAGAGGTACTATTTAAACACAGACGAGAAGGAATGGAGCCAGTGAAAGATAAAAGAGAAAGTATTCACAGGCAAAACTGAAGAAGAATAAGGCTTAATGGAGTCAGAATGGAGGACACAGCAAATTAGGTTAAGTTTGAAGGGAAAGACACTTTATACTCTAAGTCAGGAAAGAAGGGGAGCTTGAAATGCAGAAATACCAAGGTGAAGGGGCTGAAACTCACATGGATGACACTGAGCAGTGCCAAAAAGCAAGAAGCAGCAGGACCTACAGAATGCAAGGTCAGGGGCGAGGGTGGGAGGGTCAGCCAGTCGTTAGTTAAGGTGAGCAATGCTAGCTGCTGTGTTGCTCTAACAGGCAAACCCCTGAACCTCAGGGCCTTAACACAGTGACAGTTTATTTCTCACTCATTCCAAGTCCAAGACCACATTGCTGCTCTACACAGTACAGGGCTCCACGCTCCTCCCCTCTGGCATCTGCTCTGTGCTCTGGAGAGAACGAGCACATGGGGAGTTGTGTGGGAAGCTTCATGGGCAGGTCTGCACCCCAGGCGCACACTGCCCCCAACGTCGCACAAGGCAAGCCCAGTCGCAGAGTCACACGCAATAGAGGTTACAAAAAGTAGTCTGGCTGGGTGCCCAGGAGGAAAAGGAAACAGGTGTTGATGGAAACAGTCTTCTCTTCCACCAGGTGAGGGCTCAAATAAAGAAGAGAAGATTCCGGTGACCTGGGTTTATGAGTAGTAGCTATAAGTGATGGAAATGAATTACCATCACACTTGTTTTCTCAGCAAATATTTTGCAAAAACTCTGAAGATATTGAGTATATCATTCCCCCTGGGCTATCCTATGCTTCTAACACATGGATGCAAAGCCTTTTCCATACATCTCTGCTACTGAGCTCCGCCCAGCTCTAGCTGTTTGTTGATCAGCACTGAAAATATTCACTAGTTGCAGCAAAATGTGTTTCATGACTTAGAGGAATGAAGTCCTAACGATGGCATTTCAGATGTTCCCTCTAAGTCTCAAGTGCTATAGTCATCCCTGGGCATCCCCCCATCTTCACCCCATCAGGCATATTGACAAGACTGACAAGACTCCTGCTGGTTCATTACACCCAAAACAGCTACAAAAGATATGTGTGTAAAGAAGGCCTTCTGAAGCCTTGGCCAAGTGGCTCAGTTGGTTTGGAGCAAGTCCCATGTACAAAAGGCTGCAGGTTTGATCCTCGGTTGGGGTGGATATAGGAGGTAACCAATTGATGTTTCTCTTTCACATCAATGTTTCTCTCTTTCTCTCTCTCTTGCTCCCCACCCCACCTTCCTCCCTCTCTAAAATCAATAAATACATCCTCAAACGAGAATTTTTTTTAAAAAGGCCTTCTGAAGATCAACACATCTCGGGGAGACTATAATCTTTTCCCTTGATGCTTGTTCTAAGAATTGTCTTTTTCAATAGTAATCCTAAGTGCCCCACACCTTCCTTCTATCACAAACAAGGATATTATCTTCCATTAAAAAAAAAAAAGAAGAAGAAGAAGCTTCCCAGGCCTGATCTGGAAGGTTGTGCAGCTCCATCTTACCACACTCTGAGAAAACATATGTGCTTGTTTGCCCACAAGGGCAGCCATGAGATTGCTGTTAATAACCTGTTGCTTTAATCCAGCAGCTTTGTCATACATAGCTGTTGAAAACCATTAGCATTAAAGAGAGCAAAAGAAGCACTGGACTGATAGATCTAAATGACCTAGGAGAGATAGATCCATGTACATGTGTTGTATGGATCTTGCAAAATCTGTAACTGTGGGGAGAGAGGGGTGGGTAGAGAGTAAGAAAACAATTGTGGCCCAGAGGCATCTTGAAATGAATGCTAGACTGTGTCTGGGTGTTGCTCAATGGTGACCTGCCTTCCCAGGGGCCTTGCCAGGCTCTGGTAAAGGATCAGGCCCTGCTGATGGCTCATGTCATCCTGCTGGAAGGAATATGGGGAGCTGGTTCAAGGTTGCAGTGTCCTTTGGGCAACAAAGAACAAGTGATGCCAGGGCATGAGAAGGGCATCTCTCCCATGTGAGAGAGAGGTGAGCAGACAAGCATGTACCTGCACAAGGTGTGTTTACAGAAGAAAGCAAGGTGTCTATTTGCCTCCAACACATGTGGTCAGGTTAGGGAACAGAAGCTCATTCATTCCTGATTTTTCCCAAAGCCTCACCCTTCTCCTTTAGTTACCTGGAGTTAGTGACTACTACATGGCAAGGGGCAAGGAGCAGGGGCTATAGCACTGACCCCTTTTGGTGTAGGCACCCTTGCCCTGGGACAGAGAAGATGGGATCCTGTCCCCCCACCAGAGCCCTCCCTCCTGCCACATCTCAGCCCTCCCTGATAATGGTCTGCAAAGTCCAACCAAAAACATCCACCACCCTCCATTCCTACAGCCAAAGCAAAGGCCCTCAGAGGGAAAATCAGGTGGTCAGGTCGAAGTTGCAGCATCAGGCAGCCTAAGTTTCAGCAGGCTCAGGGGATCTAATGAGGCTGTGAGTGGCAGGCCAGAGGTGTGCAGGAAACTGCTAACTACCCTGATGGCTCTGATCGCCATGGACCTGCTTGAAGCAGTCACATAGACCTAAAACATACAAGCCCCTATTTCATTGCAATCAATGAAGACGGTAGGAAATGATTCTGATTCTGCTGGCATTGCCAAAATTGGTGAACATTCATTTAACACCCAGTAGGAGCCAGACAGCATGCCACTAGGAGGTAAAGAGATGGAGGAGGTGGGTCCAGCTGGGCCACATGGTCACCAGCCCCCAGCCTGGCTCTGTCACTCACTGTCTCTGTGACCAGGTAACTTACTCAACTCTTCTATGGCTCAGTTTCATCATCCACTAATTGGAAACTAACTGGAACCGATGAGATGATGTTGTATGTAAAGCAGCTAAAATGCAGAGCTACTGGTCATTGTCTGAGTCAGGCCAAACTCATGGCAACTTGGGAGAAACAAACCAAGGCCAAGCCATTGTTCTTATCCATCTGCCACCCTCCCATCCACTGCAACTGCTCCCTCTCCTTGCTATGTCTTGATTACAAGGATACAGACGATAGTGGGAGGATTCCAGCCTCCAGGGGCTCAAAAGGAGCAGGAAGCCAATGTCCACAACCATGTGAGGATGGGGAGACCTCTCCCGGAGGAGTGGATCTGAGAGGTGCACACAACCCACGTTCACATTGGAACCGCCCCCTTTAAGAAGCCAATGTCCCATCCCCTGTATACCCCACACTTGCTTCCATCCCATCTCCACTTCCATGAGAAACAGAAAATCAATCAGCCTTTGTTTTGTTAGTTCTGTTTCCACACACCCCTGCCATTATATTCGAAAACAAAGTTTCCCATCTTTGCACTGATTTCTCAGCCTACTTTTAAGCTCAATAATAATAAGCTCCTCCAGGGCAGAGTGGAGGGTATGTGCCAAGACTGGGGCTTGGCACAGAGCCCACACATTTCAGAACTGATTACTGGGTGAGAGGTCAGAGAAATGGCAGAGGAGGGAGGCCAAGAAGCCCACATCTTCCCCTACCTTCCCCACCCAGCTCTCTAGTGGTCATGACCCTCATGCCCAGCTCCCAGGAGCCCCACATGAGCTGTGGATGCTCACAGGCCTTCTGTGGCTGATCCCCCAAGCTTGCCTAAGAACTGCCTCTTGTACTGGAGTTTCTTTTTTCAAAATATATTTTATTCATTATGCTATTACAGTTTCCCCAATTTTTCTCCCCTTTATTTTTGTCTACCCTGTAGCCTATCTCTCACCATCATTCCCCCCACCTTAGTTCATGTCCATGGGTGACACATTTAAGTTCTTTGGCTTCTCCATTTCCCATACTATTCTTAACCTTCCCCTGTCTATTTTGTACCTACCATTTATGCTTCTTACTCCCTGCTCCCTTCCCCCCCCCATTCTTCCCCCACCCCCAACCCCGCTGATAATCCTTGATGTGATCTCTATTTCTGGGATTCTGTTCCTGTTCTAGTTGTTTGCTTAGTTCATTTTTGTTTTTGTTTTTTTAGGGTTGGCTGTTGATAGTTGTGAGTTTGTTGTCATTTTACTGGTCATATTTTTTATCTTCTTCTTTTTCTTAGATAAGTCCCTTTAACGTTTCATGTAATAAGGGCTTGGTGATGGTGAACTCCTTTAATTTGACCTTGTCTGGGAAGAACTTTATCTGCCCTTCCATTCTAAATGATAGTTTTGCTGGACAGAGTAATCTGGGATGTAGGTCCTTGCCTTTCATGACTTGGAATACTTCTTTCCAGCCCCTTCTTGGCTACAAGGTCTCTTTTGAGAAATTAGCTGCTAGTCTTATGGAAACTCCTTTGTAGGTATAACTGTCTCCTTTTCTCTTGCTGCTTTTAAGATTCTCTCCTCATCTTTAATCTTGGATAATGTAATTCTGATGTACCTTGGTGTGTGTTTCCTTGGATCCAACTTCTTTGGGACTCTCTGAGCTTCCTGGACTTCCTGGAAGTCTATTTCCTTCACCAGATTGGGGGAGTTCTCCTTCATTATGTCTTCAAATAAAGTGTTCAATTTCTTGCTCTTCCTCTTCTTCTTTTGGTTCCCCTATGATTTGGATGTTAGAATGTTTAAAGTTGTCCTGGAGGTTCCTAAGCCTCTCCACATTTTTTTTTTGAATTCTTGTTTCTTCATTTTGTTCTGGTTGAATGTTTATTACTTCCTTCTGTTCCAAATTGTTGATCTGAGTACGGTTTCCTTCCCTTCACTGTTGGTTCCCTGTGCATTTTCCTTTATTTCACTTTTTATAGCCTTCACTTTTTCCTCAATTTTGTGACCATACTCAACCAATTCTGTGAGCATCCTGATTACCAGTGTTTTGAACTGTGCATCCGATAGATTGGCTGTCTCTTCATCACTTAATTGTATTTTTTCTGGAGCTTGGATCTGTTCTTTCATTTTGGCCATATTTTTTGTCTTGGTGCACCTGATACGTAGTAAGGGATGGAGTCTTAGGTATTCACCAGGAGGGGGCAACCTGCGTCGCTGTGTTGCAGCGCTGTATGTGGGGAGGGGTCTAAGAGGGAACAATGCTGCTTGCTTGGTTCTTGGTCGCTTTCAGTCACTTCCTCCACTACCCACAAGCAAATTGGTCCCTTCTGGTGCTGATTCCCGGGCGAGTGGTTTGTATACATTCTAGGACCCTGTGGGTGTTTCCAATGAACTCTCCTGTGAGGCTGGGAGTTTCTCCCACTGCCGAAACCCACACAGGTTTCTTCAGTCAGAGGTTTTGAGGCTTTATTTCCCGGCACTGGAACCCTGGGTTGCGTGGTCTGTCACATCCTCAGTTGTTCTTCTCCATTTATCCCCACACAAATGTGGAACTGCCCGGTCCACCAGCTGCCACCTTGCTATGAGTCCTCTCTACTCTGGCTGCCTGTCTCCACCCCTCCTACCAGTCTGGATGAATGTTTCTTTTTTAACTCTTTGGTTGTTGGACTTCCATACAGTTCAATTTTCTGGCAGTTCTGGTTATTTTTTGTTTTTAAATTTGTTGTCCTTCTTTTGGTTGTGCAAAGAGGCAAAGTGTATCTACCTATGTTTCCATCTTCTGTACTGGAATTTCTTATTCAGCCCTTCTACCACCACCACATACCATCCCACCTAATGAAGTCACCTGACTGGTAGTCCCATTTTATGCTCCTAAGGGGTACAGCTATGGAACCCCAGAAGGCAGGCCACACTTCATGGGTGGGGCCAATGGCAGGACATCAGAAAGGACTGCACTCAGTCTCAAAAGTCTGGATTCAAATCCATGCCTGTGTCTTTCATTGGGCAAATCATTTAACACCATGAGCTTCAATTTCTCATCTCCTGACTTCATAGAGATTGTGCAAGAAGTAAATGGGTAATGTTTTTCGGGTAGTTGACACTTAGTAGGTATTTAGTAAATGGTCACTATTTCTATTATATTTACCAGGAGGCATCAGGAGATAATCTTTAACTGCACTGATGAAAGAGAGGAAATTTCAACTCCTTTGTCAGGGTCAATTGGGAAGATACCTTGGTAAACAGGGCTGGGAGGAGCCCTTCCCCCCAGTAGAAGTGGTCACCTGCTAGGCAGTCTGGCCTGTTAGAGGCTCTGGATGATGGGGGAGGCAGAAGGATGTTAGCACTAGAGAAGAAGGAACTGGGGTTACACACATTTGATTTAAAACAGAGAGAAGGTGAAAGAAATGAGAGCTGCTGATGGAATTCCCAGTTTGGGCCTCAAAGCCCAAAGTCCAGGAAAGGAAGGTCCACAGGCCTTGACCACCACTCAACACCTGAGGACAGGAATGAGTGACAGTCATCCTGGTACTGCTAGCACCAGCACAGGGCCCAGCTCATGGGGGTACTCACCACATATCTACAGAATTGTGGGATTAAGTCACATCTTTCCTAGTCTCCTGTTGTAGTTTAAGAGTATTTTCTTGGCAGAGGATGATGAGAGAGGACACCTGAATCATGCTTGTTTAAGGCAGACACTGGAAACAAATGCTGAATTAATATGAAGGGAGAGGGGTAGGGATCATGGAGCCAGAGACCGATTTCAGTTCAAGGGTAAGCCAATGACTGGTGTGGGACTAACAGCACTCTGGATTAGGAGCAGCACAGTGATGGGAGGGGGCATTGTGCCTGCTCGCTAAGAGAAGAGAGTGAGTGAGGACCCCCTCCTGTATCCTGCTCCCAACAGCCTCCCCCACTCCCAACCACCAGCCTTGGTGGTCCTGGAGTGTTTGCTTATTATCTGATAGAAGGATGAGGCATGGTTTAGAGCAAGGTCAGCAAACTACAACCCATGGACCACACCTAGCCCACCACCTGTTTTCTAAATAAAGTTTGATTGAAACACAGTCATACTCATTCCTTTCCATATTGGCTAGCACTCCTTTTGTGCTTTGAGAAGTTGTGACGGAGATTGTATTGCCTGCAAAACAAACAAACAAACATCATTTACTATCAGGCCCCTTACAGAAGAAGTTTGCTAGCTCCTCATTTAGAGAAAGGGAAAGGTAGGTGCTTTCTACTGTCTTGTCCCTTAGTAAGTAGAGAAGAGTGGTTGGTCAAGTCCCTGTTTCTGAAAGTGGGGTCCAGGCAGCACAAAGTCAAGCCAGTGAGGGTGATACTGGGCACTATGGGTGTGTCCCTGCCCTAGGAAGGGCTGAGGAGCAGAAACAGGGAGAAGACAGGCAGCACAAGGACTTTGTGGCTGCCCCATCTTGGAGGGACCCTTGGCAGGTCAGCTGACACAGGAAGGCCTCTGTAAGGAGAAAGATTATGAGTTCAGGTATTTCAAAAAGGTAAGACAGAGTTTCCATTGGAGAGGATGAGTGGAAAGAGCAGCAGGGGAGCCAGCTTGTCCTCAGCCCCTGAATGGGCTCCTTGCTGCTGCAGTGGCCTGGCCAGCGCCCTGGGCTCACTTCTCCCCACCTACCATGGCCCGCCCAGGACCTGGATGCCAATTGCAGCTCCATATCAGGATGACCGTGGTCCCTCAAACCCAGCAAACCTACAGAACCTCTCAGCCTGCCCACACCTCAACCCCGGGCAGCACTTGTCCCCAGTTTCTCCTCTCCAGTAATGAACCCCATCTATCCATCCCACATGCCAGAAACACTGGCATCCTGATGCCTCTTTCTCCCTCCCCCACCGCAGGGTCCAATCACTCTCCAAGGCCCTCCATGCCCACTGCTGAAATATTTCTGGACTCCCCCCAGCTTCATCTAGACCAGCCCCAACTCCATCCAGAGGAGTCCCCCTCCAGACATGACTAGCAGCTGCTGGGTGCCTCTGTTAAACCAGCAGCAACTCCTCAATGCTTCTCTCACCAAACCCAGCACCTCAGCCTTGGCATTTAGGGCCACAGACTCCGAACCTCATCCATCTACCTCACTTTCTGAAGAATATTCAGTGCAGAGGTTTTAGGGTCAAGGCCTGGCTCTGCCACACAGTGGCTGTGTGAATTCAGGCAAATCCGACCTCCCAGGGCCTCAGTTTACTCATCTCTAAAATGGTGACAATGCAGAGCCATGTCCAAGGTTCCTTCAAAGATTGATGGAAACACTGTTTATAACACCCTCAACATGTAAACACTGCCATAATTACTGTATCCTTCTCTGTTCACGTCACTGTGCTCATTCTGTTCCAGTGCACTAATATTCACGGAACACAAAGGCCACCCTATGTAGGAACGTGGGGGTGGGGAATGAACGTGAGCCAGCAATCAAGTGATGCGGGGATAGGGCCATGGTGGGGGCATTTCCCAGCGCTGTGCCAGCAGAGGAGGCACTCTTGTTCTGCTCTGGGAAGAGAAAAATGGGCCTTCGGGTGAAGTGTGAAGGCAGCAGGAGCACAGTTCCACGAAGGAAGTGCTCCCACAAAACACAGCACCTGGCAAGCCCAAAGACGGGAACTGCTCACCTAACCAGATCCCCTTCAGAGGGAAACGGGCAGCGCTGTGAAGGGCCAACATCGGCCATGCAAAAGCACTTCCCCACGTGTTTCCTGTCTCGGATTCAGAGAACGATGCTACGTGGATGGCACCCAGGGAAACAGAGGAGGCACCTCCTGCTGCAGAAGGGGCTGGTGACTGGGCCAGCCCAGAGGGTTGATGGGCTGTGCAGTTGCGATTGGTCTCCTGCCTTTGAAGGTTATCAGCTAGAGGAGCGACATGACCAGACCTGTGTTTGAAAGAGCTTCATGCAGTATTAGTGTAAGAGAGCACACCAGCGAGTCAGTGGCGGAGGGTGACGCCGTGTGAGCCGGGACCACAGACAGTGGAGGGCATCAGGCAGTAGCACACTGGAGATACCGAGAAAAGACAGCACGATTCAGGGCTGGCCTCCAGGGCCAGGCCAAGGGAAGGGTCAGGATGCCTGCAGGTCTGTCCTGGAGGGCCAGCCCTGTTCCTGCGGTGTCAGCAGGCCCAGGGGCTGCTGTAAGCTAGCAGGAAAGTAAGAGTCTCTAAAATGGTGACAATGCAGAGTCCATTCTGCAGAGCCCAATGAGAGTCCGTTCCCCGAAGCCAGGCTGGAGAACAGGAAGGAAAGGATTATGGTTCGAAGGAAATGACATAATGATGGAGAAAAAAACATGCTATAACATGCACATGCGTGCACATTATGGGGGCAGGAAGTAGGTACTGACAACGAGGAATACCAGGAAGGGAGAATCACTGAGAAGGATGAGGCATGAAGAATATTCTGGACAGATGGAAAAAGGCTTGGGGATAAGGAATGGTGCAGACTTGGGTCAATTGTTTAAGGACAGAAAAAGTTAGGAAAACACTGCCCTGGGTTATTTGCCTCCTGCACAACAAAGGTATTCTCGCAGGTTAGCAAGAGCTGGCAGCAAGCCCCAGGAGCCTTCATGAGGTTTAGCCACATCAGCCTGCTCTGTTTTATTGCCTTTATGTTGCCTCAAAAGATCTCACTACATCTGGTTGTGGCTCTTAAAAATATGCTTGGCTTTCTTCTTAAAAATAAAACCCCAATCAAGGGATGAAAGAAAGTGCTCTGGAGCCTGTCCAGGGAACCATTGCACACAGGTGGGGAAGGAGAGGGCTGGGGAAGACAGGGCAGGGAACAGGGCCGAGCAGGCGCCTGGCTGACATAAGCACCTAATGAACAGGATTAGCCCGAAGATGTCTTTCAATGCGCACACCTAGCGAGGATCTGTCATTCAGGACATGCAGAAGGAGTGGTCCAGAAGCAAGGAAGAAGAGGTGTGAAAGGATATGGCAAGAAGCACACAGCTACTTTTAGCTAGGTAATAAGAGACTGCTATTAAAAGTCTGCTTTGAAATTTAAAGCAGCATATGGTCACAACTTCCTTATGTGCAAGGAGATCGCTTCAGCCTACTAAGTCCCGAACGACCAAGGCAAGGCTGCACAGCAGGGTCTGGAGGGCAGACCCCCTGCAGCTTTTGGGGATGGGATCCTGCTTATTGCTATAAGTCACACCCACATTGTTCTAACATTGTACAAGAACAAAAGGCACATAATGCAAGATGGTTTCCTGTGACCTCCCCACCACCCAAGCAGAATGTACAAAATGTACCAATGGGTCCGACTCCTAGGCCGTGGGCAGAACTCCCTCTGACTACCAGCATACGGCAGGAATGTGTCCACCCACCCACTGCCTCAGACCTTGGAGGTCAGCTTGTTTGGTCTAAGAGAAGCAGTCCTTGAAGTAAAGGCCATCGCACTTGGTCATAGCCAAAGGGGCCCTCCACAGCAGCTACTGAGCAGGGCTCCTGTGGACACCGCAGCAATGTTTCTTAAACTCAAGATCTGGGCACTGTCTGGGGAAAGGCCATAGAGCGGGATGCTTTTCCAAGGCAAGCACACCCTCTCCTCTGGCCGTGTGACCATTCTGCTTACACGTCGTGTGGAGGAGGCATGTGCTGAGATTCCAGTGAAGGGCTTCAGCTCCCCATTACTCTCCAAATCTTTTCTCAGTAAACAAAACTCAGTGTGGGAATAGTATTCCTATAAAGTACAGTACAAATTGATTAATACCCTAAAAATGTGACTGAAACCACCAGCCCTTACAAACAGTGGGCTTATGTTGTCTGCTGTGCTCTCTAAAGGAACATTTCCCTGAAGAGTTTGTACATTGTTCACCGTTTTCCTTGGCACACACACAAAGTCCCAAGCCTATAATAATGCAGGTCATTAAACTAAACAACTGCATTTGGACCTTTTTCAAGCGAGTGATTCAGGCAAGCGCTATCCTCATGGAATCAGTTTAAAATGTGTTATCAGATGCTACCCTCCACTGGAAAGGGGAAGGCCAGCACCGTAGTTTTCTTGGTGAAGTGGACTTTCCTGTGGCCGCTAGGTGGAGGTAACTAGTTACAGAAAGGGGTAATGTGGGCCTTGGAGCCACACAGGACTTAGAGTCTGAGTCTTCCGTGCACATGAATACCAGTGGGAGGGGGAGGACTATACTGGAGGAAGCTCCCAGATGTGGTCAGAAAGGAATCCATTGCTCACTTCATCTGAGGAGACAGGAGGAGGGGGAGGTAGAGAAGCCCTTTCAGACCTGCCTGTTGGTTCTGGTTTGCCTTCCCCTGATGTGAGCATTTCTGGGAATCTGGAGGCCTGTGCAGTGCTAGCTCCACCACTCACTTCACGTCTGGCTTTGCAGGGCACTGTGCTATGTACCCACATGCCAATCAATGCTGCTGACGATGCCCCTGCTTGTCACTCAGAACTGCTAGGGGGATCCCAGAAGCCAACAAATAGAAAGTATTCTGAAAAAATAAAACATTCTTCAAACATATAGTATTAGTGTGTTATTTACTATTAGAAAACTGACTAGTAAACTAAAAATGGGGACATAAGGCATTGGCAGTGCAAGATATGTTGTTTCTCAAACTTATGCTATCTGATGCTTTTTAACATGGATTCTCTTTGATCAAATTTATTTCTCGGGTAACTTTAAAAAATAAATCATGGCCCTCACTGGTGTGGCTCAGTGGACTGAGCACTGGCCTGCGAACCAAAGGGTCGCCAGTTTGATTCCGAGTCAGGGCACATGCCTGGACTGCAGGCTAGGTGCCCAGTAGGGGGTGTGCGAGAGGCAACCACACATTGGTGTTTCTCTCCCTCTCTTTCTCCCTCCCTTCCCCTCTGCCTAAAAATAAATAAAATCTTTTTTAAAATAATAAATACATACATACATACATACATAAATTGTGGCACCCTGGCCTGGTGGCTCAACTGGTTGGAGCATCCCCCTGTGCACCAAAAGGATGCAGGTTGGATTTCCAGTCAGGGCACATGCCTGGGTTACAGGTTTGACCTCTGGCTGGGGTGAGTGCAGGAGGTAGCCTACCAATGTTTCTCTCTCTCTCCCTCCATCTCTCTCTAAAAATCAATAAACATATCCTCAAGTGAGGATTAAAAATAAATTATTTAAGATATAAATCATGGCAAGGGATGTAAGTATGTGGTAATCAAGTCCAGTGCTTAGAAAACCCCATGCCCAGATAGAGGCAGGGTGAGTGAATCATGAGCCAGGGAGGTGGCCACGGGTGATGGCAGAAGTGCCCCAGGGTTTCTGTCTGTGGGTAGTCCAGAGTAAACTATTTCATGTAATATTTTTTGAGGAATACTATCTCAATTGAATGGTACATTCAGGCCAGTAGAAACTGGTACTTGAATGAAAGTACCCAGTAGAGTTTGGTTGAAACAGTAGCAACAAGTCAAAGGCATGATGGAAAAGAGGCAACTGTGCAAATGTTTAATCCAAAGTGCACAGTCAGAAATGTAGAGACCCAAAATTTGTTATAAAACATTTTTAATGATCTAGCTAGACTTCTGTTCTAGGGTTTACTAAGTTATGTTTGAATCTCTCTTTATGGAATAAGTTTCTGAAAAGTCACGTATGAATTTTTAGCCATGCACTAAAACAAATAAGTCTGGAACACTAGAGGAGAAACTGTGTAGGAGCTGCGGCCTCACCACGGGACTCTGTGTGGAGTTTTTGCAGTCCTGGCTCCTGTCTGGGCAGCCAGCGCCTTCATAGGGTGTGTCTTTGATCCTCACCACATGCCTGGGAGACAGGCAACCCACAGTTCAGAGCCTTCGAAATAGGCTTCCTGCCTCCCTGATTTTCCAGATCAGGGAATTGAAGCACAAAAAATAAAGGGAATTTTCTCTTTAAATTAGGCAAAGTTCTCATATGTAACGTGTTCATTATTTTTGTCAAACTATTGTTATTTATATATTTCAAAACTTTTTATAGCTTCAGACTGAAAATTAGATTTAATATAAGTGCTTGAAAAAAAAAAGAGACCCAAAATGGAGTCACTTTTGTTAGGCACAACCAAGACTTAAGTTAGATGTTATATCTACTCTAACTATAGTTTCCGCATCTCCCAGGAGAACTTTAAACAAACCATTTTGGAATTCCCTGATCAATATCAGGGTACCCTGCCTGAAACAATCCTTCCTTTTCTTTTGTTAATAACTTTCTTGTCTTACCCAGTTTCTACCTATAAAAACCTTCCATTTCCTGCAGTTCCCCAGAGAACCTCTCTACTTGCTAGATAGGACGCCATCCTATTCATGAATGTTCAATAGAACCAATGAGATTTTTACATTTATTCCACTGAATTTTTATTAACACTAGTATAGAAAAGTATGCTGTTTCCAATTTTGAGGAGATGGAACATGATAAAACCGTAAAGAACATCCAAAAAAGTCAATTTAAGTCATTAAACAAATTATCCAAAGGACTTACTTAACTAGAGGGTGTGAATCATAGGGTAGCTTCCAGGTTGCACCTCTGCAGAGCTCCAGCGAAACCCTGCCCTTCCCCAAGTCTCAGATTACAGGTCAGCATGCCTTGAGCCCAGAGGCAGCTAGCAAGTAGAAGTCAGCATGCTCTAAGCAGGATGACCTTGCCCACTTGTAGCCACAGTAGTCTGGCGGAGAACTCAGACCAAACTACCCAAAGGAAGCCATCCTGGCCCCTGAGGTCTACCCTGCACTGGAGGGTGACTAGCCTACTGTGGGGACAGAGCTAAGGGGGCACCATGATCCTTGTCACTGGGTGTCCACACCTGCCTTTGTGTAGGGCCCTCCCTTGAGTGTAGACGAGCTCTGACTTGTCTCTGCCAACAGCATATAGCCAATGTGATGGGATGGCACTCTTTTAAAGACGTTATGTCGAGAGTTACATTACCTCATGCTTGCTAGTCGTCCTGTCGTGAACTGCCCACGGAGAAGGCCACGTGAGAGGGGGCCGTGGTGTGGCCCTGGAACCTGAGGGAGGCCTTCAGTCACAGCCTGCCAAAAACTGAAGTGCTCACTTTTCCATCTTTAAGGAGATGAGTTCTGCCAACAGCCTGCAGGAGCTGGGCAGTGTAGGCTTCTGCTGTCAGGCCCTGAGGTGGGAACACAGCCCAGCCAGCACCTTGGTTGAAGCCTAGGAGGCCAGCTCAGCTGTGCCAGGACCCTGACCCACATGATTTGTGAGATAATAATGTATTTTTTAAGTCACTGCATTTATGTAGCAATAGATAACTAATACACCGACCAATCAAGGGTGTGCAATGTTAGAGACCAAACCTGAGCTGCTCCAAAGAACCAGTCTGTGCTGACAGCAGCAGAGCACATTCGGTAACCACAGGCACATTGGGGCTGGTCAGAGAGAAGAGCTGCTGGCAGGAAGGGGAGCGCCGGGGTCTGGCCTGAGAGACTCATGACAGCCTGTTCACTACAGTGAGGCCTCATGGACAAGATTCCAGATCTCCACAAGCTGGCCTCCATGTGCATCTCTCGCCCCAACTCACATCCGTCTTTCCCCTGAAACCTGCTCATCTCCCTGTGGTTTGTCTCAGATGGTGACCATATGGTTACCCACAGCAGAAACCTAGAAGTCATTGTGGACTCCTCCTCCTTCACCCCTGCCCATCACAAAGTCTTTCTGATCTTACCGCTCAAAAATATCTCAGCTCCAAACCCTTCTCTGTTTCTCCTCAGCCCTTGCCCTCTTTCAGACTCATTTTCAAATATCCCAACAAGTCAACTGTAAGAAGCTCACTGATCACACTCTCGCCAATCTCATGCTCCTTTTCAAATATTGCTGATGAAAGTGAGCCCCATCACACACCATTTTACTCAGCATTAAGCACTGTTCATGTATTTATACACACTCATTAAGCCTGTCTTAAGTCCCTAAAAAGAAAAGTGTCATCATCCCCATGTTGGAGATGAAAAACAATGCTCAGAGAGACTGAGTAACTCATCAAAAGGCACAGAGCTTTGTTGCTAAGCCAAGCTGAAGCTGTTATATTCAGGCCCCATGTTCTTCCCACAAGCTGCCCCTCAATACAAACAATCTGTACAATTGACCTGGCAGGTTCTGTGTTCCCACCCATAGGAAGAGGTCCTGCAGGCACCAGGAGGTGAAGGGGGCTTGGATCAGAGTTTCCTTGGACATCCTTGCTCTGTTCCAGGCACCGCCATGGCCCCAGTGCAGTCCAGTCTAAACCTGATCTGCCAGGCCATTCCACAAAGGCACTTCAAACACTAAACTGTGTCCCCACCCCACAGTGTGACTTCCAGTGACTCACCACCATCTGGCATCCCCATTTTCCCATAAGGAAGATGGAACCATTTCTAATTTCCTATCCAGAGATGACTACATCACTGTTCCTCTTAATTTTGCTCATATTCTCCCTTTGTTTTGAACAAACCTCATCTTTTCTTTGCCTCGTTCTCTTCTTTTTCTTCCTTCAAAACTCATCCTATGATCACCTCCTCCAAAAAGCCTTCCTTCTTTTTCCAGACTGAGTTATTTATTCCCCCACCATTCTGCATAACACCAAGTGAATACTACTAGCACAGCATTATTGCATGGTAGGGCATAGGTAGGCTAGCATGGCATATTATGACATGACTCTTATTGTTGTACATGTTTGTCTTCCCCAACAACCCAAAAGCTCCCTGAGGAGGTCAAGGTCATGCTCTCTTCTATTTTGTATTACCAGTGCTTAGTCCAGGGCTTGGGACACAGTAAGATGTTGGTGGAAGTGGTGTCTCTGCCCATGAAGTGACCACCAGTGGTGGTGGCAGCACTCACCACCTCAGCACCAGTAGTCTGTAAGACGATTAAAGGCAAGGCTCATTTTATTTATCATCAAAGCCCTACCATCACCCATTTTAGCACTCACCTGGCACAAATAGCTGCTGGATATACAAGGTCTGGAAAAAGTCCAGCCACTGTTTTGCCTGACATCAATGTAACTGGCAGCCAAGGAGAGTGGACTGGAATGCACAAGTGTGAACAATGATAACTTCACTGTACTAGTCAGTTGGGGTGGTAGAAGCCGTTGAGTGAGCATGTAATACTGTATGGCCGTCGCATTCAAAATGAGCAAGTAGAGCCCTGGCTGGTGTAGCTCAGTGGATTGAGCATGGGCCTGCGAACCAAAGGGTTGCGGTTTGATTCTTAGTCAGGGCTCATGCCTAGGTTGCAGGCCAGGTCCCAGTAGGGGGCGTATGAGAGGCAACCATACATTGATGTTTCTCTCCCTCTCTCCTTCCCTTCCCCTTTAAAGATAAATAAATAAAATCTTCAAAAAAAAATGAGTGAGTAGAGCAATGAATCCACATCAAATTTTGCATTAAGCTTGAACATTCCTCTGCAAAAACTATTCGGATGATTCAGAAGTCTTTCAAGGATGATGCAATGAGTGCAGTGCAAATAAAAGTGTGGCACAAATGCTCCTAAGACAGTTGACAATCTTGAAAGTGATCCACATTCCAGAAGGCCTGCAACAAACAGAACACCTGAGAATGTTGAACATGTACAGGCTGCAGTCAACAAAGACCTGCAACTGACAGTGTGAGAACTAGAAGCTGATCTGAGGGTTCCAAAAACTACTGTGTCTGAGATTTTGACACAGGATATTGGCATGAAATGTGTTGTGGAAAAATTCATTCCATAGCTCCCGCTACCAGAACAGAAGGAACATCGTCCTGCAGTTGCTAATGCCTTGATTCAAACTGCTATCAATGAACCAGATTTCCTCAAAGTCATAACTGGAGATAAATGGTGGGTCTATGACTATGATCTGGAAACGAAGGCCAGTCGATCCAATGGAAGTCAACTGGGTCTCCACGCCTGAAGAACTCATGGCAAAGTCACAGCAGGATCAAGGCCATTTCAACTGTGTTTTTTGATTGGGAAGGTGTTGTCCATTATAAGTATGCCCCTCTAGGCCAAACAATTAATAAGGAGTGTTCTTGTTAGTTGAAAGATGCAATATGACGAAAACAGCCACAGTTGTGGGCAACTGGTGATTGACAGCTTCATCATGACAACGTGCCCAGTCATGCATCATGTCTTGTGCAGAGTTTTTTGGTGAAACATCAAATCACCCAGGTGACTCAGCCCCCCTACAGCCCAGATTTGGTGCCCTGTGACTTCTGGCATTTCCCAAAACTATAATCATCTTTGAAAGGGAAGAGATTTCAGACCACCAATGAGATTCAGGAAAATATAACAGGGCAGCTGATGGTGATTGTGAGAACTGTGGGAGGTCCCAAGGTGCCTACTTTGAAGGGGACTGAGGCGTCATTGTCCTATGTTCAATGCTTCTTGTATCTTGTATCTTCCTCATTGAATGTCTCTATTTTCCATATTATAGGCTGGATACCTTCTGGACAGACCTAATATATTTGTCACATAATTGACTGTCCTTAGCCTACCCAGGAGTTTGCTGGGCTCCTTCCAGGGATGAGAGTCCCCAGTCACCCCTGACAGCCCCGGTTACTCCACACACATTCACTGGTGGGCTACACCGCCTAGTGGACATTTACAAGCCTCTGGATACAAGCAGCATGTCTGGGAGTACTTGGAGACAGAAGACTGACCTCTAGTGGCCCTCACTGGCTTTGTTGGTCCATGGAAGAGCATTTTCAGTGGGAAAAGATGCAATTAAATTCAAAGATTCTACTGGACTTCTGGTCAAGCTGGCAGCGTAGGCAGACATGGCTCGCCTCTTCACACAACCACATCAAAATTACAACTAAAATATAGAACAACCATCACTCAGGAACGTCAGAAATTGGGCTGAATAGAAGTCCGACAACTACAGAATTAAAGAAACCACATCCATCCAGACTGGTAGGAGGGGCACAGATATGGAACAGGCTGGTCCCACACCCACATGTAGTGGATAAAATTTTAGGAGGGATCTCTCAGGAGTGAGGAGTCCCAGACCCACATCAAGCACCCCAGCCCAGGGTTCCAGTGCCAGGAAGGTAAGTCCCCACAACTTCTGGATGCAAAAACCAGCGGGGATTGAGTGAGTTGAATGAACTGCCTGGAGCCCCAAGCAGTTCCTTTTAAAGAACCCACACACGGACTCACCACTCATACTTGCTCCCTCTGAGCTACAGCACCAAGGTGGCAGCTTGAAAGGCACCAGTGGCATACAGGGAGAGACTGAAGTGTCTGGCATCAAGGCAAACAGAGACTATTGTCCCTTTGCTAAACCCTGCCCCAGTAGAGCTGGTAAGCTGCTGCCATGTGTGAGACTCCATCAACCTGGCTAACACTGTGTGACCCACCTTGGAGATCCCCAGAGGCTCTGCTCACCCAAGCTGCTTTTCCATAGTAATGACTGGCCTTGGCTCCTAAATCCTATTTAACAATCAATAGCTGGCTTCAGTGAGCTCCCACCACTGCAGATTAGAGTCACAGCTTGACTTTGCCTAGGAATCTCCAAGCCCAGCACAAGTAGCAGCCATCTCAGACTGCTTTACAGCTCAGGCAGGGTGTTTCAGGCAAAATACAGGTGAGGGCTGATCTTGGCCTGCACCACCTGGGAAACCCTAGGGTCTGTGCACCCAGTGGACAGCTACAGACCATGGGGGAGCACCAGCACCCTGCCCCTGCACAGCTAATCCTCCATGGAGGGCAGAGGTTTGTGGTCAGTGGTCATACCCAGTCCTTGCAGCTGACTGGCCTGGGTAAATCCCTCCCATTAACATGTCAACAGCAATCAAGGCTCAACTACAAAAGCAGGGTGTACTCAGCCCACACAAAGGGCATACCTCAAGTACCCAGCTTGAGTGATAGGGGAGGCTGTGCCACTGAACCCTACTGGACACCTACTACATTAGGCCACACTACCAAGACATGGAGTCAAAGGAGCTCTACCTAATACATAGACACAAACATAAGGAGACTACAAAAACAGGGAGACAAAGAAACATGGCCCAAATGAAAGAAGAGATCAAACCTCCAGGAAAAAAAAACTAAACAAAATGGAGATAAGCAATCTACCAGATGCAGAGTTCAAAACACTGGTTATAAGGATGCTCAAGGAACTTAGTGAGGACTTCAGCAGCATAAAAAAGACCCAGTCAGAAACAAAGGATACACTAATTGAAATAAAGAACAATTTACAGGGAAACAACAGTAGAGAGGATGAAGCCAAAAATCAAATCAATGATTTGGAACACAAGGAAGAAAAAAACAACCACGCAGAACAACAAGAAGAAAAAAGAACCCCCAAAATGAGGATAGTATAAACAGCCTCTGGGACAACTTCAAGAGACCCAACATTCACATCAAAGGGGTGCCAGAAGGAGAAGAGAAAGAGCAAGAAATTGAAAATCTATCTGAAAAAGTAGTGAAAGGAAGCTTCCTTAATTTGGTGAAGGAAATAGACATGCAAATTCAGGAAGCAGAGAGAGTGCCAATTATGATGGATGCAAAGAATCCCACTGCAAGATGTATCACAATTAAAAGGCCAAAGGTTACAGATAAAGAGAAACTCTTAAAAGCAGCAAGAGAAAAGAAGTTAGTTACCAGATGGTTGCCAGATGGGAGGGGAGAAGGGGAGAATGGGTGAAAAGGTGAGAGGATTAAGAACTACAAATAGGTAGTTACAGAATAGCCATGGGGATGTAAAGTAGTCTAGGAAAAGGAGTGGTCACAGGACTTATATGCATGACCCATGGACATGAACAATGGTGGGGGGATTGCCTGAGGGAGTGGGGGCTGGTGGGTGAAGGGGGGCAAAAGGGGAAAATCAAGAAAATTGTAATAGCATAATTAATAAGACATAATTTAAAAAGAAAAGGATTCTACTGTCTAGGAAAAGCACTAATATATGAAGATTCTGGCAACTGCAACAGAATACATGGTCATGGAACTACATAGTAAATATTAAATCTACCTCTTTATTATTGGTAAAAATATCCATCTAGTATAACAGCAAATAAAATATTTATTAAAATCATTTATAAATGGTTTTAAAGTCTATGAAATTTTCAATTCAAAAAAATGCTCTAAAAAGCTCTAATGGACATTCCAGATAATATAAATATAGACAAAAGGTACATCACAGTGTGTATATTTTTAAAGGTATATTTTAAAATGACTCATCTCTAAATAATGCCTCCCCCTCAAAAAAATCAGTATTATTTTGCAACAGCAGAATGTGAAAGAAGTGTCTACGAAATCCAGGGCTAGGGGAGAAGCATCAGTGAGTCCGAGAGCACAGGCAAACCTCCGTGTCAGGAGTGAGGCTGGAGGGTGTCTCACAGGGGTTGGAGAAGGAGACACTGACAATGACCACCACACAGGGCTACGGTTCCTTAGAAACCATCCACATGAATTATACTCATCAGCACATACTCTGTCCAAATAAAACTTTTAACATGACATCATGCCATTTTCCCATGGCCATCTGGTTGTACTGGAAATTCACAATTGACCAAATCAGTCTTATGCCTATTTTCTGATTTGTCTTTTGTCTTTGTTTATTTTTGTTTTGTTTTGTTTTGGGCAGGGTTGGGGGGTGTGAGTAAGGAGGACGGCACTTCTTTTTTCAGATGAACAGGTACAGTAGAAAATATTTAGTTCCCTTGGTTAAAGAGAAGTTCTACCAGAATTCCTTTCTCCCAGATTTAACTCAGAAACAAAGTTCATAACAATCTTGCATGGTAATATTGAAATGTAAGTCGGTCTCCTTTGGGTGTTTTCTGAACTGCGTGTTATAAACCCAGGGCCTCTGAAATAGTCTTTTCACCACTCCCTGGAGACTCACTTTCAGGTAACTACCAGATTTGGTGTGACCTGGACCGAGCTGCTCTGCTCCATGCTTAGCCTGAGATTAAATCCTAGACCCACCATGTGTAAAACCTTCGGGAAGGTGCTTTGAGCCTTGGGCTGCAATCAAGGAACAGCAGAGCAAGCCCTACCTCCCTCTGGATTAGATCCCTACAAAGTCCACATAATTAGCATAAAAAGCAATAAAGCATGCCATATCCAAGAATAACCATTGTGGGTTTCAGGTTTACACAAGAGGTGAGTTTCACATATTCAACAAATCTTTCTTGCACCCCTTATATCTGCAGGCCCTCTGCTGGCTGCCTCTCATGGTTAGATGCAGACATTATACAGTTTAAGAAAGGACTTAGAAGACCTCCGGCCAAGGTGGAGG
>CM052541.1:81869677-81904547 GCA_028533065.1 Trachops cirrhosus
TACATCCAAGATTGCTCTATCCAGCAAAGCTTTCATTTAGAATGGAAGGGCAGATCAAGTGCTTCTCAGACAAGGTCAAGTTAAAGGAGTTCATCATCACCAAGCCCTTATTATATGAAATGTTAAAGGGACTTATATAAGAAAGAGAAGATAAAAAATATGAACAGTAAAAAGACAGCAAACTCACAGTTATTAACAACCACACCTAAAACAAAAGCAACCTAAGCAAACAAATAGAACTGAAACAGAACCACAGAAATAGAGATCACATGGAGGGTTAGCAACAAGGGAGTGGGGGGCGGGGAAAGGTACGAAGAATAAGTAGCAAGGATGGTAGGGAGAAAATAGACAGGGGGAGGGCAAGAATAGTAGGGGAAATTTAGGAGCTAAAGAACTTATGACACATGGACATGAACTAAAGGGGGGGAATGTGGGTGGAAGGGGGTGTGCAGGGTGAAGGGGAGAGAAGGGGGGAATTGGGACAACTGTAATAGCATAATCAATAAAACATATTTTAAAAGAGAAAGGACTTAGAAAGCAACTTCAATTTTTAAAACTGCTTTCCAGACACAGCTGAGTGGTCTCTTACCTTTTTGGTATATTAACTTCCTTCATCTCATAAGATGAAAAGATTGCTAGAAAATTTGATAAGACAGCCAGTACATGAAATCCAAGACTCTCTGTCACAACTTACAGTCAATTTCCTATAGAAAAATCTGTGGGCCCTGGCTGCATGGCTCAGTTGGTTGGAGCACAGTCCTGCACACCAAAGGGGTGCTGCTTCTACCCCCGGTGAGAGCGTGTAACTAGGTGGCAGTTTTGATGCCTAGTTAGGGCACATGTGGGAGGCAACCAGTCAATGTTTCTCTCTCTCCCCCCTTGCTCTCTCTCTAAAATCAGTAAACATATACTCTGATGAGGATAGAAAAATAATCATGTGTGGCATTGGTATCCCCTTTCCAAAGACAAAGTCCTAAGGAAGCTTCCCTGTGGAAGGCACCGGGCCAGGTGACACAAGGAAGCCTGGGGCGATCCTACCCTGGCCCAAGGGTGGTGGGTGGGGAGGAGAAATGTGGATGTGGGGAGCAAGGAGGGTCTGAAGCAGGGTTCGATGGGGTCTCTAAGGAGAGGAAGACAGCAGTCCGAGTAGGGGGCCAGGAACAGCTCTGTGAGGAAAACGGTGCCCAGGAAGGCCACCAAGGGCTCAGGGCTGCTGTGCTCCTGGGGGCCCATGCCTGCTCAGCAGGAGGAGCATCTTTCTTGGGTGGTGGCCCTGGAAGGTAGAACTTTGTTAGGAATGTAAAAAGAAAAAGATCACAGGCTGGATGGAATTTCGTGAGGAAAGGCAGAGTGATGGAGGCATAGAGGGCATTGATCTCTACAATCACCATTTGTACTTACTTCTGCTGACAGCAGGCAGGGGCACGGGCTAGGGGTACCTAGCACCTGAAGACAGCTGCTAGGGTGGGGGTGCCTACAGTGGACTGAAAAAAGGGAGACCCCAATGGGAAGACCACCACGACCACCACCAGACCCCCAATGACTGGTTATCCCCAAAGTATGTGAGGTCAGGGAAAAAAATGGAGGGAAAGAGAAGAGAATAGTTAATGGTAAAAATAGAAAATGTACATTTGGCAGGTACTGGAGAGGAAGGAGCGCCAGCAAGCATTACTAAAAAGAACAGGGCAGATTTAAGATAAGAGCTCTAGCTCTTATTTCACTTTGCCTCTTGGTACTGGTCCTTAAAAGACAGCCACCACTTGGTAAAGAAACTTTAATTAAGTGCTTCATCAAGGCTATATAATTTTACATTGAACTATGTATTTCAATGTAGCAAAACTTAAGATCCTACAATAAGCCAAAACTGGTGTGAGGCCCAGAGACAGAGGGGAAGAGCACATGCTCTGTGCTCTCAGGCTCATGGCTGCTCACACAGGGGGTGAGGAGCACACACAAGCAGCGGCTAAGTGTGCAAGTGGCTGGTGCGGAATGTCATGGCAAGCCACAGAGGAGCAGACGTGACAGGGCGTGAGGTAGGGAGGCTGGAGGGCGCGGAGGGGTTCTGGGGGGCAGACTGAAGGAAGGCTGAGGGTGCTCCTACACTAGGGCCGGGTGCTGTTCTGTGACTGCAGGACATTTAGAGTGAAGAGACAACCAGGTCTGGGCTTTAGAAAGGTATTTTATTGTTTGTATACCATTCTTCAATATGCCTGAATCTTTGTTTTTAAGAGTGGGTAAGAGTGAAGCCAATACAGGAATAAGACCCAAAACAGAGGTAAAAGGAGAACCAGGAGAAAACTAAGTCAGGGACACATTAGCAAATGCTCTAAGGACTGAAAAGGTCCTTCAGCTCTGCAGCAGGAAGTCACCGGTGCACCGGTGCCTGCCCCAAACAGCCAGGTGAAATGGAGGCAGGTGAGGCTCCCTCCCCTGGGCCTGCGGTAAAAAGCACATTTTAACCATTAAAGACAAAAAAGAAAAAAAGAGGGGGGGATAATATTTTCCTACATCTACACAAATTCAGGCATCTCTGCAGAAAAAAGAAATACACACACACACACACCTCCAAAAGCTAATCCCTAATAAAGAGCACAGTTTGCACAGCACGGGGTTGATAAGGTGGCCAATCGCATTTGGGAAACGCTGTCAGAGCCCATAAGGAAGCTACACTCCTCTGTGAGTCTCCATGACCAACATATAGTCCCCTGCATGTCCCACACTTACACTTAGCTAGTTGCCAGACCCTGAGGGACACCCGTAACTCCTCCCAAGAAGCTGAGAAACAGTGACCTGGAGCTACGTGTTCAGTTGTGCAGAAATAAAGAAGCTTGGTGTCGGCATTCTCATTAAAACCCGATTGTGGTTACAATGAATTTAAGTCACACTCTGTGTTTGCCTATTTTTACCATAGATTGAAAGTAATGACATATGTTTGTTTTCACTGAATAAATCAGATTTTAGGAAAGCTTTTCCAGCTGTTACTGAAAATATACAAGCATTATTTGGTGACTTGGTCTTTAAGACATTAGCCAATCTATCCTTTTGATTCCTGTGACACTCTCACCTTGAGAAGTATTTGGTTTAATTACTAGAAATAATTAAACTTGATTTCAAATATAAAGTTGATAGAAGCTAGCTTTCCTAAGGATTTTGGAACTTGAAAATCATTCAGACACCTGGCTCTTCTTTGCCTCCTGATCTTCCAGTCAGAGGATGAGCAAAGGGATGCATTACAGAGAACAACTCTGCCCTCAGGACAGCTGGGGCTTCATTCCTGCTCCACCTGAGCCATGGCCAGGCAGCCACTTCACAGCCATAGCCACTGGGTGGGAAGGGACCTCAGCTCTGCCCTGTGTCTGAGCTCCTCAGACACAACCAATGACAGCGTTCTACCTTTATGAGTCACATGTGTGGCAGTAAATCAGTATAGCAATACTTCTGACAACACTGCCAGTGTAACTGAGATTATCTAATTTAGCAGCCCAAGACTGAATGCCTAGAAATTAAAATAGCTACACTACGTCAGAATGTGCCCCAGTACTTAAACTAGACAGAGACAGGAGTCGGGAGGTATTCCTGGAGGAAGGAGCTTTCTTCATAGAAAAGACTAGCCATAAACCCCAGAGACTGCCCTGGCTGGTATAGCTCAGTGGATTGAGTGCAGGCTGCAAACCAAAGGGTCACTGCTTCAATTCCCAGTCAGGGCACATCCTGGGTGATGGGTCAGGTCCCCAGTTGGGGGCATGAGAGAGGCAACCACACACTGATGTTTCTCTCTCTCTCTTTCTCCCTCGATTCCCCTCTTTCTAAAAATAAATAAATAAAAATCTTTTAAAAAAACAAACAAACCCAGAGCCAAAATTAGTTTTAAAATGTTTACTACATCCTTTTCAAAAGTCCTCAGAAAGTGAAGTGCATGTAGTTAACATATAAAAAGTCAGGTAGTCCACACTAGCAATATGTATTTTAAAAAACAGCACTGCCTGGGAGCAAGGCACTTCAATAACTGACAACAACTGGCAAACAGCATTTTTCCCTAAGCCTGATGGCAAAAAAAAAATCCTATAAAATCACTAACAGTACATGTAAGGTAATTTAGATTGCTTGACCATACTAAAACAAGAACATCCAAAGTCAACCACATTTCAGAAAAGATAGGATAAACAAGAAATCACCACTTCACATAGCAAGTAATAAACTCATCACCCAAGAGATAAAAGACAAAAAAGACTTAATGGAATCAAACCAGGCTCAGGGAAAATCCATGAAACCCTCACTATTTTTTAAAAAATTTTATTTATTTTTATAGAGAGGGAAAGGGAGGAAGAAAGAAGGAAACATCAATGTGTGGTTGCCTCTCACACGCCCCCTACTGGGAACCTAGCCCGCAACCCACGCATGAGCCCTGACTAGGAGTTGAACCAGTGACCCTTTGGTTTGCAGGCCAGCATCCAAGCCAATGAGCCACAATGGCCAGGGCGTGAAACCCTTACTTTAAAGTTGATGGAAGACAACTGACCAGACCCAGGTCTGACCCCATCAGTGAGATCTACACTCCTGCAGAACAGAGATTGCCACGGGCTCCCAAGTTCAAGATGTCCCATGCAAAAGGTCAAATCATTGGTTTCATTCTACCCTTTATTCAACATTGATCTGCAAAAAAAAAAAAATTAAATATTTGTGAAAATGAAACCAGGTCACAATGGAAGTCCGCACGCAAATGTTAGTCCATCCTGCCTCCTGAAGCCTCCGTCCAAATCCTAGAAAAGAAAAACTCCAGAGGACCCAGAGAATGGGCAATGGCCACTAGTCAACTCATGAGTGTGACAAATTTAGGAAAGTTGAGGTCCAGAAGGGAATTGACAAATGAAAAGGAGAAACAAAGAGGCTGTAGAGATGGGGGCATTGATTTGCCTAGAGTGGTCCTCGATTCGGCAGCCTGAGCAGCAGCAGTATGGAGTGTGGCAGAAAATAGTGAGAGCAATTAGAGGTCTGCCTGGGAAACAGTCCCTACTCCTACAGGAAAGACTGAGTCTGTCACCAGAGCTCTCCTCTGTAAAGAAACAGTATCCAGGAGTACCGAGGAGGCCAGCCTGGCAGCTGGGAGACAGAGTGCGCCTTCCCCGGTTTAGGCTGTAGGGGTCGGCAGCACCATGCCCGTCTTTCACATTCACCCCAAGGTCAAGCCTGCCGTTGCACAAGCCCCGCTTGTGTATATGGAGCTCCTGGCAATCTTTCTGTTCCCTCATAAGCATTAGGTTGGCCAAAAAGTTTAGGTTTTTCCATAAAACCAAAAAATACATTTTTCATTTTCACCAATAACAGTATTGCTTTGGCTATTTTGAGTATGTCAGCTATCTCTCTCATGGTACAACAGTGACTGTTCTCTATTAATGTCTCGATTTGATTGCTATCAATACAACTGTTCTACCCAACCTTGGAGCATCTTCCAGTGAGAAATCTGCAGCACAAAACTTCGCAAACCACTGTTGACACATTCAGTCAGTCACAGCACCTTCTCCATACACTGCACAAATCTTTTTGTGTGTTTCAGTTGCATTTTAACCTTTCTTGAAATAATGGAGCATAATATGCCAGAAATGTTCCTTATTTTCTTCCATCTTCCATATTAAAATGGCTACAAAAAATTCATCAATTTTGATTTTTTTAAATGCACGTTGGTATGACAGCTATCACAATACAATCTAACAAAATTATTTTAAATGATGTTAAAGGCAACTAAACACTACTCGAGCCGTCTTATGGAAAAAAACAAATGAACTTTTTTGCCCACCCCATATATGGCTGGACAACAAGGTCACTGGAAGCTTGAGGAAAATTGAACCTTGAAAAAAAAATAAAGAACAGAATAAAGAGAAAAACTGAATAAAAATTAAAGAAAGGTAACTCTGGGAATTGAACTTTACAAAGCTCTAAAATCCTCAGAAAGTCAGGATATTAAATACATAAGGCCAAAAACGGTTGCTATGAAAAGGAACAATCAGAGACAAAACAAGCTTTTGTTCACCCCTCCCTACACACACACATAAACAATGAGTTAGAAAATAAAGTTTGTTCCACTAGTGCAAGCTTCAGGAGGGCAAAGAAATTCATGTTTTGGTCATTGCTATATCTTGAGAACTTACAGCAGTACTTGATAAATCCCCGGTAATGCTAAGGAGAGGGAGACAGACAGACAGGAAGGAGAAATCTGAAAGAAAATAACGATGGAAAAGATAGGAAAAGACAAGGCAGATATGAATCTAGGGGGTGCAAAAGCTGTTAACAGGAGTTCTGAAAAGAAAGAACAGCAAACAGATGAGAAGAATTAATCACAGAAATTACAGCACTATGTTATTTGACACAATGGATAAAGAGAATATCACCTACCATTCCAGCGGAGGGAGGGCAGAGCAACTATTTCAAAGAGATGACAATCAGAATTAACACTAATTTTAAAAGCAACAATAGATGCATGAAGACAATGAAGCAAAGACTCCCAAGATCAAAGGGAAAATTATTTGAACTTAAAATTATATTCTAAGCCAAACCAGCAATTAAATAATGGGCAAAAGTAACCATACTGTCACACACACTAAGAGACTCTGCAAGCTTACCACTAGTGCACCCTTTCTGAAAGTACTCCAGCAAAATGAGGGTAAAAACCAAAAAAGGAAGATATGAGATTCAGGAAACTGGATTTAACCCAAGTATCCAATTAAAACAAATAGTACAGCAATTGTGCAGGGGATCCAGAAAGTCTGAATTTGATCAGGCAAACAATGAGCTCTAAAGTAGGAAGCCTTAAGGAGAATGGATGCAAATCCCAAGCAACAGAAGGGAAAAGTGGCATCAGGGAACAGAGTGTACATACTTATCCTCTCACCAAGAAAAAAGCAATCAAACTTGCGAGAAAGGGGACACACTGCATAGGAAACAGTCTAAAGATGAAGCAAACTAAAATGTGGTGCAAGTCAGGCAACTGATGGAAAAGCCCACTGGGTCACTTGTGTGCCTCGAGCCCCATTTGCGCTGTGACCCCAGGCCTACAGGGCTGGCTTAGTCACAAGTCATAATGCATACACCACAATAATCAAATTGTTGTTGACTGTTACTCAACTTTCAGAATTAATCTACAAAGCAGAAAACCTTGAGTTATAGCAACAAAATGGAACATTCATATCATCTACCTTGACAGTGTAAAAGTAGAAGGTAGAACAGAGAAGAGTTGAGCACAGCTCGGACGTGAGATCTCGTGGTGTCAGGCAGTAGTGTTGGTCACGGCCTCACCTCTCAGAGTGGGAAACCAGGAGATGTTGTCAGGAGTTGACGGAATAAAAAACGTAAGTTTAAATGTACAGTTGAAAAAGGTGTATATGGTCAGTGAGAGGAATTAAAAACACTGATGTTATTGTCAAAAATAGGGATGGGAGTGAGGGGAACAGTGAGCTAAATCCTCATCTACTGCAGCAAGCCGTCACCAGGAATGTCTGAGATGGAGAAGCAAGAAAGACCAGTCCAAGAACAGTATTTAGAAACATGGGAGCACCTACCTCGTGATCTCAGAACAGAAATGGTTCAGCAGGGCTTTTGAGGAGCAGGGCGGCGGCGGGGAAGAGCAAGAACAAGAGCTTCCATTACAAGCACTTCTAGTCCATTAGAATTTTAAAGTGCATGCACTTACAATTTTGATTAAACAATTTAATGAATTTTTAAAATAAAAATATCAGCCCTGGTGGTGTAGCTCAGTGGATTGAGCACCGGCCTGTAAACGAAAGGGTCGCCAGCTCAATTCCCAGTCAGGGCACATGCCTGGGTTGTGGGCCAGGTCCCCGGTAGGGGGTGTGCAAGAGTCAACCAAACATTGATGTTTCTCTCCCTCTCCTTCTCCCTCCCTTCTCCTCTCTCTAAAATAAAAAAATAAATAAAAATATCAAAGTCAAGTTTACTACTATAACATTAACCATATAAATTAGTCCCTGTCCACTATTAGTATTTATCCACTGTTAAGCTTCAATGGTGTTATTATAATGCAGTTTCTAGAGCAACAGAGGTGAGTTTTAGTTGTCATTTAAGTGTATATATCATAATTCATCTAATCTAAAAAATACATTTTCCTCATTCTTATGGCATTGAAATCAGGATGGATTCGCTTCATTGGCAGGCTTTTCTTTCTTTGTGGCACACACATTATGACGATGTCTCACAACCAACGGTGTCTTACATTTGCTATTCAGGATACTTGTATGACATCATACACCTGGTTATTTTCCCCCTACATCGCTTTATGAAATCATAGACTGTTACATCTTCCTATTATTCTGCCTTTCCCACATTCTACTCCACCTATACGCTGGTCTTTGAGTCTTTTCCTGAAAACCTTGGGGCCGCTGGACCAGCTGCTGTCTCACCTGGAAAGCTCCCACACCCCCAGCCGTCTCCTCCCATGGCTGGTTCCTTCAGATGACGAAGTCTCAGCTAAAATGTCACCTCCTTGGCGCAGCTTATTGACCACCAAATTGAAAGCAACTCTACTGCCTAGAAAAAGACGCTATCATATTACCCAGTTTTATTTTCATTGAAGCACTTACCCTGATATTTTCACTGATTTGTCTCCTTCCTCACTTAAGCATAAGGTCCTAGAGAGCAGAGATCTTGCCTGTCTTGTTGAACACCATATTCCAGCCCCTGGAATACAGCCTGGCTCCAGGAGGTGCTCACATATTTCTAGAACGCTTTAGAGAAATAACACCAGGCCATGGACACAAGAGCTAATCATTTAGCAAGCAACTATGTTTCAAACTTGTAAATAATGTTGCCTCTTTATTTTTCTATGAAAAAGAATCTCATATGTATAAATTATTTTGTTAGGACAATCCATTTCTGACTGCAACTCAGTTAAATGTAATTTTAGACATACTGATAGACTATTGAATAGTTTCCAGCATGAAACAATTCATACCATCCTTAATTTATCTGTACATGTTCAAATCTACCTACTCATGACCAGAAATGATATCAAACATGTAACAAAGTAGGATGAAAAGAACTAGGTGGTTTCAAGAGTGTGATTATCTTAAACTTTTTAAATTTTAAGAAAGAGTAGTCATCTCTGTCAAGGGAAAGATGAAGTTAAAATTATTGTTTGTACTTAAATTTTCCCACAGTCCAATTCAAAGAATTAATTCCACTAAACTTTGTCTGATATTGCAGAATATCAAACAAGAACATAATGAGTAACTTACTATCAATTTCTTTAATATTTCCATTTCACATGTATGACAAAGGATAAAATAATAAGGCTGAAATCCTGAAAAAGTGTATTGACTGCTTTTTTTATTCAAAGTTCATGATTCTTTGGGAGATTATACACGATTGTTTTCCAGTAAGATCATAATTTCTACAATTTCTATAGCAACCATAAATGCAAAATGCTCTCCTCACCCCAACTCACTTTTGGCACCTATGTGTGAAATGTCACTTCTGAAAAATGGGGGAAAATGGGAATACTGGGTTTTTATCACAGTACTCCCTTCCTGATTGCTGATTTTGGATTATTGATTCAAGAAAGAGTAACAGTATCTCATCAATAAAAATCTTTTTCTAACTAACTTACATAGCTGTCTCAGGAAAAAAAAATTAGAAACAGCAGCCAGTTCTCAGAGGTAAAGGAGCAATGGCTTATCCTTCCCATCTTCCAATTTTAAATTTAGAATTACTCGGCAATCCTACAAGAGGTAGCAGAATGTCTGGCACGGGCTCTGGTTTCAGGACTTGAGAATGCAGTTCTAACTCCTTACGTTCTTCAGAACCCCTGTTGCACTTGAAGAAGAGGCACTCTCATCTCCGAGTGCAGAGAAGCCACCAGGAGGACAAATGTGTTGATTCCTGGTGGAAAAGAGGAGCCTAGCCAAGGGACTGGCAATTAGGGGAGGATTTAGCCAAAGAATTTTTTTTAAATCTGATTAGAAAAGTGCATCATTTATAAAGCATACCACTCTTGAGTCTTCACTGAGTTTATCAAAAAGAAGTTCCCAAAACAAGGATGCTTCAGGAGGAAGACAGCCAACACAAACTATCATGGGCCAATACTTAACTATAAAGAATACAACTTCTATTTTTCATATATGAGAAGGATTTATGAGCATGGTATTGACCTCTTTGGCCCAACTCAAATTTATGATTTTAGCTATGTTTCAGATCCACTGGATATTGCCAAGAAAAATCCCTCCCTCCCAAAAAACCTGAGTTTTTCAGCATCCGTAGAGTTTAACGGGTCTGAGAACTACTGTTAAGCTGACAAGGGTTGGGGGAGTCTTATGCCACCCCTTGTCCAAAACCTAATAAGGCATTTTTATTGCAAAACAAAAGGTGCTAATGTTATGAAATTGGGGGGAAATAAGATGCTATGACAGTCTTCTTTCATTTTAATTAACACTGGACTATTTCCAACCTCTAGCACTACATATGTGGTTAAACTTCTGGAGGGGAAGAAGGAAGAAATGAAGGAAAAGGGAACTCTAAAACCTACTGACAAAGTAGCCAATCCATCACAAGGTCAAGGGCTTATTTCTGCCAGCCACTGGCTCACAGATATTTTCCCCCATTTAAAGAAGTCTACGTGAATGAAGTTGGGGAGAGCAGGAACACACAAGAAGGAGACTGCCTTCTCTGAACAACCCCACCCTATGTCCTTAGCGGCAACCGACTTCATCTGTCATTGCAGCATTCACAGTAAGCAACACCTTTCTTTAAAACTTTTCTTGTTCTTGCTGCTTTTCTTGCCATTCTTGTCCTTGTTTTCTGACATCTTCTTTGCTCTGATTTCTCTCATTAGATCAAAGAACACCTGGGTTGAGAACAGGGAGGAAGAAGTCGTTTAATGATTTAATAAAGCAATTAGACTAAGCACAAAGCCATACTTATTCTTATAAACCATATGCCATCAAAAACAAAAAGCCTAGAGCAAATAAGAATAACTAACATCAAACACATATTCCAACTCACCAAAGACACTTCTCAACTGGTATCATACAACTGGTCAACCTAAGGACAGACGCATCATACTGTCACTATCATTCAATGGCTTCTTTAAAAATTATAAAACATTTTCTTCTGATAAGTATGATGAAGGATAAAACACCACTGAACAAACAGATCTATTACAGTTAGTGACATCCCAAATACTGAGAGTGACAATAGTAATCAGACTTTCTAGCATTCCCAACCACCAGAAAAGGAAAATGATATAAGTATCTGGATGTTATTTAATCCTTATAAGGACCATATAACGGTTAAGAACATCATTTTGCAGGACAGTGTTCCCAGCATAACTCAACAGCAGACTTGAGAAAGCGGTTGTGCGCTCGAGAGATGGGCAGGAGCGGGGCAGGGGTGAGTCGTAAACTAACAAAGTCTCCAGAAACTGGGGAAAGGGAGGGAAGGAGAGGTCTGACAGGCTTCCCCACCCGCTGCCTGTATACCCTGCCCTAAGGCTGAGGAACAACCCCTCCTCCGTTCCTCACAACTGTCAGCTGAAAGAACTTTATCAAGAACTGAGAGACTTATCCTTTGAATGCCAGTGTGATATATTTAGATAGATTACCATCTATCACATAGTTTGGGTTTTGCCCTCTGCTACCAGCAATTGTGCCAAAGTACTGACTATACCCAGCAGACAAAATATGTCCCCCAAAACAAACATTTGAGATTTCTCCTAGAGAAGGACCAGACAAAGTGGGAGACAGGGTGGAGGCTTGTATCATTGGACGTCACACAAACCACAAGCTCCTTTTGTCTTCACAGGCGGACCTTCTCGGAGGAAGCAAGACCACGCTCACCAGAGTGTGGACGTCACCAGCATTTACCACCAGCTTGGGGCACAGAAAAGGGCTCCTCCAAAACCCCTCACATTGGAGCAGGCACCCCTTTCCCCAGCACTCAGGAAAGCACCCCACCCATAATAGGAACAGTGAAGAGCTTCAAAAGTTACAGGTTTTTCTTTTTGTTCTAACAAAAGGCGGGAGGAGGGGAATGGAGTGTGTCCAACTTAAAATGATGACAAAGTTGTCCCCTGGCTGATCTTATCAACCCTTCGTGTAAATTGTTTACAAATGAATACAATACTGCCAGTCAGAAGTTTCTGCTGGTTCTTGTTTGGCAGGTCAAGCTGGTCGGGTAGAGGAAGGGGAGATGACAGGCTGCTGTGCAACAGCCCCTCCCTACCCCATCCCACCCCAAAACACACATCAACAGCTCCATGCTGAGAAAGTCTTCCTGACTTTTTAAAAATAAAGTACATGTCTGGATTTCCTATGGGTTTTCTAAAGCTGGGGAACAATTTTATAGAAAGAAAGAGAGTTGGAATAGCACAAGAGTCAACCTAAGAGGTGGGATAACAATACAAAGAAAAAAGTGGCTGACAAGTGAACGTCACATTGCGGACTACAACTCAACAGATTTATGTTGTAGGTGCTGCTCAAGTGCTTCTGAAGCAAACTGCTGCTAATATGACATTCTAAGGGTACCAGTGTTCCTCTAGCATCCTTCAAGCTTATCTCTGTAAGAAAGAGAAACATAAGCCCAGGCTGGTGTGACACAGTGGACTGAACGCTGGCTTTCGAACCAAAGGGTCACAGGTTCGATTCTCAGGCAGGGCACATGCCTGGGTTGCGGACCAGGTCCCCAGTAGGGGGCACACAAGAGTCAACCAAACACTGATGTTTCTCTCCCTCTCTCCCTCCCTTCCCCTCTCTTTAAAAATAAACAAAATCTTTATTAAAAAAAAGAGAAAGAGAAACATAAGCAGCGATCTGGATGATTCAGCTGCTGAGGCTGCATAAGACAGGGCAGACATACCCACTGCTTGGTGCTGAAGTGAAATGGGTTTAGATTTTACCAGACTATGAACTGTGCAGTAAGAGCTGATGAACAAGGTGAAGGCATAGGGAAGACCTCGTTTTTGAGGTTGTCTGTTGTAGCCAGATTAACAACCACTTTGAACCTAGATTTATTTTTAAAGTCCTAAAAATAGCAATCACTGGTAGATGGATTCTCAAATTGCCGCTGTTCATCATTATCAAGACCATCCTTTCATTAGCTTCAGAGATTTGAAAGAGAAAATATGCTGAAGTTCAGTATGGAAGAGAAAAGAAATCCCTGCAGATTTGATTCCTGCGGGCAAATATTATTTAGAGGTTCAGTTATAAAGACACAACTCCTTGGCTCTGCCTGTGGATGAAAAGGTGAAAAGAATAAATCTAACCAATAACTCAATGAGAACAAAATCAAGACACACTGAGTTTCTTTGGCGAACCCCCTAAATGGGACATAGCCAGCCCCGTGCTTGAAGAACAAGCTATGAAAGATGAGAGAGCATGGAGAAGATACAGAAAAGTTCTCACTAAAGGTCATGAATATGTGGTATGACTTGAAGCAAACTGAAGAAACCAATTTTACCACAGGCTAATGGACATAAACAAGTTCCTATGCATCTCAGCATCACTATAACAGAATGACATCACTTGAGGACGTGCTATACTTATGTCCACCCTTCCAGCAGAGTCTGCACAGACAAATGGCCTCACCTCACCATCCTTCCAGGGCTGTGCCAACATCAGGCACCTCCAACAAGGATCGCAACAAAGTGAAAGGACTCTGGGTTGTTTTAAAATGAGGGTGAAACCCTCCCAGTGTTTCTCATTATAATGACGTCGACACCTGGAAAAATCCCTAGTTTCTGTAAATGGTTCCCTTAAAACCAAACCTACGAGATGCCTAGGTTCTGCTGTTTCTCAAGTCTGTTTTCAAGAAACTGGCGGAGAGCGTGCCCACCTTGTCCACGTTGGCCCGAGTCTTCGCTGAGGTCTCTACACACTGCACGCCCCACTCCTCGGCTTTGCTCCGCGCCTCCTCCACTGGCACCTGCCTCCGCTCCTCCAGGTCCGACTTGTTGCCCACCACAAGCAATGGGATTTTATCCTCTTCAGCCTTAACACGGAGGATCTGTTCCCTAAGGCAGCAGTACACCAAATAGAGAGTCTTCTAAAATGAAATGCTTTCCAAAGGCAAAAGAAGAAATTGCTATACTTACAGCATGTCCCAAGGACACATTTCCAACCTAGATCCTGCATAAACCAGAAAAGGGTTTTCCAAGTCTGGTGCTCGGAATGCCCTAGTGTGCTTGTTACAAATGCACATTTCTAGGCCCCACACTTGCCCTGTGGAAGTAAATGCTTGAACAGGAGCCCAGGATTCTGCATATCAATAGGGTCCCCAATTTATGCTCAGGTAAAAAAAGAAGAAAAAAAAAAAAACACACAGGACTGCAAAGATAAAAACAAGCTGAAAGGAGTATCTTTATACCTAAAATGCTTAGTAAGTCCCCTGAAAAAAGAAATCGTATGATTTCTTTGTGAGAATAAAAGCTATGATGAAATCCAGTGTTTTTCACATGAAAGGTTAACAGTCAATTAATAGATCGTGAAATCAATTTAGTGGGTCACGACCAGTAATTTTTTTCCCTCACTGAAAAAGAACAGAAAAGAAACATCAAAGGGAGTCTCTAATAAGAAATTTTTTCATTTTTTAACACAAGTTTGGTTAGGAATTAAGGTGAAAATGAGGAAGCTAAATATCCCCTCAAGATTGGAAAGGAAGCACCTGTGAGCCATGGAGGAGCCCTCATGAGGTGAGCTCCAGGAGACCAGCCGAGGACGAAAGAATGGTTTCATGAAACTTCTGTTGTGATACCTGTATGTGCCTGTGCACCGCCTTCCCCACCCCTTCGCACCCCCATTCCACTTAGACACAGTAATTGTCACAAGTCCCATGATGGGGACAGCTATGTTAGCCAGTAATCGTATTTAACATACATTATTTTTCCACACAAAGTGAAGAGAAAGGAAATAATACTCCAAGGTCTATGAAAAAGTATTTCAAAAACATCTTCTCTAAAAGAAATGTTACCTATAGCACATTAAATTTTACCTCTACTAAAAATAATCAGCTATCTAAAGTTATTAATCAAAATCAAATATTAAAAAAATTAAATACTCCTCTTGCACTATTCTAATCCAGTGGGAACCCTTCAAAACTGTATTTTGTGGAGATCTGCATTGATTTGTATATGATTTAGGATAACATTTTATAATAAATATATTTCAAATTTCTTTCAGTCAACTGAAGTGCCAGATATCAAACATTTTAAGTGAACAGACATTAGATGCTTGAAAACTGCTATCCCCTACATTTCAACATTTAGTAGTTATGTGATCAATATAAATTATAAACAACAAAAACTGATAGCTTTCTGGCTCATTTTTTATCTTTTTTTTCTTTCTTTTTTAATATTTTTTTAAATTTTTAAAATATATTTCATTGCTTATGCTATTATAGTTGTCCCATTTCCCCCCTTCACTCCCCTCCACCCTGTACACCCTCTCCCACCCACATTCCCCCCTTTAGTTCATGTTCACGTGTCATAGTTCTTTAGCTTCTTCATTTCCCCTACTATTCTTGCCCTCCCCATCTATTTTATATCTACCATCTATGCTACTTATTCTCCATATGTTTTACCCTTCTCTCCCCCTCCCACTCCCCTGTTGCTAATCCTCCATGCGATCCCCATTTCTGTGGCTCTGTTTCAGTTCTATTTGTTTGCTTAGGTTGCTTTTGTTTTAGGTGTGGTTGTTAATAACTGTGAGTTCGCTTTTTACTGTTCATATTTTTTATCTTCTTTTCCTTATATAAGTCCCTTTAAAATTTCATATAATAAGGGCTTGGTGATGATGAACTCCTTTAACTTGACCTTATCTGAGAAGCACTTTATCTGCCCTTCTATTCTAAATGAAAGCTTTGCTGGATAGAGCAATCTGGGATGTAGGTCCTTGCCTTTCATGACTTGGAATACTTCTTTCCAGCCCCTTCTTGCCTGTAAGGTCTCTTTTGAGAAGTCAGCTGACAGTCTGATGGGTACTCCTTTGTAGGTTACTGCCTCCTGATCTCTTGCTGCTTCTAGAATTCTCTCCTTCTTTTTACCTTGGCTAACATAATTATCATGTGCCTTGGTGTGTTCCTCCTTGGGCCCAACTTCTTTGGGACTCTGAGCTTCCTGGACTTCCTGGAAGTCTATTTCCTTTGCCAGATTGGGGAAGTTCTCCTTTATTATTTGTTCAAATAAGTTTTCCACTTGTTGCTCTTCCTCTTCTCCTTCTGGTACCCCTATAATGTGGATGTTGGAACATTTCAAGATGTCCTGGAGGTTCCTAAGCCTCTCCTCATTTTTTTGAATTCTTGTTTCTTCATTCTTTTCTGATTGGATGTTTTTTTCTTCCTTCTGGTCCACTCCATTGATGTGAGACCCAGCTTTCATTCCATCACTATTGGTTCCCTGTGCATTTTTCTTCATTTCACTTAGTGTAGCCTTCATTTTTTTGTCTAATTTGCGACCAAAATCAACCAGTTCTATGAGGGCTTTGAACTGTGCATCTGATAGGTTGGCCACCTCTTGGTCGCTTAAAAGTATTGGCTCTGGAGCTTTGATCTGTTCTTTTGTTTGAGCTTTTTTTTTTGGTCTGGTCGTGCCAGTTAGGTGGTGAGGGGTGGAGTCTTAGGTGTTCACCAGGGTGGGGCAACCCAATCACTGGGTTGTGATGCTGTATGTGGGGGCGGGGTCAGAGAGGGAACAGTGGTGCTTGCTCTGCTCTCTTTTGGATCTCAGTCCCCTCTGTCGCTTCCCACAAGCAAACTGGGCCCTTCTGGTGCTGGTTCCGGGTAGGTGGGCTTGTGCACATTCTAGGACCTGTAGGTTTCTCTAAAGAACTCTCCTGTGAAGCTGGGAGTCTCTCCCAGCACCTCAACCTCCACAAGTGTTTTCAATCAGTGCTTTTAGACTTTATTTGCCAGTACTGGGGCCCTGGGTTGCATGGTCTGTCTCGCTGCCCATTTTCACCTGGTTTATCTGTGCATGAATGTGTGACTGCGGACAGCTAGCTGCCTTGCGCACCTTACTGGGTCTGCTCGTTACCTGCCCGTGCCCGGGGTCTGTGCCCAGGATCTGCCTCCGGGGTCTGCTAGCTGCCGCCTGCGCCCTACGCGCCCGGGTCTGCTAGACACCCCTTTTTCCTGCTGCCACCCCTCTCTGCCAGCCACCGACTCCGCCCCCCTTACCGGTCTGGATGAATGATTGTCGGGACTTCTGTACAGTTCAATTTTCTGTCTGTTCTGGTTGTTTTTTTGTTTCTAAGTTTTTGTTGTCCTTAATTTTGGTTGTGCAAGGAGGCACAATTTGTCCACCTACGCCTCCATTTTGGCCAGAAGTCTGGCTCATTAGTCTTATACAGGAATATAAAATTGCCTGATTAATAAACATATTGATCAAAAAAAATGGAAGTACCAATTTCTGGTCTCTTATATCAAAGCCTATTTCTTTAGTTTATAGAATATGTCCAGGAAAAGTTTCAAAATAGAGTATATTAACATTTTGTTTTATGTTGGGGTCTTTCCATTTGGAAGATAAATACAGAAATGGTACATTTTTAAAGTGTTAACAGGCATAAAGTGACTGATTTTCATCACAAAGGCTCAGATAACCTACATGTTTCCAATGATAAAGAAACCTGGACAGCTCTGAGATTTGTATCTAAATATCAGAGTTCAAGTCAGAAGAACTAACTTCCCTTCCTTTTTTTCCCCTTTAGATAGTCCTGTCCTTTCTCTTCTAAAAATCCCTCTTCTCTAAGTAACCAAAACCCTTCTTCCAAGATAAGAAGAGACTGATCCAACTCTACGAGAACACACAAATATTGCAAGAGTTTGTGTGTGTGTGTGTGCGCGCGCACATGTTAATCCAGGCGAGACAGGGCAAGGGTGGCAAGGGTGGCATCATCTATTCTCTGGAGATGACTCTTCTGCCCAACACTGCCTTTCATGGCGAGTCACAGAGCAATAGAAAATCAAAAGGCTCAAGAAAGGGAAGAAAGTAAGGTAGTGTACATCTGTTTTACCACAGGAGGCATAAAAACAGGACTGTGTAGCTACAAACACAATTATGAGTCCTCAGGCTATATCCACATACAGAAACCTCAAGATATGTCAGAGACATCTAAAAAATTAAAGGACTTCTCATGAGGAATCCTAGTCATTTGACTGATCAACACAGCACAGATACCCAACCTGTGAGGTCCGGCAACTCAGAATCACTCCCTCATTACTTGACACTTTCTCAGCTGGTCTCCTGGAGCTCACCTCCTGAGGGTTCCCTCCATGGCTCATGGGTGCTTCCTTCCCAATCTTGAGGGGATATTTAGCTTCCTCATCTACTAACCAAACTTGCTAAAATATTTTAAAAAGTTACAATGGGTTTTTTTTCCCTTTTTTTAGTTCCCTGTTAGACTCTAGATCTAGGTATTAAAGGAAAGAGTCATTGGGACAGACAGGTTTTTGAGGAGGATAAACGAAAAAGAAATTGTGTAAGAAAAAATGGGAAGGGCATGGTGGGAAGAGGAAAAGACACTTCCCATTAGAATTCCCGTAAGAATTATGCCTAATGGCTCACTATTTCCTTACAACAAAATAAACTTAAGGTGTCTTTACCATATTTTCAAATGATTTAGAGCAGTGACTATTCCACCCACCACGTAAGGACCATGTGAGCACACTGTGAGAGGGCCTGGGGACACAGCACAATAAAGGGTGGAATTTGCAGTCTGAAGCGTCATTTCATTTCCTCAACTAACAAGCATATCTTCATATAAGGAAACAGAATCTCCGATGCTAAGTAAGCTTGCCCAGGGTTACTAAACTGGTAAGTGGCAGGGATTTAAACCCAGGTCTATCTGATTCTAAAGCTGGATTCTTTCTACTCAACTATGCTAAGTCCTTATGGTAGCAGCAAATGGTCACTCTGACTCACATCTTTCACTCTGCTGACAATGTTTCATAACCTTTGAAACAGATCAAACTTGTTGCTTTTCTAGCAAAATTACCAAAAAGATAGAGTTAACTCTTATCAATCACCATCTCTCAGGATTTACAGGAAAACAAAACCATGGGCTCTTGAATGTATGAAACAGCTTTGTCCCTCTTACAGACAACAGATTGAGATAATTTATACTTAGAAATCATTATAAAACAGGGAAGCCCAAACAGATTGTAACAATAATGAACTATAATGTGCCAAGATTCAAAAACCCCAGAAAATTCTTTAGAAGGATTCTTCCTAATTACAGGCTCAACCCCCCTCCACTACTATTCTGAGCCCCAATTCCTTCTAAGTTCAGACATGTAAAAGGAAGACAAAAGCCTCCTGGAGGCTGGAGGCCATCCCCAGCACACCTGAACTCCGCCGTTGCTGTGAATGATTCGTGCTCAGTAATTGAGAACACTAGTAGAAAGCCTTCCCCACTCCGAAAGTAGTTGTCTCGAATGGCTGCATAGTCCTCTTGTCCAGCAGTGTCCAGAATGTCTATCTGGACTTCTTCTCCATCAAGCACGACTTTCTTTCTGTAACTGTCAGCTTTGGTAGGTTCATAGTCTTCAACAAACTGAGGAAATATATAACATTATCAGTAATCAACACAGTTTTAAGGGAAATAAAATGTGCCAAAAAAATAAATGTCAATATACAGATACTTAATCTATAAGTATGTGAGTATTGCAACTGAGTATTACTGTGTGCCTATAATGATCACACTATGTGTAAGGTGCTATAAAATAAAAATAACTTCCTATATAACATTTCTGTTCTTAATTCCTCAGTGCTACCATTTCTTTATTTTTTCTTTTTAAACAGGAGCTGATAATCCAATTTTACAGGTGAGAGAACCAAGCACACAGAAGAACACTGGGCAACATTACTGTCAGTATAAAATTATAATACAAACACTGGCAAGGGTGAGAAACAAGAGCTCCTATTCATAATCCACGGAGACTTAACTCACCTGAAAAGTAATTTGATAAGAGGTACCAAGAGGCTTAACTAATCATATGACATGATAAACTCCAAATGTATCAAAGATTAAATGTAAAAAATAAAACCCTCAAGTACTAGAAGAAAACGTAGGTGAAATCCCTTTAAAACCTTTAAGCAATGAAAGTATTTTTAATAATAATGACTCAATATCCAGAAGCCAGGTTAAAAAATATTTGATAAATCAGACTAAGTAAAAAAATAAACTTTTGTTTGGCAGAACACACTATAAACAAGGACCGATGACAAACAAGGAAAACGTATTTGAAGCCATATCACAAAGGTTTTTTCCCCCCCACAAAAAGGGAAGGGAAAAAAAGATCAAGAATCCAATGGGAAAAAGTGGCAACAAACATAAACAATTCACAGAAAAATAAATATTGATACATATGATATTAAACCCATGAAGAAATGTTCATACTCACTGATAAAGAAAACAAAAATTGTAACTATATGGAGATACCAGAATGGCAAAATTCCCAGTCTGACAACATACTCTGGAAAAGGCATTCTTATACATTGCTAGAAGTAGAGAACAGTACATCCTTATGGAGATGAACATGGCAACACCTGATAGAACTCGAGAAGCACTTATCCTGTGTCCCAAACTCAATAATGAAAAGACAAATTGACCAATGAAAAAATAGGCAAAAGATCTGAAAAGACATTTCTCCAAAGAAGATATACAAATGGCCAAGAAGTACATGAAAAGATGCTCAACATCATTAATCATTAGGGAAATGCAAATCAAAACCACAGTAAGATACACACCCCTGCATACTCAGCCACATCTCAGCTGACTCTGCTAGCCACTATAAGTCTGAGTGTTTGCTGCCAAAGTCTCCCTGGCACCAACCTCACCTTACCAGAAATAGCAAATAGCTTAAAAAAGTCTTCAAGTAGACAATGCAGGCATAGGTAGATACACTTTGCCTCCTTGCACAACCAAAAGAAAGACAACAAATTTGAATTAAAAAAACCCAAATTGCTAAAAAATCGAATTGCATGTAAGTCCAACAACCACGGAGTTAAAGAAGAAACATTCATCCAGACCAGTAAGAGGGGTGGAGATGGGGTAGAGAGGACTCACAGCAGGGCAAAGGCTGAAGGACCTGGCAGTCTCCCATTTGCATGCAGATAAACCAGGAGGAATAGCTAGGGAGCCAGACAGGCTGAGGAACCCAGGGTTCCAGCAGCATGGGGAAATAAAGCCTGAAAACCTCTGACTGAAAAAACCTGTGGGGACTGAGGAAGCAGGAGAAACTCCCAGCCTCCCAGGAGAGTTCATTGGAGAGACCCATAGGGTCCTGGAACATACACAAAACCACCCACCTGGGAATCAGCACCAGAAGGGTCAATGTGGCTTGTGGGCAGCTGGGGAAGTGACTGAAAGCAGGCCAAGAACCAAGAAAGCAGCTTTGTTCCCTCTTGGACCCCTCCCTGACATGTAACACCACAATAGCAGTGACGTGAGTTGCCCTGCCCTGGCAAATACCTAAGGCTCCACCCCTTAATGTAACAGGTACACCAAGACAAAGAAATATGGCCCAAATGAAAAAACAGATCTAAGCTTCAAAGGAGAACTAAGTGATGAAGAGAGAGCCAACCAATCAGAAGCAGAGTTCAAAACTCTGGTAATCAGGATGCTCACAGAAATAACTGAGTATGGTCCCAAAACAGAAGAAAAAGTGAAGGCTATGAAAGGTGAAATAAAAGAAAATGCACAGGGAACCAACAGTCGAAGGGAAGGAAATCAGGACTCAAGTCAATGATTTGGAGCAGAAGAAAGAAATAAACATTCAGCCAGAACTGAATGAAGAAACAAGAATTCAAAAAAATGAGGAGAGGCTTAGGAACCTCTGGGACAACTTTAAACTCTCCCACCTCCGAATCATAGAGGTGCCAGAAGGAGAAAAAAAAGAGCAGGAAATTGAAAACTTACTTGAAAAAATAATGACGGAGAACTTCTCCAATCTGGCAAAAGAAATAGACTTCCAGGAAGTCCAGGAAGCTCAGAGAGTCCCAAAGAAGTTGGACCCAAGGAAGCACACACCAAGGTACATCATGATTACATTACTCAAGATTAAAGAGAAGGAGAGAATCTTAAAAGCAACAAGAGAAAAGGAGACAGTAACCTACAAAGGAGTTCCCATCAGACTGTCAGCTGACTTCTCAAAAGACACCTTGCAGGCAAGAAGGGGCTGGAAAGAAGTATTCCAAGTCATGAAAGGCAAGGACCTACATCCGAGATGACTTTATCCAGCAAAGCTGTCATTTAGAATGGAGGGGCAGATAAAGTGCTTCCCAGATAAGGTCAAGTTAAGGTTCATCATCACCAAGCCCTTATTATATGAAATGTTAAAGGGACTTATCTAAGAAAAAGATCAAAACTACGAATAGTAAAATGACAACAAATTCACAACCAGCAACAACCGAACCTAAAAAAAAAAACCAAAAAACTAAGCAAACAACTAGAACAGGAACAGAATCACAAAAATGGAAATCACATGGAGGGTCATCAGTGGGGAGGGGGAGAATGGGGGAAAAGGTACAGGGAATAAGAAGCATAAATGATGGGTACAGAATAGACACGGGGAGGTTAAGAATAGTATGGGAAATGGAGAAGCCAAAGAACTCATTATACGTACGACCCTTCTTAGTTCACCCATGTACATGAACTAAGGAAGGGTTGCGGGGATGAAGGGAAGGGGTGAGGAGGTGAGAATGTTGGTTGGATGCGGGGTAGAGGGCAAAGGGAAATAAAGTAGAGGGAAAAAATGGAACAACTGTAATAGCATAACCAATAAAATATTTTTTTAAGTCTTCAAGTATGTTAGGCCAAGGATAAAAAGGTCAAAATCTCTGTGTAATTTTTCTCAAAGTCAGAACTTAGGAAAAAAAGAATTCTGGGACTGTGGCTCTGTCCACAATCCAATTTTCATGGCAATTCCACCATATAAACTAAAAGTTCTTTTAAACTAAGGGTAAAGCACTGGACCAGGAACAAAGAGTCTGAATGGTTTAGACCACGGGCATCCCCCACTATAGGACTAAGTTTCCCTGTCTATGAAATTAGGTTTGACTGGATCATCCCTCAGGCAGGAGTTATCACACCTGGCCATAGGTCAGAAATGCTAGAGGGCTTTATAAAAAGAAAGATTCCTAGTTCTCAACTCAAGAATTATTCAGAAGATATTTTTTTAAAAAGATCACCAGGAGTTCTATGGCTAGCGAGGTTTGAGAATCACTGCTAAGGTTTCTTCAAGTGCCAAAGTTATGCTTCTGAAACTATACTGTCCAATACAGCAGCCACCAGCCATGTGGCAAGTGCTCAGTAACCACATGTATTGAACAGTGTAGCTACAGAACATTTTCATCACTGCAGAAGGCTCCAATAGACAACAGTTTTAGAAATCAATTAAAAGAGTTCCCCTAACACACATGACTTCATCTCTATTCTTCCCTTGTTCTGATTTAACTTCATCATTTCTTAATAACTGCTGCCTTCCAATCCTCAAATGTTAACCTGTGAGAAAAACAGCCTAAGATCAAGCATAGCTTTCCTTCGTTTCTCTGAAGAAGCTAAAGAAAACAGCTCTGCATGCCTCTTTTCCCTCCCTCGTGCCACACACACATACAAACACACAATGAAAAATCCAAACGAGACTCCCAGCCTCCCACAGTGTGCAGCCGTGCTGAACAGAAGGATCCTATTCTCAGAGCTCTGCCTCTCATCCACAGCAGCACTATGGACACTGTGGACGGGATAGTTCTCTCCTGTGTGCTGTAGGATGTTAACAGCATCCCTGGCCTCTCTACCCACTAGATGTGAGTAGTACCTGCCCTCCAGTTGTGACAACCAAAAATACATGACATGGACAATTATTCATTCTTTAGGGGCACAAAATCCCCTCCCCTCATCTCATTAACAAACCACCTCTAATCCTACAGCCTTCAGCTTAATTCCTCTCCTCACCCTCTATTCTTCCCTAGTCTCCACTATAAAAGAAAAGTAAGGAATTTTTCCTAAGCAAATCAAGTTAATGAGCAAAAACAAAGACAAGGACTTCAAAATTTGCATCTCTTCTTTTATGCAAAAATGTGTGGATAAATTAAGCAGATTCTGCCAGATTTCCCTATTTTGGCCCCTACAACAAGATGAAGAAAAGCAAGCATAAAAAAACAAGTTTCTCATTATAAGAAAAAGCAGAGTTATAATCCCGGAAAGATTATGATTTTGGTCTGAAGTTTATTCATTTGGGGGTCCCTCTTTAAGAAAATACGAAAGTACACATATAATATTGGATAGAAAAGTGAATAACCAGAAGGAGAAATCAAAACTTATTATAAAAATCTTTTAATGGGCAAATACACCCTCTCAGGTGACCCTCGGTAAATATGCCTCTGTATGATGCCCTCCCCTTGAATTTAGGGGAAACTGTGACTGACTTCTCACCAAAAGAATGTCGCAAAGGGCATGAACACGAATAGCCCATGACTACATTTCCTTATGTAAGAATCTGTCTTAGCTAACCAGACAGACGTTCCTCCTGGCCTTGAAGAAATAAGCGGCCAGCGTATGAACACCTACAGAGAGGGCCTGTAGCAGAGACCTCTCACAGCTGTGGACCTCCAGCCTACGTTGTCCAGCTACCAGGGAGGTTGGACAAGGACCCACGCATCAGCTGAGCTCACAGCCACAGCTGACACTGTGCAGCATGCAGCCGTGTGAGTCCCTCAGCAAGGCACCCAGGTAAGCTTTGCCAGATTCCTGACCCCTGGAAACTGTAGGTAACGAATATGTGTCATTTTAAGCTGCTGAATTTGTGGTAATTTGTTATATAGCAATAGAAAACTAATACAAATAACACATTATAAAATCCAGCAAAATAACATTTTTATTAATTAAGTGCCTGGCATACCTCTAGGATACCTTCCTACTGTTTTGGGGGTTGCTGTATATTCTTTGATTATCTTGTCCTATACCAATGATTTTGAAATATTTCCTATAGAGAATTAAAAAAATAATTTAGTCTTTCCGGTAGTCTAGTTGATCTAAATTTCTTTTTTATTGATAATTTGGAAAGGTTTCTTCAACTTCACAACTACTTAACATTGCTAGCAATGAAACATTTAGGACTACTATCAAAATTAGGATACCTCTATCAAGCTTTCCTGTAAGACAGGGAAGAACTTTCCAGACCAGCTTCTAGCTCCTAATGTTTTTTTAAATACTTTTAAATTTTATCATTGTTTCAATCCCTGTTCCTCCCTCACAGCCCACCCATTCTGTGCCAGGTGTCAGAGGACACACACACCCCCTTAGGCTCAGCTCCTGCCACAGTGCCTGGTGAGTCGGCACAGTGGGCGGTTAAGAATTTTCCTGGAAGCCATTCCTCCACTGGGACAGCTGGTAATCACCACCAAAGTGTCTCTGAACCACATCAATATATACCACTAATCCCTAACTAAACATATCCTTAATCAGCTTCCCTCAGCTAAGTTCCCAAAATGCCTGTGGCCACTCCAGCACCACCCAGCGTTAAGAGGAGCTGGGCAGATGGAAAATCTAATGAAAAGGGATAATGACCTTAACTGACTGTGGTTCTGACGGCTTCCTTCCACAAATTTCGTAAAGCACGTGCCATGTGAAATGTGATGCAAGTGAGAGAGGTTCCGACAGTTAAGCTCTGATCCAAACACTCTAGTATCAGCAACCATCACCAAGCAGGGGTGCTCATCACCACAGAAATCAAGCCTGTGTTGTCACACTGGACTCAGCACCAGTAACATTACCCACATCAAGTGACGGAAGTTTGGGGCAAGGGTAGTGCATGCTTCACCTTGCTGCAAGGAGAACCTGATGTCTATCACTTGAGAAAAAAATTAAGTCTTATGACAACTTAGCTCTCCTTCCAATAAGTCCTAAAATTGACTATCACAAAGCTAAGTACTGGCCTGTTCTTTAGAAATAACTGTACAAAGGTCCCCCTCTCCTCACTTGCTCCAGCCAGAAAGACAGCTCAAATAGTAACAGTGGAAATAATGCAAGTAGGGGCCCCTCCAATCCCTGCCAGAGTTGAAATTAACCAAAAAAGCAGCAATCCAGATTTTATGCAGGCAAGGCCCCTTATAAAACTATTCAGAAAGCACTTCACATGAGTTTGCCCCGTGATCCTCCATGCACGTGGGGGAACAGGCACGTGTACACTGCTGGAGAGGGGACACTGCCACGGCAGACAGGAGGACAAAGGCGGGCTGTGCCCGGTATCGCTTACCTCATCATACATGAACTGAAGCGTCAGGGCCGACTTGCCAACCCCTCCACTGCCAACCATGATCACCTTGTGCAGGGCCAAGGAGCTCTGGCTCTTACTCTTATTTGCAGCCATCCTGCTGGTTTTCTGAGGTTGTGACACAGACAGAAGACCCCGTTGAAGAACTGCCAATGAGAAACACAAAAACTTAGAGGCGGTTTGGTGTCAACCCAAGTGAAGTACATATACTCCAGAAAAGCCTAATCCAGACATTCCAACAGACAGTAATTCTTCTCGGCTCCAGGTAGAGGTGAAGCCCACTGGCAACTATGGAAGTCACTTACCACAGCAGGGCCAGAGCAACAGCAAGTCAAGAGAGAAGAAATGGAGATGGGCCTGTGTCATGGGGGAGGGCAGGGAGACCACCTGCCACTAAAGGTCGATGTGTCCTCAGCACTGCTTCACCGAAGGGAGATGCAGTTACTCCGAGCCCCAGTGCCCTAGCCTACCCCCAAGTCATCTGGAGCTACGGGGAACACCAGGACTCAGGGGCCTCACTCTCTGTATCCTCACTCCACCCCGACCCCGTACCTCTCCCTCCCATCACACACCCCCACATGGCCCTCAGAGACTGGAGACTCAGAGGTCACCTGAAAAGGGTAAATACATGTATTACTTTATAATAAGTACCCCTTCATGACACATGATAGAGTTAAAAGAGAACTATATTATTTAAGTGCATTTAAAGTGATGAACTGAGTTAAACTTTCCAAAAAATAACAATCCCATTAGTCAAAATCAGCTTCACCTCACAGAATGAGATAAAATGAGTAGAGTACCCCTTGAATTGTGGGAAGATAAGGTATTCTGAACAAGTGAATTTAACAGATAGTACCTAGAACTAATTCCAACCCAAGTGGCAATTTTTTAAAAAATATTGTATTTATTTGCTCCTAGAGAGAAGGGAAGGGAAGGAGATTTAGAGGGAGAGAAACATCAATGTGTGGTTGCCTCTCATGCGTCCCCTCCTGGGGACCTGGCCTGCAACCCAGGCATGTGCCCTGACTGGGAATTGAACCAGCAACCCTCTGATTCGCAGGCCCATGCTCAATTCACTGAGCCACACCAGCCAGGGCCCAAGTGGCAATTTTTATTTTAATAATTTGTGTGCAAAAATCTCTCTACTTCACGTATAAACAGAGTAAGGAAAAAGGACATGGGCCCTAGTCTGGCTCTGCCATTTGTAAGCCATGTGATCTAGACCTAGTCATTTAATTCCTCTAAGCCAGTTTTCTTATCTCTGAAAACTAGTAAACCACCAACCTACCTTGCAGGATTTTTCTGAGTATTAAAATGACATAACATGCCCTGGCTGGTGTGGCTCAGTGGATTGAGCACTGGACTGCAAAGCAAGGAGTCACTGGTTCGATTCCCAGTCAGGGCACATGCTTGGGTCCCCAGTAGGGGGCGCAGGAGGAACAACCACACATCAATGTTTCTCTTCCTCCCTTCCCCACTCTCTAAAAATAAATAAATAAAATCTTTAAAAAATAATAATAAATAAAATGAGATATACGTGAAAGACCTAAGCACAAAGACTAGAACACACTAAAAACTTAATAAAGGTTGGTTTTCTTCTGACAAAGTAACTGAAAATACCCTACTAGAAAAATAAATATATATAATATACATACAAACCCAAATCATTGGGTTACATAAAACAACATCATTTATAAAACAGTGGTTTCCGTCTCTGGGTGCACAATGGAATCACTTAGAGAGCTCTCAAAACATCCTGATGCCAGAGATTCTGATGGAGTTGGTCTGAGATGCAGCCTGGGCTGAGAACATCTGAAAGCTTCCCAGGTGACTGTATTGTATTATAGTAGACCTCCAAGGTGAGGAACATCTTGTACAGTCGAGCTTACAAGAAAGTAAGAAAGCTCCATGCTTGGCAGGAAAAAAACAGCAGTTAAGAGCTGGCATTTCTGCAGCCCTGGACGGCTGCTATTCTAGGTAATTTAGGATTTAATAAACACACAGGGCTCGCAGACAAGCCCTGTGCCAGGTGGGACTTAGAACTGAGAGAGCTCTTCTGATTTGAGATGTGGAAAGATAAGATCCTTGAAGGAGCACACCTTCAGGTAAAGAACGGACCAGAAAAACATCCTTCACCAACAGGGAAAGATGGCAAGCAAGCTTGAGCTCTGACTGCAGGGAAGCGTATTCTGAAAATCTGTAACCACAGCACTCCTCCAAAGCCAAGAAATTCACACAAAAAGTAATCCCAGGCTGGTCACAATGCTGGAAACCGAGGCAGAGTGCAAAACACAACCTCTCTGTGGGGACAACACGCAGTGAAAACAGCTCAGGAAATTCATAGCTAAAGCCCACAAACAGGAACCCACCAAACCTATGACATCTAAGAAAATCACCCCACAGAGGAGTCAGATACGTAACAAGTAGGACTTGTCAGATAGCTATTAAAAGAAGCATTAGCTGATCATTTTAAACAAAATCAAAATGTAAGAAAAATTACATTTTCAAAAGACCAGGAGTTGAACAAGAAGCACTCTGAATGTCTAAAATATTTTTTTAAATATTTAAAATGAAAAGTAATAAACAGTGTAGGGGAGGCAAAACAAACCCATCTTAGGTCACTGGCAGAGGCTCCAAAATTAGACTGACAAAAGGCAGATTCATGAGAAAACAAAGAGAAGTGAAAAGAAAAAACAAACAAACTTATTAACATGTGTGCGTCTTGTGCGCATGCACGCGCACATGCGCGTGCACACACACATACAAACACGCACAGGAGACCGCAGTGATGAGCAATCGCCGGGGTTGATTAGAACCTGGGCTTACAAAGCATCTTAACAAAAGAACAATACATTTTCTAGAGAAGTGACAAAACACAGGAAAGAGGCTTTGCACTTGAAGGGGTGGCAAACTGTGGGAAGGTAAATGCAGGGAAACTAATAAAAGGTGAGGGTGAGCAAGGTTTGTTATGCAGATTCCTCTGGTGCTTCTCTGGGCTCACCAACATCTAGAGTTGTCTCAGTGAGTAGGAACTGCCCTTCCCTTCCCACAGAAAGGGGAAGGCAGCTAGTGTCTCTTCGTGTCGATATCTTTCTCAATTGCCTTTAGCTCAAAACAATCCTTATGCCAAAGTGGCAGATTTTAGGGTGGCATACTCTAAATCCTGTCAATCATTAGTAGAAAGTTTACAAAATACACAAAACTATCTTTAAGGGTTAAGTCTTCAAGAAAAGGTTTACTTATGCTCAGCCTGCTCCATTTAATAAGGATAGATAAAATACATGAAAAAAATATACAAAACTACATAAATATGATCTGAAATTGGTTTTAAATATAGGAATACATAGACTGAAATACTAGCAAGAAATGCACTGCTAATAGTGAATACCCATGGGCAGCAGGACCACAGGTGATTCGCTCTCCTTTCTAAGGGTCGTCGTCACTGCTGCCACCAGTGGAGACGGTCTGCTTCCTTCCCCCGTCCCTTGACCATCTGTTTATTCGCCCACACTGGGCCTTCTTTTCACTCTAACTTTTCTAATTATGTGCTTTTTAATAAGAATTCTAAGCTGTAGGAGACCGTTCTGTGTGGCATGGACTTGATAGGGGACTCAAGACTTGGAAAATTTTAGCTTAAGGTAAAAAGCTGTAAGTCTAGCAAGTAATGTGTATGTTAATCTTTTGTTTCAGAAACTATAGATAAGGCCCATCCTGGCTCCTGGGAAAAGCAGCCAACCTCCTGGGGCACTGGCTAGAGATTACCACCTAGGGACAAGTTGGAGGCATCCTGGCATTTTGTGTGACCACCCCCCTCCTTGGGAACAGCTAACTGCCAAGAACAGGAATGCTGCAGCTTCCCTCACCTAATCCTCCCTGAATTTCAAAGCCATCAACGAACCTTGTTTGTCCTCCCCCACCCCCTTATAAAAGATCTGGCCAGTAAAGAGAAGATAAGGTGGTTTGTTAGGGTATGAACCCACCATCTTCTCAGATCGCCGGCCATCTGAATAAAGCGCCCATAAAAGATTCAATCGCTGTCACTGCTTATTGGATTTGGTAGTGACAGGCAGCCCGAACGCCAGTGTCTCTTCTGGTTACAGGCTCAGCTCCCACTCGGAGATGCACAGGACTCACGCCCACGGATAGGTTCTCCCATGGGGAATCAGGCCTGCAATGTGCCTAGGCCACTTTGAGTCTTGCTCTTGCTAAAAAAACCCCTCACCCTGAATTAAGGACATTTACTGCAAAGTAACTTCCTAAAATCCATGCTAAACCTTCCAAGGATGGTTCAACCACTTTTGCCTTTTCATCTGCAAATATCCCTCTTCTGTGATGTTATTAGCAGCATCAGCTCCTTTGTTTTCTATGAAAGGTAACCACCTAAAGTGAACCTGTGCATAGTAAATGAGGACCATCATGTAATGTGCTGAGGGGAGAAATATAGGCCTGTCATGGCGGAGGCCGTGGCTTTTGCTCCTCTTGAGAGAAAAGCCATGCTGTCCCTTTTCCTCCACCGGACTCAGTAGTCCATGTGAATGTCACATTTCATCCATAATGACGCGGACACTGTGGGCTGGTGTCTGCATCAGTAAGCCATTAACTAGATAATTATGTGCATTTGAGTTGTGACTAAAATAGAGTAAGTGGGGTAAAGGAGTAGGCCCGCCCAAAAGGCTTTAGTTTAGGAAGTGAAACTGCTTCTCGCCTAGTTTTTCTGGTCCACAACTGTTTCCCATAGAGCTGAGGGTAGGGAATGAGGTTAGAACCCCCCTCCCCCCAACCAGTAAGTTGTCACATAATTTCTCTGAAGCAACCTTGCTGCTAAGAATTATTATAGCTGTTTTAACAAATGGACAGGAATAATTTTCTAGGTTGAGGAGGGGGGCTTTTATAAACACATGTAATTCTGAACTGTTATTTTCAAAAGCACAAAATCAATTTTCTTAAAAGAAATCACAAACAAACTGAAGGCTGTTCACCAAATTCACAGACATTTGTCAAAATGTGCTGAAAGCTCAAAAACTGAAATAACCGTGGTGGCTACTTCCGATCCATAGAACTGTGTCAGTGAACCTGACGTGACAAGGGGGTAAGACAGGAGAAAGGCTGCTGAGTGCCCATCACTGAACTTACCCTGGAAACTGGAAATGCTTCCTCCAGACTCCTATCATGGGAGAAAATAACCTGCTATTTGTTTAAACTACTGTTAGTCTATTTATTGTTGTTTTTGTTTCACCTGTACCAAAAGCATTCCAAAAACAGTGTTTGCACTCCAGAAACTCAAAGTCTAGTGGTTCGGGCAGATTAGTAAATGAATGTAGTACAGGACGAAAAATCCTATGGCAGATATATGCAAGGGGTGCTCTGGGAACACAGGAGAAACATGTAAATCAGACTGGATGGTCAGGGAAATTTTAAGGGAGCAATGTAAGAACTGGTATTTGAACAGATAAAGAGAGGAGGAACCATACAAGGAAGAAAAATAATTAAGAAGGCTTAGGAAGTTCATGTTGATAATCTGTGTTTATTATAGATATGCCTAGCCAATATATACATTATTAAAAATAATATCAGAATCCTGTTCCTCAACATTTTATTATGAGAAGTTTCAAGTTTTAAGAAAAGTTGAGAGAACTGCACAGTGAATCCACGCACCCAGCACCTGGACGCTACAAGTCACATTTTGCTCCACTTGCTTCACCACACACACAGTCATCCAGTCCCTCCACTCACCCATCGGCCGCCTTATTTTCTGACATATTTCATGTGAGTTACAGACATCAGTGCAATTCATCCCTGATTTCGGCATTCTCAGCATATACATCTTTTTATTTTGAAAATCAATTATAATTCACCCATTGCCTTCACTAACAACATCAGAACTCTCTAAGGGGCTTGCAATCCTGATCTCTTCAATGAACTATTTGCACCTTAGCCAATACTTGAAAAGCACAACACAGCCCTGGGCCCATAAGACCACATCCTGGCATGGCTCTCAGAGAGTCAGAGAAGTCTTTTACAGGGGACTAGAGAAACATACCAACAGACACCCTTGAATATGTACCTACTTACTAACAGAGAACCTCTCTAATTTGATTCATTTCTGTCCCAAAAAACACTTAAGTACTACTTTGTGCCAATCTGTGGGTCTGTGCCCTTAGAAAACTCAATCTCCTAAGGAAAGATATTTTAATATGTCCCACAGGCAATGATAAAGATAGTACATGGCATACTGTAAAGCATAATGAACTCTGGAGAAAGAGAATCAGAAAAGGCTTCAACACTGACCAGGAGTTCATTCAGCAAGTGGGAGGGGGCATCTCCCATGCATCACAGAGAGCACCTGCAAAGCAAAAAGGCATGAAACATCATAGTGGGTCGAGGTACCACAGAATATTAAAGCATAAGGTATGGTGGGGAAGTGACTGGGTGGTGAGTCTCAAAAGATATGACGTGTTCATCTACAAATGAGCTTAAAGTGTTGTCCTAAGAAATGCATCCTAGAGAAAAAGAAGGGCCATTGCAAGGTCGGCACCCTGGCCCAACTTCACTTGTACGGCATTGAATTGGTAAGAAAAAACAAACACATTTAGATGGCTTGGCAGGGAGGCAAGAAAGTTGGGAAATGCTTTTTATGTAATGTTCTATTACAGTAATATTAGATGAGGCTCTCTACCATTTAGCATTAATTCAAATACCAGAACACATATTCACTTGAGAAGTAAAACTCTGAAAGCAAAGCACAGTATATAAACCATGCAGAGGAGTGTTAGGAGGAATGGGGTGGTGTCTATGGAACCTTAGTCTTACAGGCTAATACAGTCATTAGCCTTTTGCTAAACTTAAGCTAGGAGAAAATGAGCTGGTAGGTAGAGTCCAAATACCACCTTGTCTGTATCATAGGGTTGTCATGAAAATCAAATAAAAAGTTGAAAATGAAGAGAAAAACTTCCTCCTTCAGCACCCCATACAACCCCAGTGTCCTGCACAACACGGGGCACAAAGTCACATAGGAATGAGCCAACACTGCACACACGCAAAGGGTGGAGTTCAGCACCTTTTCCCCAGAGAGTGTGATTTGAGGTGATCTGGACATTATTAGGAGGTCTAATCATAACTTGGAGTCTCCCGAAACAGTATCCACATTTTTAATCCTTTAAATAACAGTAAAAAAGGAAGACAATCCTAATCTGAGACAACTGAAGCACCAAAATAAGGAAAGTAATAAAAACACTGAAAACTTAGGAATTCATGAATCCATATCTATAATAAATATTATACGCAAGGGAGAGGGGAGGGCTCTTGCTTATAGTAGAACACCAAAGGCAGACTGAAAAATGTAAAGGGTGCATCTGAGTTGAAAAATCAACATCTTGCAACTATTATAGTAAAGATTGGTTCAGGCAAGAATCATTAGTAGATGCTACATCTAAAGGGAAGATTTGGATGAGTAACAAACTATCTATATGCATAGTCTTTTTTTTTTTTTTACAATTTTCTCATTGTTTTTCAAGTACAGTTTTCTGCCTTTTCCCCCCTTATCTGCATAGTCTGAAAGTGTCTCCACAGATTCCTTATGAATCAGAGTCTTCAGTTGAACAAGCAGCGAAGTTTACTGACACTAGTATAAGTGTAAAGGCAAATCCCAATTATTCATGCAACCCAAATTAGGAACAATCTGATCTCAATTAGGGTCACACAGGAACCTCCTCTAAAAAACAGTACTCCTAATATAAAGTAACACAAGAAATAGATGCATCACAGAGATTGTGAATGCTGAATAATGAAAAGGTAAAACTGTCTATTCAGTAGACATCATTTTCATTCATATCGAAAATCAACATGGGCCCTGACTGGTGTGGCTCAGTAGGTTGCGCATCATCCTGCAAACTGAAAGGTCACCAATTCTACTCCCCGTCAGGGCACCTGCCTGGGTTGCAAGAGGCAGCCGATAGATGTTTCTCTCCCCCTCCTTCTCTCTCCCTAAAAATAAGTAAAGAAAATCTTTTTTAAAAGTCATTTTAAAAAAGTCTTATTTCTTACCATGTAACACCAAATTATTACACAGCTGTAACAAAACAAACCAAGGGACTGTGTAAATGAGTGTGCCACTGTGTGTAAGAATGTGAGTTGACAACACCTCACTTCCTGCACTGAATCCCAACACCACTGTCATTTTAACAACACAACACAAACTTGTAGTTATCTGTCTCACAGGCACTCCTTGCTCGGGGACATAGTATCTTACTCATATGTGTCCCCAGGGCCTACAATTCTAGCCTACAGTGTATTAGAGATCTAGAAATGCCCAGAGATAAAGGAATTAATGACTAATGAGGGAAGAGTTTTAAGAAGTAAAAATAAGGATATATATTAAACAATATCCCATCACATACACTACACCACATTTCTCATCAAAGTTCCATTAAGAAAATGAGTGTTCTATTCTGAACAATGATTCTTTTTATTCTAATTTTTTTATTTTAGTTTATTCAGTACAGTTTCTATCCTTTATTCCCATTCCAGCCCACCCACCCATTCCTCCGCTCCTCCCTCCCCTTTCCAACACCCCTAGATTTCTCCATGTGTCCTCTATATTTGCTCC
>CM052541.1:81905047-81951691 GCA_028533065.1 Trachops cirrhosus
GAAATAAGCCAGGCAGTGAAAGACAAATACCATATGATCTCACCTTTAACAGGAACCTAAACAACAAAACAAAGAAGCAAGTGAAATATAACAAAAGACACTGAAATAGAGTTGTCAGTGACCAGAGGGGAGAGGGGAGGGAATTTCAGGGGAGAAGGGAAGGGTTTACAGGAACAAATATAGAGGACACATGGAGAAATCTAGGGGTGTTGGAAAGGGGAGGGAGGAGGGGAGGAATGGGTGGGTGGGCTGGAATGGGAATAAAGGATAGAAACTGTACTGAATAAACTAAAATAAATATTAAAAAAAAAAAAAGAGAGAGAAGGCAGGGGGAGAAAAACCCTCCTCTTTGAAGGGACTGGCCACTGGAGGAGGGAGACTGCCCAAGCAGCCAGGCAGCTCCTGACTCAGCATAAGGGAGCTTGTACAGAACATGTGTGACTAGAGACTTTGCCCCCTTCCTACTAAACATGTCAACCAAAAAAGGGGAAAAGACAAATATGACTGACACTGGTCCTCATTAATTTAAAAGCTCAACACTCCCACTGACTTTCAGAGCACATGGGATTCTGGGTGAAACTTTTAAACAAAAGAGAGACAGAAACTCACTCTCAGGTCTCTTGGCCCTTTGGCTTCTTTGACTCTTGCTTTGCCCTGCACGGGCAGGAGCAGCATCTGCTGGGATGGCTTAGGCCTTAGGCCGTGCACAGCTGGAAGCCAGTTCCTAAAGACAAGGTCCCACAGAAATACGTCCCTTGCTGGGCTCCAGCCCTTGGGACACTACCACCCAATACAACATGGCACATGGGTCCTGGACTACTTCCACTTTCTCGCTCTAAGAACACGCGAAGACGTGAGCTGAGACACTCCTCACAAATGAAGCTTCCCCTGAACTACTGTCTGGAATAATCTGACAACACAGCCCAGACCCTAAAAAGACAGGAACTGCTACAAGGCAATGACAACTCTGACACACACACACACACAAAGGCATAAAGCTCTAGAGACAAAGACCCATTTAAATAACAACCTTAAACTATAGATAAACAATAATGAAAAACTTCTGGACATGGATTTGAACTTTAATCTTCCTGGGGATGACTGATTTTCTGTGCTTTACGGAAAAGGTGGACCCAGTCAGCTCGAAGCAAAAATGTTCCCAGACCCCTCAAATCGGGAACCCTATTAATAAAAACCTATTTCCTTTCCCCCAAAATCTTCATATTATACATATACATGGCAACAAGTGACTGGACCCTATACTGCCCAACTGTAAGATGACCTTACCCCATTCTCTCTTACAGAAGCCTTTAAGCACGAACTCCCTCATCACACCTCCACCAAATCTACAAACCTGTCTCCTCCTTGCCTGTCTCCTCCTTGTCTCTGGCTACATGGAGAGGACACTCCTGCTCTTAGCAAAAGCCATACCCTCCGCAAAGACATTGGACTGCATACGCCCACCACCCCAAGCCCTGCAGCGTCATCCCAGCCATCATCCTCTTTTCCTGCATCACCAGTCAGTCTTTACCTCTCTGCAGAATCATCTCCCAACAGCCTACAGCCTCCTTTATTTAATCTTCATCCTGAACACTCACATTTTTGATTCCTACATGTCCCTTTAGCAGGTGACACAATTTCTCTATAGCCCTGGTTATAACACCTCTCCTCAAACTTTTATGTAGATACAAAGATTCCTAGGAATCTTGTTAAAATGTATATTCTAATTCAGTGGGCCTGGGGTGGAGCCCAAGGCTTTGCACTGCCAACCTGCTCCAAGATGATGCTGCTGGCCCACAGACCCCACTCGAGTGGTAAGGCTGTGCTTCCTTACTACTTCATTGATGAAGTGCCTTCTACTCTGGCTTCCTTGCCCAGCACAACTTCATGGAAACTAGTTTTGTCAAAAACACTAATAAACTCCATGTTGCAAATGCCTATATAAACATTTCTTTCTCCTCTCCCATCATCTCCCCCTCCTCCTTTGAAAAATGAGCAAGTAGCAAATGTGACAACACTTTGCCTAGAAAGGGGAAGACCCTTAGCAGGCCAATTCAAAGATCCCCCTGGGTATCTCCCTCCAGTCTGTCGCTCCAGCCTCCATAGCACCACATCCTCCCACAGTGCTTGTGGTTTCTCTAGCATCTCGTTTTCTGTGTGGTCTACTAGGTCTTCTTCCTTTACCTGGCTTCTAAATGTCAGTGCTCCTCAGAGCTCAGTTGTACACCCTTCTCATCTCTATGTTCTCTCGCTCCGTGATCTCATCCATACCAACAACTTTAGGTGCAGCTCCCCAATTTTTCCAATGTAGCCCAGATCTCTCTCCTGACCTCCAGACGCGTATCCTTCGGTCTAACCGCCACTTCTCCCCACATGGGTACCCGGCAAGAATCTCACACCATTCCCAAAATGATTCCTGATTCTTGCCCCCTCCCCCACCCCTTAAAATCCACAGCTCCACTAATCCCATTTACTAGTTACTGGAGTAACTAGTCATATACAAGGCATTACTAAAAACCAAAAACCTGGGAGTTCTCTTTGATTCCCTTTGCCTCTCCCCCAACTCAATTCATGACCAACATGACTACTTATGAGGCAGGATAGTAACAAGCTAGAAAAATTTCTTGGCAAGTGGAATAGGGAAACTGAGACATAGTTAAAAGACCAAGCAATTTACAGTCAGAAAATAAATCCCAAGGTCTTATCTTCCCTAACCAAGGACACTTAGGAACTAATGGTTTACACATTCCAGACCAGCAGGGGGCAGACCCACCTCAGTCCCAGTCCCTCTTTGTCCCTCTTTGGTCACATTCCTTGAAGGTGAAAATGACCAGAGAATGACCCTTGATATGCTCATTTTGATGTATCAGCATATAAAGGACACAACTGGAAAGTTAATGAATATACTATGGAAATCCTCCCTTGAGGACCCTCCTAAAATTCCCACCTTTAGAAAACAGATAAAAACCCTTAAGACAAAGAACCTAGAGCATACCCACACCTTCTCCCCCACCTTCTTTCCTCAGGTGTGGGTCCTTGCTCTCTTTCTCCTAAGCTCTCAGGGTCCCCACGAGACTTGCAACCAGGAGAGCAGCTGGCAAGGGCAGGCCGTCCTGGGCTGACCACCTGAATCCATTTCCAAGGATCTTCCTTTTGCCTCTGTAACTTGTTTCCTGAGCCCACGTACTTCTCACTCACTTCTTCCTCTGTGACTTCCTTTCTAAAGGGCCAAGGCAGCCTCACCTGGGCACAACTCTTCCTCACATTTCCAAAAGGCCAAGGCAGCCCCACCTGGGCTCAGTCCTGTTGCTGTGATCTTGCCTCTTCTGTCTTAAGCCCTTTCTTTGTCTCACTGTCCCCAGCTTTAATAAAGGTACTCTCAAAATCACCTGGACTCATGTCATGAAATCCTTCCTACACAAAGTCAAGAAACCATTCATTCCAGACAGTGCCGGGGCGGACCCGCCTTGGTCCCAGTCCCTTTCCAGTGACAATTCTACTGATTCCATCTCCAAAATAAAGTTTAAATCCCCCGCTTCTTCCATCTCCTCAGTCACACCCCAGTCCCAGCCTCCAACCACATAACAGCCACATCTTCCTAACTGACTTCTCAGTGCTACTTTAGTTTCTCTTCAACCTGTTCTCCACAGAGCCTGTACTGTGAATTTTCTAAAACTGCAAATAAAAGTGTGCTTAGAGTTCTTTTAGTGACTAATGGCTCACCATGAGTAAAATCCGAACCCTCTGCTCTCCATGGCCTACAAGACCACACATCAACCAGTCCCTAGCCACTTTTGTCTTCCAGTTCCCAAGCAGGCCAAGTGCTCCAATCCCTTTCACCCGCTCTACTCTCTTGTAGTATTGCCTTTAGGAAGACCTGAAGCAAGACACAATCAAGAAACTGAAGAAAGATCCTTGTGGCTGCCTACAGCAGAAAGAAAAAGACAGAGTCTAGTATGAGAGGAAACTAGAGGAAAGTAAGAGCCAGGTCAATTATAGCTCAGTAAGCCCAGTGGTTTAGAGATTTTAGATTTTTTACTGAAAGCACTGGAAAGCCATTAAAGTGTTTCTAGCAAATAAGTAACATAATTAGAATTCATGTTGAAAAGATTGTTCTAACTACAGTATGGAAAAACAGAGAGGTCCCAAGCAGATGTGGGAGATGCAGAAGGCCAGGCCAGAGACAGTGGCAACCTAAGGGGATGACAGAAGACATGGGGAACACAGCTAGATTCTACAACTACTTAGGAGGCTGCAATACTGTGACTTTTAAGAAATATATTTTGGTTTACGCTAATGAGGTGACTTTTGGAAAGCACGTAAGTAGTGGGGAGCTGGGTGCCAGGGGAACCAACCTTGAACAGAGGGTTGGAACTTTCAGTCCCACTCCCTAATTCCTGGGGAGCAGAGAGGGGCTGGAGGTTGAATCAATCACCAATGGCCAATGATTTAATCAGTCATAACTATGAAATCCAAAAGGAGAATGTCAGGGAGTTTCCAGGTTGGGGAACCAGAACACTTCCAGGTGGCATCATGCTGGGCCCCAAACTCCTCGAGGACAGAAGCTCCTTTGTTCAGGACTCATCCTATATTGATCCATGTCCTTTCATATTCTTTGCCATAAATCGGTAACCTAGTGAGTAAACCAGTTTCCTCAGTTCTGTGAGCAACTCTAGAAAATTCATTGAACCCAAGGAGGGAGTTGTGGGAACCTCTGATTTACAGCCAGTGGTGGGTCAAGAAAGTACAGATAACAACCTGGAGACTGGCATCTGAAATCCAAGGAGGGGGTCATGGGAACCTTCAATCTGTAGCTGCTTGGTCAGAAGCACAGGTAATAACCTGGGCTTACTACTAGTGTCTGAAGTGGAGGGCAGTCTTATGAGACTTAGCCCTCAACCTGTGAAATTTGAGGCTGTGTCCTGATAGAGTGTCAGAACTGAGTTGAATTGGAGGACACCTGGCTAGTGATTGAGAATTGCTTGGTGGTGCGGGAAACCCTTCCCCACCCCAGCCCCACACCACACTGGTATTGGGTATAAAAGCTTTTTAGAAGTTTTTTTTTAAAAAAAGGCAGAACTTACTGAACAGATATAATTGGAGACTTTTTTTTTAAGGCTTACTATGTGAGAACTACCACATTGGCTAAAATCCTCTCCTAATACTAGGATCAGATAACCCATAATAAATGACTGGCCACCAATCCTTTCCTGTTTTTATTAGGAGGAAGTGGGTGGATGAAGGAGGAGAATGATGGGAGAGGTAGGGTGAAAGAAAAGAAAGATAAGTTCTTTCTTTCCTAGCTCACAAGTTAAGGCAACGGATAGGGAAAGGGCCAAAAATCTCAGAAGTAAGGAAATTAAACTGTGCTGACTTTTTGGGGCTGCCTAATGGTGATTCTAAGCGTCTTCAACTGGGTCTGGATGAACAAAAATGATTCTCAGAAGACTTCATTATCTGAAGTTACAAGTTAACATGATTTGTGAACTCTCTTGTTATAAATATGCTGGATTCAAAGGATTTTGTTACATGAAAACATTAGAATGTTTAAAGATGAAAGGAAAATCAGAAGTCATTTAATGAGGCTTCAGGTTCAGGACTCCTTAACTTTCCTCTCTAACTACAGACACCTCAGAAAGGTTTCACTGAGAAGCTAAAAGAAAAAAGCCCGTCAAGCCAGATACAATTAAAATGTATCCAGGTTTCAAAAGAGAAGAAATATTGTCCAAAGATTTAAAATAACTGGGGGCGGGGCTTTGATTTAGGTTCACCAAGATTTTTTACATTACTTTGCCAGTGAGTTTTATTTTTAAAAATACACAGATGATTAATGACTAATTTTAAGCTATTCATCAAGGAGATCATGTTGGCAATATTTTTAATCAATTTGTTTTAGGATTAAAAAAACTCAGCTATTCCATTTGGTTTAGGGGCAAGATTTAAATTTCTAATTTCGATATTTGGCTAATTAATTCTAGCATCTGACCATGACAAACAAGAAGAAAGTAAAATATTAAAAGTTTCAAGAAGAGTAAAAACTCTTGCTATATTTTAACCTCCTACAGTACATACTTTAGTATGCATATGAAACAAAGATTTTTTCACAATAATATAAGGTCTAAACCTGAAAAAAGAAATTGTGGGAGCTGGCATCCAAAATGCCAGTGACCCTCAGGCTCCCCTTGTGTGGTCCGTCCCTCCCTCCCACATTGCACCAGGTCTGGTCTATGTGCCGGTAGAAGTGATGGTCTGTCACTTCCAAGATTAGATATGAAGATGCTGCAATCTCTATCTTGACCATCCTCTGTCTTTCTCTCTTTCTGTTTCTCTCTCTGTTTCTCTCTGTCTCTCTCAGATCACTTGCTCCGGGGAAAAGTTACCATGTTGCAGAGTCCTATGGAGAAGCCCACATGGTGACGAACTCAGGCCTCTGGCCACGAGCCCTGTGAGTGAGCCATTTTGGAAGCAGATTCTCTGGCCCAGTCACACCTTCAGATGGCTCCAACCTCAGGAGAGACCCTGAGCCAGAAACACCCAGCCGAGCTTCTCCCAGATTCCTGAACTTCAGAAACTGTAGCTATAACTGAGAACTGAGATAATAAATGTCTGTTGTTTTAAGTGGCCATGATTGGCATGATTTATTACACAGAGGTAGAAAATTAACTCAAAAGACAAACAAACATTTTAGAGGACCAAACTACTAAATTTCTTTTAACTCATGCCATATGCTAAGTAAAAGTATGTAACTTGGGCTATTTTAATTTGGGTCTGACCTAATTTAGTAGTTTCTATGTCAACCCCCAATCTAGTGGACCTAAAAGATGCTATATATAAGTTGCCCACAAACCAGTGACAAAAGCAATGATGACAATAATATATTATAATTATCAATTAATAGCACCTTATTCTGCATTTATACTTCAATTTCTAAAAAGCAAAAAAACCCCTAAAGGTTAGCCTACAACCATAACAGAGAACATTCAGTTCTCTGTAAGCAGTTACTTTCTTTAAAAGTAACATACACTTGAAATTCATACCTGGCTGGCATTTTGTAGTTGGCCACAGTAACTACATACTTTGGGGTTTTGATACATGCAGCTTCCACACTCTCTTCATCTTTCTTCTCACTCTCACTCATCCAAAAGCTCATACATCCTCTGGCCTACTGGCCCCTCTACCATTGAAATATCTAAGAATATGTACACATATACACCCATACTTGTGTTCCTAGGTACCAAAAGAACTGAGGAGCTAAAGGTCAAATATTACTACTCAAGGTCAAATATTATCTCCAAGGCCAGATATTTATCTGGTGTTGGTTAGATCGGTGAGTCTGTAACAAGCAGATAGCTGATACACAGTAAATATTAGTTGCCCTCCCCCTCCTTATCCACCCTACCATCCTCCCTGTGAGCTCCATTTTCTCTGGTACTCTGGCTCTCTGATTCAGACTTATCCTCAGCCACATGAATTCACTTAAAAAAAAAAAATCCAGGTGTCTTGCATATGTAAGCCCGGGGGCTATCTGTTTAGAAGTACTTGTAGCCAATGAAAAGTAGGACTCTTGCACATCTTGGGACATATACACTAGAAATGTTAGAAGAGTTCACCAAGGTCTCTTCCGACAGTACAGTTCCAGGTTGCTATATTGATTCCAAATTTAGCTTTCAGAAAAAGTTTCCAGTGATATTTCCAAATCTAATGACTGGATAAAAATTTAGTAACTGAATGCAAAGAGGTATTGTGGGATTGGGTGATATGGCACAAAGGATTATCTCAACTCTGGATTAAAAATTTCCAGTCTCAAACCATATTAGCTAAGGCATGAATTTAAAACTTTTCCACTTCTTCCACCTTCTACCAAGACCTGTTTAGATTTCATTTGAGCCTCTAATTCTTGTTCTCCAATATTCATGTGTCTAGGTCCCATATTCCCAAAAAAGATCTAATAACTTGTATCTCCACTTTTTTCCACACAAAATCCTGGGAAAGCTTCTACTCCTCAGGCGTAGGGAAATCTTCCTGAGATCTCAAATAAGAGAACCCACTTTTCCAATCAGAAATAAATTAAATGGAAAAGGAAGGAAAGACCCAGTTGTGGTCAGAGAAAAGTACACTAGCTGACTCGATTAAAACCACACACAGGAGATGTCTATCCCTAGCCTTATTCCCACCCCTATCTCCATCCCACCCCCACTACCACAAAGAACACCTTAAAAGTTTCTTACTTCTTTTAATCCTTTACAAGTAGGATAACTATTATCACATTTTTAAAAAATATATTATCATCTTTTTAGAGCTGTAGGCTCTGCAGCACAGAGAAGCGAAAGCCATACTCAAAATCACACCACTAATAAAGTTTCGGAACCATCAGCAAACCTAGGTCTTCACACAGTGCCCTCCAGTTCTTTCCAATATTCAATGCCACCATTCACAGTCATCCCATTTCTGGATATTCTAATTATTTTGCTGCAGGTCTAAGAAACATTGCCTTAACCGTCAAGCTTTGCCATCCAAGAATCTTGTTGTTTTGCTTAAAACATGGCTCATTTACATATCTAAAAGATAGGCTGTCCCTTCTGATAATCAGTGCCCACTATCCATCCCCAAAACTTAACAAAAAGAAATGAGGTTAGGAAAGTAGGACAAAGCAGAAAGTTCACTGTTCTTAGAACGGTTGAAATCAAGGCACAGATAACTCAAATGAATAATCAGCCAAGCCTCTTTCACTGGCAATTGTAAATCAGTCCATCAAACACAAGAACTTCTCCCCAGAAGACTCACCTAATAACAACATCAAAGTTACAACGTTTCCAGTATTCACCTGACAATGGGCACAGACAGGACACCTCAAACAAGCTGCCTGGGCGCAGCTATCTCTGCCACTACCAGTTCTGAACCAACCATGAATGAAGTTATTTACCTATAAGAGGACAAGAAGAGAGGTGCTGAAGCCTGGTCCAGGCAAACAGTTCAAGCCCATTGTGCTTCTTCCTATTCGAAGCCACATCCCGTGCCAGCCCCTATCAGAAAGAAACTGAGCGGACGGGGGCAACTTTATGCTTACTTGCAAGACAAGACCAAAAACAGAACTAACAACTTTTGGAACATGGCCCCGTTCAGTCTAAGCACAAGATCTTAAGGTACTTAACAAGTTCTTGGAACACTTTAGCGGCAACTAAGGCACTGAGGAAGTGAACCTTCCTCGGGCTGGAGGCCCGAAAGGGCAGGAAGTGGAAGCAGAGGCCATTTGTGGGAAAAGGGAAGGAGCGGAGAAAAGGGAGAGGCTGGGGCGCCGCCCCCATTTCCTCAGCTCCAGACCGATCCAGGAGGCCCGGAGGCTTTCTCCAGGGGACCTCCCGAGGCCGCTGCTCCCGCGTCGCCCTCCGGCGGCCTCGGGGCGCGACGTGTCAGACGGCCGGCCACAACCCTGCACAGAGAGCTCCCGGACAGGAGGCCACCCAGCGCCGGACGGCCAACCCCACTTCCCCAGCCCGCCCCTAGGGGTCCTGCCAGACCCGGACTCTCTCACCTGGGACCGGTCCGGCGCCGCCTCAGCCGTCCGCAACCCGCGAGCCGCTCTTAAACCCGCCCCGCTGTCCCCTTCGCCTTCTCCCGGGGCCGGACCCCAGCAGTCCCCAGCCAATTTGTCATTGAGCAGCAAGGGATCGCTTCCCCACCCTTGAGCGCGCCCCCGGTGTCGCCTAGGCAACCCCGCCTCTCTCGAGAGCGCGCCCTCCCTTCCGCTCCCACTCCCTGGAGGCCATGCCCACTAAGCACCTAGTAGCCAATCTGAAGCGGAGCTTCCAAGCCTCAGGAGGCTGGGGGTACTCTTCGCCAATGACAGGCGGTCTTCAGCGTGGGTGGGGGGGGGGGGCGGGGAGACAAGCTCGGCACGCCCGCCCCGCCCCCCTCCGTTTCCTCCTCTCAGCCGCGGGCCACGTAGCACGTGACCGATGCTGCAGTGGTGGAGTCTGGAGGTAGTTGGGGATCGTGGGTGTGGACACACGGAGGGTGCTCCCGTAGTGGTTTCAGGTAAGGGCGAGGCCAAAATAGTGGAAAGCAAAAGGGAAGGGCAGACCTGAGGCAGAAAATCAAGGAAAATTAACGATGCGGCGCGCAAGTGTGGAAGGGTCCAGGCCGGGGTCACCTGAGGAGGGAACTTCGCTTGTCTCCCAGACTCTTTCGGCTATTGACGTCCCGGGGAGTTCCTGGCAATGCTTTACCCAGGTCACAAGGTCAAGAGTCCTAGCTCCAGCCATAGCCTTGAGGCAGGAAGTGCAGTGGAAAAGCTCCAGGCCCACAGCTTTCTCTCCCACAGCCTACCCCTATCATCGCCCTACAAAGCCCCGAACTTGTAATTTTATATCCAAATAGGGCTTCATCTCCGGTAGATTTTCCCAACTAACCTCCACTTCCTAGAGCTGAAACCTACCCCCCACCGCCTCCGCAGGATCCGTGGCCCCACTGACCCTTACACAAATCTCATGGCACAACACACTGTACTGCAATTGATTGTTTTAGTATGTCTCTAATCTCTGAGGAAGGAAAATAGTTCTTGTTCAATTTGATATCCACTGCAGCTAGCACTATGTAATTCCTTCGTTGTTTATACACGTGTATTATATGAGAGGCTCGATGCCTTGGTTAGATTGTTAGGTAGAAGCAACTAACAGATCCAGACCCTCCACCAACAGCTGTCAAAAAGCACACAAGCTTTACCTTAGTCTTAAGTAACGGGCTGAACAAAAAGCATGTAACCAGAAGAATATCCTAGAGTTGGTCTACTACCTTAAGGATTCTATTTTTACCCTTCTCGTATACTTTAAAGACTTCTATCGAATGCTAATTATATGACAAACTCTGCTAAGTACTATAAGGGAGAAGGGGTAGGAGACTTCTCAAGAAAGAAGCTCTCTGGTATTATACCCTAGAAAAGAAATCCGACCCAAACCTTTTCCTATGAAGTAACAATTAAGTGCACAGGTTTAGAATCAGGAAAGATAGGTTCAAAGAAGGGCCCTACAGTATAACTAGCAATTACTTAATTAGGAAGTTACTTAATTTCTGTGGCCCTCAGTTTCCTCAGCCACCCAATAGGAAAAGCATCTCCACACTGTAGGTGTGAAGATTTAAATGATATTACATGTAAAGCTCTCAATGCAGTGCTAGGAACTTGTTGAGTACTCAACAAATGTTAGCTTAAATTGTGATTGCCACCAGAAACCATGAGGCATACTCTAGGGTGTTATAACCAACCTAGGGCCATCATTTCCTTCCAAGGCCCGTTGTATCTGGGAGTGTGCAACGCTATCATAGTGCAGCCAACACTGCACAGCTTTGTGGAAAGTACTTGTGGTACCATTTGATCAAATCCAAGTTTAGATGGGAGAGTCTGCAGCAGCCTGTCTAAGTAAAATGAGTAGTTCAGGGAACAGGAACGGGAACAGGGTCATGGGCACTGGGAAGGATTGAACTTCCTAGCTCCCTATTATTGGGTGAGGCCATGTGACTAGGTCTAACCAATGACTTGTGAGTGGAAGTGACACATAAATCACTTTTGGACTGGGGAATTTATTTACCAGTGTAAGGCCCTCCAGAGCTCTGCTCTCTGTGGTATGGCCCCTGGGAATGTTTGAGCATGTGGCCGCTCCATTAGTACTCAGTGAGGACTCACCAACACCCCCAACACCCCCAGCCTGTGATGGACTTTTAGCATGACTGAGACACAAACCTTTGTGGTTTGAAGGAACTAAGATTTGGAAGTTGTAACGACCACAGAGCTCAGCCTGCTCTGACTGATGCAAGGCCCTGAAGTGTGCCAAGTTGGGGACACAGTTGTGAACAACTCAGACAAAAGAACAGATTAACAAATAAGCCAGTAAATGAACAAGCAATTCTATAGTTACAAATTGTGTCAATGAAAAGTATTTAAGACTTGAGTGGTCAAAAAGTTTTCTTGGGAAGTGACATTTAAGCTAGGACTTGAAGGATGAAAATGAATCAGTCTTAGAAAAAGTCAGGAGTAAGGGAAAGGAGAGGAGAATATTCCCAGCAGAATAACAGTCTTGCACAAACCCCTGAGGCAGAAAACAGCTAGGTACTCTTGAGGACAAACAGGAGACCTAGATGGAGTGCTGGGTCATGGGAAAGGGGCCACACAAAAGGGAAAGGGAGGTGGGAGGCAGATTATACAGGTGAGGGCCTCCAGGTTATGATAAGGAGATTGGCATTTATTCCAAGTGTGAAATTATTGAGATTTGAGCCAGGAGGGTGGCATGCTTTGATTTAGGTTTTTAAAAGATCACTCTGGCTGCTTTATGGAGAATGGATTGTAAGGGGCAGATGTGGGATGGAGATTAGGAGGCTATTCCAGGGTCCCAGCAAAGCAGGGTCTACAAGGCCATAGGCTGTAAGACACAGGTGGCAAACACAGGGACTGCGGGCTGAATCCCGCCCTCCACCTTGTTTTATCCACCCCAGCACCTTGCTTCTACCCAGCAGCAGCACCAAGCTCTGACTTAACTGTTAAGGGTAGTTACATTTATACAGTCCTAAAGTTACATTCAGCCCTTTGAAGGCAACCTCGAGGCTGATGTGTCCCCTGGTGAAAATGAGTTTGACACCCCTGCTGTAAGGGTGATATAGCCTTCTAGAGGCACAGGAAGATAACAGGACATTTGGAGAGATTGCAGGGGGAGGGGAGCAAGAGGCCTGACAACCCAACCCAGGGGTCCTCCTTTCCAATCCTAAAGGAAGCAGAAGCCACATTGGAAGTTGCCCCCTACCCAGAGGTACTCTGACTCCAAGGAGACGAGGGCTCAAAAGCCAAGCAGGAATGGGGGAGGGTATGGAGAAGACTGCTGACCAATTCCTAGAACAGAAGCCAGCATTAGGGACTTCCTCCCATGAGCTGGCAGTATTATATAAATAGAGGGTATCAGAAAGAATCTGACAAGGTCTGGCATCCCATCCGGGGATTTGATACTTGGTGACCACCTCGATTAGAAAATAAAGGAGACTGCCGATCTAGAGGTTGGGCAGCAGGGGGGAGGTGACTTTCTTGCCTCCTGAAGTTTACAAAAAAGATCTGTAAGCAGCAAAACTAGGTAGAGTTCATCTTCAGCACTGTGGTCATCTTTCTATTGTTTCCCCAGCCCCCAGTGTCCAATGTTCTCTCTCCACTTCCTGCTATCTTATTGTATTCTCAGTAGTGTGTCTCACAGGCTCATTCACACATGGGAATAAAGGAGTAACGGCAGTTCGATGAGTACCCACTCCTTACGGGCCATTTTTATCATCCAGTTGATGAAAACCAAAAGTCCTAGACCAGGGGGAATACTGGAGTGATGAAGTGACTTTACCCCTCCTTGTGAAAAGGTATTGAGAGCTTCTCTTTCCTTGCTGTCATCTTTCTATGTTGTCTCTACAGCCCAGCCAGCCAGCAGGAACTAACCAGACATTCATGGGAATGACTCTGCTGGAAAAGCATGTAACTGAGGAAAATTGTAATGGTAAAAAATTGTAATCCACCCTACCATTCTTTTGTCATTGTTTCTGTACATGCTGACTCTAATATGTAGCTTGTAGATAAAAACAGCATGTTTATATAAGAAGGAACTCATACCCTTTGCAACAGCATGGATGGAGTTGGAAAGCATTATGCTAAGCAAAATAAGCCAGGCAGTGAAAGACAAGTACCATATGATCTCGCCTTTAACAGGAACCTAAACAACAAAACAAAGAAACAAGTGAAATATAACAAAAGACACTGAAATAGAGGACGGGATGTCAGTGACCAGAGGGGAGAAGGGAGGGAATTTCAGGGGAGAAGGGAAGGGTTTACAGGAACAAATATAGAGGACACATGGACAAAACTAGGGGGGTTGGAAAGGGGAGGGAGGAGGGGAGGAATGGGTGGGTGGGTTGGAATGGGAATAAAGGATAGAAACTGTACTGAATAAACTAAAATAAAAAAATTTAAAAAAAAAAGAATCCTACGAACTAACTTCAAAAGATACAGACCCCGACCTTCAGTCATCTCAGCTCCAAGAGATCTGCTGACCTTCAGCCACAGATCCAGGATGATATGAAGCCAGGATGACTAAACCAGGATGAAGCACACCAAATCATCACTTGCCTTATTGGGATGGAGTGTGCTAGCCTGCATGTAGAGAACTTTACAGGACTCCCACCCCTTGATCTTTTGTCCTATTCCCCTCTCCCTCCTTATAAAAACCCCTGCCTCCCCTGAGAAGTGGAGATGGGTTTTGAGACATGAGTCCCCCATCTTCCAGGTTGCTGGCCCCTGAAAATAAACCATTTTCCTTTACATCAGCTCCTGCCTCTTGAGTATTGACTTTTGTAGTGGCAGGTAGCTGGACCTGCGTTTGGTTACAGACGGAGACCCAAATAATTAGCTAGGGCATGAGCTTTCTCCTTAACAAAATAACTTAATCTCCTTGGGAAACACATTAGAAAAAATTGGTTTATTTCTATTTTAAATTATTAAACTAGCTGGCCTTATCTTTCTGACATCATAGTTTACAAAGAATTATCTCCCAGAAATGAAGACAGCCCTGTTTTGTCATTGAGGAATAAGACTTCATTGTTGCTAATCCCCACTACCTGCTGGCTCATGTTTTCTCCTTCCTTCTATCTGCATGGAGACACATGCGCCCTGTCTCCAAAAATCACCATAAATAGCCACCATGAGTCTGGTACTCACCTCCAGGTAACCAGATAAAAGTCCCTGCAGGGTGACAGCTGCAAAGCACTGATTGTGGGATAAAATGAGATTCAGGTGTCTGGATTCTGTGCTGAACTCTCTCCAATGTGAAATATTACCCACAGTCTCCCAAGAAGCCGCCCTATCTAGCAGCACGAAAAGACCCCATGAGCCCTCCTGCTGGCCCAGCTAATATGTTCTCCTGACCATGTATGTCACAAGGTCTTTGTGAATGCTGTCTGAACCACAAATGTACTGGGGGTCCAGACTCAGCCACAAAATGCCTCCTCAGCCTTCCTCATGAACTATGTGGCTCTTCAGACACAGGAGCTCTTAATGGTCCTATCTCTGCCACCTGCCTTCCCTGGGGAACCACCTCTTCCTTTGCATCTCACCTGGTTAGTACATGATGATGACACCTCACCAGATCCAGGTCCATAGCCCAAGTGTTACCCCGGTCTGCAAAAGAATATGACCCATGGAGTCATCCAGCTCTGGGTAGCCAGACTGACAGGGAAAAAAAAAGGCACAAAACTTGAGTTAGGAAGAGAGAGGAGGAAAACAATGTTAGCTGAATCCCTCCCATGTGCCTGGCACTGTTAGTTGCCATTTCCTCTTTCATGACCCCTCATAGCAGTCCCTCTGTGAGCTGCTATTCCTCACCTGATGGATGGGGACCCTGGGCCTCAGGGGCCAACAGATCACAGAGGACAGAGGGGTAGAGCCCAAGGTCAAGCCCAGGCCTGATTCACTCTGGAGTTTGGCTTTGTACACCCAGAGCATTCCTGTGACCTTGCTGTGCGGTCCTGGGCTCTCCAGGTCCTTTATTCGCCTTCACCTCCTGTGCTTGAGGCTGACTCCAGTTCTCCAGGGAGAGGAGTGGGACTGCATTTCTGCCTTTCTCTGGCCCCTTTCTCTCCCCATCACCTCAGCCCTTGCCCCACTCACCCCTATCCTGCCCCAACACCTGGGGAGGGTCAGTGACCTGCTGGGACAGGGGCTGGCCTCCAGCCAATCCCCATGCAGCCTCTGCCTCTCTGCCCCTCCCACCCACAAATGTCATACTACTCTGCAGTGATTTTTTGTTAGCAACACATTTTAAAATGTGATTTTCTTTTTTAAGGGACAGTATTATCTCTTCCCTTGCATCTGCTTCCAAGAATGGGGCCAGGTCAAAAGGTCAGGGGTCTGAAGAATGTGGGATGGCTCAGGACTAAAAAGTAACCACTGAGCCAGGAGACCCCTGCTTTGAAAAGAAAGATCTGCAAAGTCACACGACCAGCCGCTAGATACTCCCCCTGAAACAGGACCACCAAAACAATAAGATGTATATCTCTGGCGTAGACACAAACATAATAAAAGGCAAAAGTCACATGATCATGTCAATAGATACTGAAAAAGCATTTGATAAAGTACAGCACCCATTTATGATAAAAACACTCAGCAAAGTGGGAATAGAGGGAGCATTCCTCAACATAATAAAGGCCATGTATGACAGACCTACAGCCAACATCATACTCAATGGGCAAAAACTAGAAGCTTTCCCCTTAAGATCAGGAACAAGACAAGGATGTCTGCTTTTACCATTTTTATTCAATGCAGTATTAGAAGTTCTAGCCCCAGCAATCAGATAAGAAAAAGAAATAAAAGGCATACAAATTGGAAAGGAGGAAACAAAACTGTCATTATTTGCAGATGACATGATAGTGTACATAGAAAATCCTATAGACTCCACCAAAAAACTGCTCAACCTAATAAGTAAATTTGGCAAAATAGGAGGATAGAAAGTCAATATTCAGAAATCAATGGCATTTTTGTATACCAACAATGAAACATCAGAAACTAGGGGAAAAAAATCCCACTTACTATAGCAACAAGAAAAAGTACCTAGGAATAAACCTAACCAAGGAGGTAAAAGACCTGTACTCAGTAAACTACACAACAATGAAAAAGAAATTAAGGAGGACACCAACAAATGGAAGCATGTACTGTGTCCATGTACTGGAAGAATCAACATCATTAAAATGTTCATACTACCCAAAGCAATTTTCAGATTCAATGCAATCCCTATTAAAATACCAATGATATATTTCACAGATTTAGAACAAATATTTCAAAAATTTATATGGAACCAAAAATGACCCTAAACAGCCACAGGAATCTTGAGAAAGAAGAACATAGTAGGAGGGATCACAATACCTGACATCAAACTGTATTACAAGGCAACTATAATCCACACAGCCTGATACTGGCATAAAAACACATAGATCAATGGAACAGAAGAGAGTCCAGAAATAAACCCATGTCTTTATGGTCAATTAATATTCAACAAAAGGGGCAGAAGCATAAAATGGAGTGAAAAAGAGCCTATTCAACAAATGGTGCTGGGAGATCTGGACAGCTACATGCAAAATAACGTAACTAGACCAATGTACACCATACACCAGCACAAACTCAAAATGGATAAAAGACTTAAACAGAAGGAGCAACACCACAAAAGTCCTAGAGGAGAACATAGGCAGTAAAATTTCAGATATCCCACGCAGCACTATTTTTGCTGATACAACCTGTAGGGCAAGGGAAATAAAGGAAAAAAATAAACAAATGGAACTACATCAAATTAAAAATCTTCTGCACAGCTGAAGAAAACATCAGAAAAATGAAAAGAGAATCAACCACACAGGAAAACATATTTTCCAATGATACCTCAGACAAAGGTTTGATGTCCAAAATATATAAAGAACTCATATGACTCCACTCCAGGAAGACAAACAATCCAATTAAAAAATGGGCAAAGGATCTGAACAGACAATTCTCCAAGGAGGACATACAGAGGGCCCAGAGACATATGAAAAGATGCTCAGCATCACTAGCTGTCAGAGAGATGCAAATTAAAACTACAATGAGATACCACTTCACACCAGTCAGAATGGCCATCATAAACAAATCAACAAACAACAAGTGCTGGAGAGAATGTGAAGAAAAGGAAACCCGAGTGCACTGTTGGTGGGAATGCAGACTGGTACTGCCAATTTCCTCAAAAAACTAAAAGTGGAACTGCCTTTTCTCAGCAATTCCACTGCTGGGATTATACCCTAAGAATCCCAAATCACCAATTCAAAGAACCTATGCACCTCAATGTTCTTAGCAGTGCTACTTACAATAGCCCAGTGCTGGAAACAGCCTAAGTGCCCATCAGTAAATGAGTGGATCAAAAAAGCTGTGGTACATTTACACAATGGAACACTACACAAGAGAAAGAAGGAGCTCCTACCCTTCGTGACAGCATAGATGGAACTGGACAACATTATTTTAAGTGAAATAAGCCAGGCAGTGAAAGACAAATACCATATGATCTCACCTATAAGTGGAACCTATTGAACAAAACAAACAAACAAACAAAATAAAACCAGAGGCATGGAAACAAGGAACAGACTGACAGGGACCAGAGGGGAGGGGGAAGAGAGGAAGGGAGGAAAGTAGGGGAAGGGCCTCATTAAAGAACAAGTGTACATGACCCATGGACATAGACAACAGGTGGGGATTGACTGTGGGACTGGGAGTGGAGGGAGTGGGTAGGTCAGGGGAAAGCAATTGGGGGGGCGGGAGATTGGCACAACTGTAATAGAACATAATGATAAACAAACATTATGAAAAAAATGTACATCTCTGGGATGGGTGTCAGGGACAATTCCCCTTCCTGAAATAGGTTTTTCTGTAGTGTTTGTTCTTTACAACAGCCAAGAAAAAATTCGGCAAACAGGAACAAAAACAAAGCAGCACTGAGGTTAGTGTAGCCCCAGGGGTAGGAAAGCTGCATCTTGTACATGTCCCCACAAAGGCCAGGCCCCCACAGGGAAAGTTCCAGAAGGATGTGGTAGCTGGGGTCACATTCCTGCATGGAGGCGGGGTGCACATGAGGCCTTCTTGCACAACCTGTGCAGGTGACACATCCAGCCTTGTCACAAAGGGTTGTAAATCCCAGGAAGCTATTTTCTGTCCAGGTAGTTGTGCCATCCCTGACCCAGCAGCATAGTGAAGGGCCGACTTCCCAGAGGTCAGACCCTGCTCTCTGCCCCAGTGCCTGCCCTCTCCTCAGCTGGGTAGGAGGAGAGGCCCAGAGCTCAGAAGGCCCCAGGGATGTGTTTGGGGTGGGTGAGGCCATTGAGAGCCTCTTAACTGAGACCAGGGTTCACCCTCTCCCCTCAGCAATTCAGGCTGGCACCACGCCAGGTCCTGTGCAGGGCGTCTTACAATGTCATCTCAGTCTCCTTCCTTGTTGCATAGTCTAAGAGAGAGAGGTGTGGTTTCTTATTTCTAGATAGGACAGTCAGGTTGAGAGGCAGAGCAGGCCTCCGAACAGGTGTGCTTGATAAAATCCATGCTCTTTATCCCAGTCTCTACTGCCTTCCTATCCATAGCTGCAAGGCTATGTGACCTTGGACATGTCTCCTACCCTCTTGGGACTTCAGTTTTCTCTGTACAGTGATAGTCTTAAGTCTACACAGAGCACCTGCTATGAGCAGGAGCTATGCCAGGCGCCAGCTGTCAGGGAAGAATCCTTCTAAGGTCCTAGCTCTAACCCTTCAAGAGGGAGGCCACAGCTTTGGCACAGCCCGCTCCACTCCCTGACTGTTAAGACCTCTCAGGGCTCCTGGTCCCCAGAGTTCCCAATCCCATCACCTCACAGCCTGAAGCCATCTCCTTGGAGGAGCAGCTGGTGTCTAAAAGGGCGTGGCTAGAGAATCAGGTGGCCTGATGCTGAAGTACAGGAGATGGGGTTCTTTGGTTAACCAGAAGTTGTACCTGATGGCTGTTGTCAGCGGCTCATATTTCAGTATGAATTCCTATAATCCCTCCTATACATCAAAGTGCCTGCTATTGTGTTCAGCCCCTAGCAATATTTGTGGGTGGGTGAGGAAATGGTTGGAGGAAGGGTGATTAGGAAGCTCAGGGATGAGGAAGTGCTAGTCACAAACTGGGGGTGCCCCACTGAGGTAGGTGTGAGGTGCTAGACATAGGAGAGGGTACTTGGCCAGAGTGCTGTCTTGGTGGAAGTCTTAGGAATACAGGCAGGAGTCAGGGAAGGCGCATGCAGAGAACAGTATGTCAGGGCTGGAGCACAGACCCCAATGTGTTGAGAGTGCTCATCTCTCACTCCAGGTTCTGCAAGGCACACAGAGCGGCATCAGGCCCTTGACCCTCCTTACTGACACCTGATAATTAAGGCCCCTGCTGTTCACAGTGGGTAGTCTGTGACAGGCTGGGTGGGCCTGACCTTAGACAACCTGGAACACCTGGAACATCCATCCACCTGCGGCTCTCTCACAGGACAAAGCCCCAAGACTACTATGGTTACATGCAATATTGGGGACATACTTACACTATGAAGTATTCATTGTTGTTCTGAAATTCAAATTTAACTGGTACCTTGTACTTTTACTGGCAAAATCTGACAATTCTACCCAAGCTCAGGGATCTCTGAGTGGACAAATCTCAGTGGCCCACAGCCACAGGTCCACCTTGCTGGGGAGAGAGACCAGAACAGCAGGCTGGAGAACTGTCTTAGACCAGAGAGACTTTTTCCCAAGACATGCAAGCATCTCCACCAGCAGGGACAGCTGGGTACTCAAAAGAAATTGTGTGTGGCTATGCTATCCCCAGGGAAGAGGATGAAGGAAGGTGCCCCTCTAGCCCCAGGTCCGTAGGGCCTCACAGCCTTTCTCCTTCCCCTTCGCTCCCTGAAGCCCTTTTTCTAAGGAATGCCCCCCAGCCTGGACCCATTCATTACCTCAGTGGTCCTCTCGTAGGGGCTGGGTGACCAGAGGGGATCAGCCATGGCCTCCAGCCTCTCCAATCCACCTCCTTTTCCAAGAAGCTTTCTCGATGACTCTGATCTGTTCTTACATTTTCCTTACCAGCTTTCACTGACTCCTCTTCTTGTGGGTATGAGGGCTCCCTGCTAAAATGCTAAGACCCCTACAGGCCAAGTGCCTGATGCTACAGCCTGACACACAGGAAGCAGCTCTCACCCAGAAGATGAAAATGATTTAAATGCTGGTTTGCCACATCCTAGCTGAGTAGCCCTTGGGTGACATATGGCATGTCTCTGAGCCTCAGTTTCCTTGTCTGCAAGGAGAGGTAGTTCACAGAGGTTGATGGGCGATTAAAACAATGCACAGGGCTTGGTGTAAGTCTGGCCTATAGGGGACTCTTGGCCCACATTTGTTTCCTTAGTTTTGTTCTGTTCTAATATATATTTTTTAAGATCTACTTGGTTTTATTAAGAAATTCACAAATCAGGGGCATCTGTCTAGCAACTGGAAGGGTTCTCCCTATTATTAATAGTTTTAATAAAATTCACCATCTCAACTATTTTTAAATGGACAGTTCACTGACACTAAGTACATTCACATTGTTGTGCCATCACCACCACCCACCTCCAGAACTCTTCCTTTTCCCACACCGAAACTCCACCCCAATCAGATCAAACAGTAACTCCCAGCCCCTGCCCCCCCACCATTCCACTTTCCTGTCTCTGTGAATGTGACTGTCCCAGGTACCTTGTGTCAGTGGAATCACGTAGTAATTGTCCTTTTGTGACTGGCCTCTTTAACTTAGCCTAATGTCCTCAAGGTACATCCTCGTTGTGGCATGTGCCAGAATTTCCTTCCTTTTTAAGGCTGAATACTATTCCATTGTATGTACAGGCCACATTTTTCTTACCCGTTTATCCATCAGTGAACACTTGGGTGGCTTCTACACATTAGCTACTGTGTGTAATACTGCTCTGGATACAGCTGCACAAATATCTCTTTGAGGTCCTGCTTTCAAATATGTGGGTGTATACCCAGATATGGGGTTGCTGGGTCACATGGCAGCTCTATTTTCTGAGGAACCTCCATACTGTGTCCCACTGTGGCTATACCAGTTTATATTCCTGTCAACTGTGCACAAGAATTCCAATTTCTCCACATCCCTGCCCACACTTATTTTCCATTTTTCGACAGTAGCCATCATAATGGTGTGAGGTGGCCATCTCCTCTCTCTCTAGACCCTGCTCACACCAAGCAACCCGTGGAGTTTGACCTGTGAACTGGATTTTGTCCTGAACTTTCTCCCCTGGTCCTCAGGCTCCCTGGGAGGCAAATGGGCTCTTTCTCTCCCTGTGGAGGACCTCAAGCCTTGTGATTCCCAATGACCATTTACAACCAAGGCCACCTCTGTCCACCCTAACAGAGGGCAGCCACAGCGCACAGGGTTCTCACCATCAGCTAACCTCGGCCCCTGAGGCTTTCTCTAATGGTGAGCATGCCTGACAAGCCCTGTCAGCTCCAACAGAGCCAAGGACAAACTCAGCCCTGTGACTGAGACAGTCAGGGGTCCTATGGCTGCTGCTCCTTTCCAGCTACGGGCACTGACTTGTTCCTGTTCCTGGTTCCCAGGAGAGAAGATTCCCTCTTCCCCTGGGGCCTGGTTCTCATCACCCCACCCAAAGGCAGAGACGGTGGCAGCTTGAAATCCCACCCTGAAGGCAATGCTCCCTGGAGTCCCCACCACCCACCTTGGTGTCTGGAAGCCAACCTCTCCCTGGCTCAGCCACACATACAGTAGCAGGCATGACCAAGGAGGTCAGGACAAGGAAATGGTGAGTTCTGATGGAGGGAAGGAGTGGAATGACCTAGAACAAGAGTGGGGAGGGCAGGCCTGTGTATATGCTGCTGTTCCTCCCATAGAGGGGGATGCTTCAACATGGCTTTGGAGCCAAGAGACCTGTGTCAGATGGCAGCTCCATCAATAAATACATGCCATGTGACCCTGGGCAAGCCTCTTCACCTCTCTGAGCTTCTTCTATCACATGAGGATGATAACACCTGAATCACAGGGTCACCATGCAGCTTTGTGGGACAGTCTGGGTCCCCCTCACTGCACTCACTTTACCACCATTAATGTGGAAACCCACCTTCTTCCATCCCTATGCCCATCCCCTCCTATCCCACACACATTTAGACCACCGGGTTGGAGGAACAAAACATGAGATTAAAGGATAACAGCCTTCCTTTTTCCCACAGGAGTTGGCTTATTCATCAGGAAAAAAACAGCCTGCTCTATAACACCACCTCCACGCCATCCTTTCTTTGTGTTTGGGCTTCTAGGGAAACAACAGGCTGATGGTGGTTTCCTTCCAGGTCCCCCACCCACCCAGAAATTCCCCAACAGCTGCCAAGCTCAGTGATAAGAAAAGTAAGCTTTCCAGAAATAGGTCAGCACATTTCAGAGACACGGAACAGAGGCAACGCCTCTCCTGTGCCCCGCTCCTCACCTCTGTACACAGATGCAGGTCACCTGGACCACACTCCCATTAGCATAGGACCTGGGATGCGCCAAGGAGGGAGACATGGGCCAGATAAACTTCGAGGAGGACTGAGATGGTCCTCGCCTCCACTGCTTGTCACAGGTGGGGGAGGGGCATGTATTGGGCACCCACTGTATACCGGGAACTTGGAGACATAGAGATTCTGGCATTCCACACTCATTCACATAATGATTACTACTGACCACAAACCAGCGGCTGAGCATTGTGCCAGGTATTAGGTCACAAGAGTGAGCAAAACAGACAGTTGTGGGATGCTGGGATGGGAGCCCAGAGGAAGGCAAGGCCACCTTTGCCCACACTCCCACCCTGCCTTTCCCCACCCCCATGTTGCTGGTCTTCAGAGCTCTCCACCCTCTGCTTCAAACTGCCACAACTGAGGGAGCAGTGGAAACAGTGGGGAAAGAAACTGAAGACCAAAGTCCGTGAAGGAGAACCCACCCAGTAAAATAAACATGGTGTTCAGTGTAGAATTTGATTATGACCACCAATGCAAGGAAGTAGGAATACACAGGGAAATGAAACCAGGGGCCCTAGGGAAAGTCCTGCCCACCTCCCTTATCCAGGTCAAGTTCAAGATAACTCCAGATAGAAAATCCAAACTTTACACCTTTTATTCCAGGAAAAGTAATGTGAGGCTGCAGGGGTCAGGGAGGCCTGGGCCAGGGTCTCTAACAAAGCCTGAGTCAGGACCACCTGCAGGCAGCCTCCCCTGGGCTTGGCACCCTCCCTCCACCTCCCGCCCTCCAGGGTCTGCATCTCCCAACCCACTCCACACCTAATTAAGAGCAGGTGTTTCCCCTCAACAGCTTTAGTGACTTCCCCACCTCCCAGGTAGAGTCCAGGCTCTCAGCCACTGCAAGGCCCAGGCCACCAGCCTCTACCCCAGCTTCTCCCAGACAGCACCCAGCACTCCAGCCCCTTTCCCCAGGCATTTTGCACCCCCTCCTCTTTGTGCCCTACTGCCTTCCCTCACTCCTACCACCCTAGTCCTCTCAGTTGTCTCCACTTGTCCTTCAAACTCAACCAGAGCCTTCCCTGCTGCCCAACCCCCTTCCCAGAAGTAAGGTGCCCCTTCTCCCAGCTTCCTTAGACCTGAGAGGCCAGAGACTGCGTCTTATGTCCCTATCCCTGTGCCTGGAATAGAACAGGAAAAGAAGTGAAGCATTTATTGAGTACCTACTATGTGTTGGCCACTTTCATAAAGGCCATCTCAAATAATGTTCATAACAAATTCATAATATGGTACCATCTCATTTTATAGCTAAGGAAAGAGGCCTCGGAAGAGAGAACTTCAGAGGACTTCAGAGCCAAGAGTCATCATAGCAGAGTGAAGCAGACAGCCAGATGTGTCCGGAGAGAGGTGGAACTTGAACTGGGCTTGAAAACTGAAGGGGATTCTGGCAAACACAAGGAGGGAGAGAGGGAAGGAGAAGGAGGGCATTTAAGGCAGGGGGTATGGAGAGAAACAAAAGCCCAGAGTGAGGAAGCCCAAGAAGTGATTGGCAAGGCTGAATAGCACAGTTTAATAAAGGAATTGGGGGTGTATTTAGAAAAATCCACCAGGAGCAGAAAACAACAACAGGATGAACATGAACACCTGGCCTGCTATGGAAACAGGGAAGTTTCTGAGCAGGAGTAGGTGGTGTTTGAGAGCGGAAACCCTTGTGATAGCCTCCTCATGGAAAGCCCTTCCCAGGAGGTGGAGGGGCCAGCACAAGATACCCTAGAATCTCAGCCTCCAGAAATGGCTCTGGAAAGCAAACCCACTGCTACCACCCTTCCATGCCTTGCCTCTCTTCCCCACAAGCTGAGCACTCTTTAACCAGGCTCCCTCAGTCCCTACTCTGGCTGGGGTCAGCGTTCCTTAGGAGAGTTTGTGCACACGCACCTGCCCGTGTAAACCAAATGTGGGGCTGTTAGCCTCTTTCTCTGAGGTCCACCTGAGATCTGCCCACAGTTCTGGCTCCTCAGAAGCTGTCTTCCCTAACTGGCTGCAGCAAAAGCCCCCGGAGCTCCCCAATCAGAGGGGTAGCACAGGCCCTGAGTCTGGAGAACTATATGGAAGCCCTCAGGGAAATGAGGACTAGCAGCCCCATGACTGGTAAGGCTCACCTGTCTTGCAGTGGCTGCCAAACCACCCAAAATAAAAACAACCCTGAAGGACAGAGGAAGGCCCCAGACAGTTACAATTTGAGGGCACCCCCAACTCCTGATTACAGCACTTGTTCCAGAATCATCAGAGGGGATTTGTGGTCCAGCTCTGGCTCCCTGGTTCCAGGTTAGCCCCAGGGTTCCTGTGTACCCCAGAGGCTGAGTCTGTGATGAGGCCAGGCCAAAAACTGACCACTGCCTCTGCCAGCCAAGGCTCTTCCAGACACCTGGCTCTCACCCTGGTTGACCCCTCAGCTCTTGAATTGACCATGTGATGCGGTGCTTGGAACTGCAGGTGGGCTGAATGGGGACTGTTACTTGATGTGCAAGAAAAGTGGGTCTGGGGGAACCTACAGAGGAGATGCCGCTGCCTCGAGGGCCCCTTGCCCCAGATGCACCCGCGCTGCATTTGGGAAGGAGGAGATTAAGAGAGAAGGAAGCATCCCTGGCAGCCCATCCTACTTGGCCACAGCCAGTGCTGAGCGGCAGAAAGAGCACATTACCTGGCTCTTCTATCCTAACAAGTGATTGAAGATTTGGCCAAACCACCAGTCAGGCAGATTTTCCTCCAATCCCCACATTAATTGGTTTTGGGATTCAACATCCCAACCTGCCAAGTTGGAGCATCCCTCAAGGCCTTGGATGTGTAAGCCAGGACCCTGAAGCCAATGCTGTCAGACACCTGTGCTGAGCCTGCCTGTGCAAGCAGCTAGGAAAATCAGCTCTGGGGCCTGTGCTGGAGGTGCCCAGGCTGGCAGGCTTCTGAGCTCAGGGAGGCCCGGCAGGAGGAGCTGTCAGCCAGCCATCCTGATGGCCCCTAATGAGCAGATGTGTTCCCGGTTCTCTGCCCAGAGGGACAGCTGCACCTGGGCTGGGAGAACTGAGGTCGCCTGGGGCTCTGCAGCTCCTGCCCTCTCCCTGGAATGGCTCTGCCAGGCCTGGCCCCTACAGCTCCTTGTCCTATAGCTCCGGCCCAGCAGAGTCAGGCAGAGGAGGGCAGAGCCACCTGCTGGCCCCTTCTCCATTTCTCCCTCTTCAGTCTTCCTTGGGAAGAAGCAGTTGATCCGGGATTTAGTTATGTATTCCTACATCATGCTTGGAACATACTAGGTGCTCAATAAATGCTTCTTTCTCCTCAGTTGGTGGTGGGAGCCTGCATACTGATGTTCAAAGCTGCTCTCAAGGCAGACCGCCTGTGCACTCTGCTGCTTTGTAGCTGTCTGAGCTTGAGGAGTCACTAACTGCTCTGAGCCTCAGGGTCCGCTTGTGCAAACATTTAGACAATGATCATACCTACTGTACTGTGCCGTGTATAATGCACACCCACATTTTTGACTCAAACTTTCAGGAAAAAAATCCTTCATTTTAATTTTTAAATTCAATTATGTATTTATTTACATTTAGAAACAAAACTGATTATCATATTCCAGGGTATTATTTTGCATAGATACCATTATTCTAGAGTTATACTTTTAATGCACAAGCATAAATAAAAAAACTTAAAACATTTACATAGATACAGAATTAGTACTACCCATGTAAAATGTGCATCCTTCTTGTTCTCACAATAATTTGGGGAGAAAAGTGTGCATTATACATGGCAAAATACAGTACCTCACAGCTTGTAACAGTGCCTGGTTCATAGTATATGACAAATAGGTGTTCAATATTATTTATCTTAAGAGAGGAATCTAGCTGTGTCCAAATGAGGACTTAGGACAAAATAAAGGCTCAAATCCAATTTTAGGGGGTGGGGACATGGACCCTGTAGGCCTCCTCCCTGACCACTGCCTCTCCCTTCTCATATGCCAACTGGAGACAGGGCTCCTGGCTCTGAGAAGTAATCCCAAGTGTTGGCACCAACCCTACCTCCCTGGTGGAATGCGGCAGGAAGTATGCCTCTGTCACACAATGGTGGGCAGTTTTCAGCACAGATCCAAACAGTAAGTAACTTTTCCATCAAAGAGGCAATAAAATCATACTCCCTTCTCCAAAGCTGAATACAAAATGCTGATTTTGAAGAGGTTAGAATGTAGCTTTGGAAGACCTCTTCCTAATCTAAGAAAGAAAGGGATCAAGTTGGCAAGGAAGCATTGCAGCTGGCAGTCAGCATGCCCCAAACTCTGTCAAAGGGAACCACTGGATAAAGACAGAAAGACTTATATAATGAAAAACCCCTCACTAGCCCTGGCTGGTGTGGCTTAGTGGTTTGAGCACCAGCCTGCAAATTGAAAGGTGGTCAGTTCAATTTCCAGTCAGGGCACATGAACAGTGATCTCTCAAACATTGATATTTCTCTCCCTCTCTTGTTTTTCTCCCTCCCTTTCCCTCTCTCTAGAAATGAATAAATAAAATCTTTTTTAAAATTTAAAAAAATAACTAAACCCTTTCTAAATAGGAGGGTGGCTAACAGTCAGGGAAGGCTTTCCACCTTCCAGCACTGGTCTGCACTTCCCAAGCCTGCACTCAGCCCATCAGGGTGGGTTCCAGCATCACCCATTTTACAGTAAAAGAAAACAGAGGTGCAAAGACCAAGTTGTTTGCCTCAGCACTCACAGCCGGTAAAGCAGCAGGGGTGGGATCAGACCAGGGCTGCCCTGCAGAACACCCGGGCTTTAACTCACAACTCTACATTGCAAACACAGGCAAGAAGCCACCCCCAAGGACACTAGTCCAGGAAGCAGCCTAGCCAGCAGACAGAGCGCAGGACAAGAAAACTGGGGACACAACAACAGGACCTAAAACTATGCCCTACCAGCTCTGCTGAGGGCATCTGCTTTTGTTACCAGATGGGGCCTGGCTCTGAGCAGGTCTGCCTCAGGCCAGCTGTAGCGTGTGGGTTCTTGACCTTGTGTAGGAAAGCTCTCACAACACGAGTCCAGGTGACTATGAGGTTACACTTATTAAAGCTGGAGACAGTAAGATAAGGACAGGCTTAGCATAGAAGAAGCAACAGGAGAGCCCAGGCTGGGCTGTCTTAGCTCACTGGGAAGTAAGAGAAAAGGGGCCCTTGAGGACAGGTTCAGGGGATTAGTCTGGTACAAGCTGCCAGCTGCTCCTTTCCCTAGAGTGTAGGAGACCTCTACTCCTGGAGAAAGAAGCACAGGAGAAGAAGGGAAAGGAAACAGTGTAGGTTGCGGGTTGTTTCCCAGAGCAAGAGTGCACACTGGGTCCTTTGTCTGAGGCTTTTATCTCTCTTGCAGGCAGGAGGCTTAGGGGAGGCCTCAGGGGAGAGTTTCAGCAGAATATTCACCAGTCTTCCAGTTGTGCCCTTTAAGTGTCATGGACTCGCTGATTGTTCAGAGACAGGACACGGGGGCCTGTAGTCATTGCAATTGGCCCTGGCATCGCCCACCTGGTTTTGCAGATTTTCTGGCCCTGGAGCTGAAATACAACTGAGGCCTAGATGTTATCTCCAGGGAGGAAAGGCCGGGGGAGAAGAGGTTGCCCTGGGGGTGAGGTCCTTATTTCCCCAGTTTTGCCCCCTGCCAGGCACTGGGACCTTCTGCCCTGGTGACCATCTGCACCTGGCTGTAAATTGCTCAGCCACTGTGTTCAGCTATCTCTCAGTTTCCCTATTCCACTTGCCAAGGAATTTTCCTGGCTTCTCACCATCCTGTCTCACTTTTAGAGAGAATTCAAAGCCTGGGGCCAGAGCCTGCTGTGCACACACAGGGAGCAGACTGGACCCCGGACGAGTGTCCTACTCTCTCCAGCATGCTTGTTCGGTCCACATGTTCAGGTGGGGGGATGGAGGGGAGAAGTGACCAGGTGATTACATCCAGATTTCTACACTGAAAGATTAGACAGGAGCTACCACAAAGCCTAGCTCACAGAAAGTATGCAAAATCTGCTGGTTAGATTTGTGCTATCCATGATTTCAATGCTCTGACCAAGATCACAAGAAAAGAAGAAAAACCAGCTGCCCAGGAGTGTGTCACCCCCTCACTGTCCTGTCACCTGGCCACTGACCTCACCCAACTTGCCACACCTGGTGGCTGTGATGAGTGAGCAAGGCCACTGAGCAGCCTCATGTTCAGGGGCTGTATGCTGAGGGATGAGGCAAAGTCCCCTCCAGCCATCTTTCCAAAACCCTCCTCCCAGGAACTGCCCAAATTATTACATCATAAAGGGGGTTCTTACCCATCCACCTCTCTATTCAGCCAAGGTCCATACACACATTTCTGTAATGGCTACGAATGGGTGACTTTGGAAATAATTCTTTAAAACAACTTCTAACCAGCTGTATGGCAGAAACCCTCCAGAGTTCATCCTAAATGTACATCCAAGTGGATGTCATCCCATCTCATTTCCTGCACTGTTGTGGGGACACAGTGGCACAGTGCAGGGACACCTTGGCTCAAATCCCGGCTCTGTAACCTCGGTCAGGCGCTTGGCCTCTCTGAGCCTCGGTTTCCTCCCCGTAGCGTGGGCAAACCTCCCACCACACACACCATGCTGAATAAGCGGTGCTCTTCTTCCTGTAACACGCCATTGCCATCATTGTTCTAGTGCACACTGAAAACTGTTTTCTTGCCTCCCACTTCCAACGTTCCTTTCTGCCCAAAGGTGGAAAATTGTGGCCTATATTTATTTTTAAATGCGGCCCTGCTTTTTGTTGTTGCTGCTGTTAATTTTTTTTAAATCCTACGTATTCTTTGTACCTCTGCCGGACACACCCTCACCAAACCCCCTACCCTCAGCATATAATTTATGATGCTATCTTTTGCTGATACATCTGTTGTTTGGTACTAATGGTCGCAAACAACTTTTAATGAGTTTTTTAATCACCCACTTAGAAAATGTAAAGTCAAATCTTTTTCTTCAACCTGTAAAAGTACCTGGAGTTAAGAAATTACCCGTCTTCACAGGGAAATCTGGGAATGCTGGGTTTGCAACAGGAATTCAGTACGTGAACAGTAACTCACCACTCTAAAGTCTCCCTAGATAGGCTGTGAAGTTATTGCTGTTTCAGGCAATTAGGAAAGAACCTCAGCAACAGTAAATAATTCTCATGTTCTTATGAGAGAAAAATCTAAGCCTAGCAGGAACCCCACAGAATTTCACTCTCTTTCTTGGGTTAGAAGCTGCTACATAAGAAGGAAAGGATTTCTTGGTTTAGGTTTTAATCCTATACTGTATCTTTGGCCTCAGAGATTTCTTTTCAGTTTACATTTAGCTGATGTGCATTGAGGAAGCATCCCAGGTCTCAAGGTTCCTCTCAAGGTTCAGAGCAGGGCACTGAACAGGTGCCCAAGATTTATTCTAGACCAAGTCCCGGCCCAAGTCCCAGCTTGCAGTTTCTGGTTTCATCATGAGTCAGCACCAGAGGAACCTCCTAGCTGTGATGAAAGCAGGAGGTGAGCTCCGGACCAGATGCACTCAGTAAGACGCCCCATGGCAGCATGAGGTATTTAATGGGGAGAGAAACACGGACTGTCAGAGCTAGACTTTTTTTTCCTTCTTCTTTTTATTTAAAGAGAGGGAGAGAAACATCAATGTGTGGTTGCCTCTTGCAGCCCCCAACCGGGGACCAGGCCTGCAACCCAGGCATGTGCCCTGACTAGGAACCGAACTGGTGACCCAGTGGCTCGCAGGCCAGCGCTCAATCCACTGAGCCACAGCAGCCAGGATAGGGCTATAGGCTTTTCAGGGGCCATCAGCCTGAGGGTTCTGAAGCCTGGCTACACACTGGAATTATCCAAGGAGCTTTAAAAATGTTTGGATTCCAGGTCCCAACCTCAGGGACTGTGATTTGGAAGTCTGAGTTGAGGCCCAGGGATCTGCCTGTGTTTTGCCAGCAGTGCTACATTTGGACCTGTACTTGGAGACCCCTGACCCACCAGCCTCCTTAATTTATAAAGCAGAACTGGGCCCAGGGTAAAAAAGTGCCCGTCACCTGGGGCACTTATTTTAGTTATGTAATTTAAGTTTTCCTTTAGTCACAACCCATCAGATACTGATGCAGACCCCATCAGTGAGGGTGACCCCACTTCCTTCCCTGCCAGGCACTCTTCTCTCCCGAAGCCCAGCAGGGTGAGACAGCAAGAGCAAGAAGAAATATGCCAGGCCCTACATCTCTATTACCTCATCTCTACCCTGTGAAGCAGATATTATTAATCCCATTTTACAGATGAGAAAACCTAGCTCAGAAAGGCTGAGTCATTTGGTCCAGGACACACAGCTGATGAAATGACAGTGCTAGGATTTGAATCCAGGTGGTTCCTTCTTTGGATCGTGCTTAAACACACCAGAGGACTTCTCAGCACTGGTCTAGTCTAGAGTCTGTTACAGCCAATTGCACAGCCTTCTCCCCAATCACCCACGTGGTCCAACCTTCACCCTAGAGCTCATTTCCAATGCTGCTTTTTTCTAGTTTTTAGTTGACTTTTCATTGGTTTCAGCCCAATGACCTCTGGTGTGTTCTCTTGCTCTTTCACGGTTGTTCAGTGTTTCATGTTTGTACCCTTTGGCTGTATGCTGAGTACTGGCGTAACCAGTCCTCGGGAATCAGGGCCAAGGGCCTCACACATGCTGGGTCCTAGTAGACAGTCTGACTACAGCAGGTGAGTGATGAATGAATGTCTTAAAGCATGGCTGAGGGCCCTGAGGCTCTCTAAGTTAGTATCTCTCCAATAAAAGCATCTGCCCAGGCTCACAGATCAGGAGCAGCAATGGGTCTGAGGGTGTGAAGAAAAGAAAGAAGTTGGTGTGGCCCTAGAAGGCCAGCAGATGGTGAGATAAGACCAGAAAGATGGGCTGAGGCCAGTCAACCAGGGTGTTGGAGGGCAAGGGAAGGTATTTGGATTCTGCTGTAAGAAATGAGAAGCCACTGAAAATTTCACACAGGGAGTGTCGCTGCCATGTTGTGCTATGTCCTGCACTGCTGGCCTGACAGCCCCTTAAAGGCAAGAGCCCCATGCTGTTCACTGGGAAACTCCAGGGCTTGGCTCTGAATGATTTGCAGAGGTGTTTAATTTATGTTTATTTGTTTATTTCTGTATGCCACTTTGTACCAGTCAATAAAAGCATAAAAGTCAACTCAGAGTGAAATTAGGATTAAAATTCTACAAGTGTTTCTTTCTGCCCCAGTAAACTCTTCATTCATCTTTAGTACACTATCTCAAAATTCACAGCAAATCCAGAGAAAGCCAGACTGAGGATTATCTTTGTACAGTAAAAAACCTTTTGCTGAATTAACTAGCAGTGCAAACAACAATGGGGGAGAAAACTTAAATTCCACATGCAAACTGCTCAAAATATTTTAGTAGTGCCAATTTAAACACAAACAATTGATACATGAATGCCTACCATTTGTTTAACAATATTCCACAATTCAAGAAGCTTCCCACCCATACCCACAAAAAATCAGTTTAAATTACTAACACTTAACTGTATTTGAATGCCTAAATTAAGTTTTCCCAGTGCTCTTTATGGATCCATAATATTTGGAGGTTATCGTGATCAACAACAAATCAGCCACCAACTCCACAGGTGCGCCCACAAGCACCAAAACCAGTCCAAGTTTTAGCTGATGTTGAATCTCATGCAGCCTTTTTACCTTGGGTCATGTTAATTGTTCACTTTTATGGAGGTTTCCAGACCAGAAAGCACTCACCAGGTCCTGTCAGTAGAGGCAGATTCACACCCCCAACTTGTGGCATGAACTCCATTTCTGCAAAACAACACACAAGAAAGGGGGAAAAAATCGACCTCTAAAAACACTAGGCTTTTATATATCAAGAGTCTTTAGAATATTCATTACTTCAACCTGGTAATTCAATCTCTGGGAATTACGCTGAAGGACTCATCTAAATGAGAAAGAAACTGTGTGTAGTGAGAAAGTCCACAGTGCTCCTTCTCTCAGAAAAGCCCAGAAAGAACCGCTATACACAGTGAGGGAATGGGTAAGTAAAGTATGGGACAACTCTGTGATGTAATATCGTGTGGCCATTAAAAAGAAGCTCCCAACATGGTTACGGTAATCTGAGAAATACTTCTATTTATGGTACTTCATCACATTTCAGACACCTACTAGACATGCCACTATGTCATGGACCACGAAGGAAGAAGTACCCAGGGTGGGTTATCTAACACAAGCCATCTAAGTAAAGGTGGGACCCCAAAGGGCCGTTCCCTCCATGCAAGGTGAATGACAAGCAGCCATCAAGCAACAATCATGTCCCATCCTTGGCCCTCGTGCAGGGCAGAAACAAAATCACCCGAGAATGCAAACAAATCTGTACTCACAGAGGCTGGAGTCTGAATTTGCACTACAGACATGGTCTGAAAGTACCTCAAGTAAGTGCTATAACTAAATTTATTATTATTTTTAATCCTCACCCAAGGGCATGTTTATTGATTTGTAGTGAGAGAAAGGAAGGGAGAGAGAAAAGTAGAGAGAGAAACATCAGTCGGTTGCCTCCTGCATGTACTCTGACTAGGGATCTAACCTGTAATTTAGGTATGTGCCCTGACCAGGAATCGAACCCATAACATTCTGGTATATGGGATGATGCTCCAACTTAGTAAGCCATCCAGCCAGGGCTGAATTTAATTTAAATTTAATATAAAGTCTTCTCAAGGTAGCAATACCTCAGGTGACCATCAGAAGCAGAAAGTAATCTTCTTTGAAAGAGATGAGTTTCAAAACAGGCTGGAAGCACCTGTGAAACACTAGTCATGCAGTGCAAGATCTAAAGATGTGAAAATAAGCAAATCTTAGGATTAATGTTAAGCAAAAAAATGGAATAAAATATGCGGGCAATGACATGTCTTTACAGAGGTGATCAACTGGAAGAAACTACATTAAAATGTTAACAGTGATTTTCTGTAGGTGGTAAGACTAAAGATTTCATTTTTCCTTAAATGACTCTGCATTTACCAGATTTGCCTATAGTGAACATGTATTTAATGACCATATAAGAAACAGGAGAAATAAAACAGGGTGACATAAGTAGGGACAGGAACAACTTTAGGTAAGGTGATCAAGGAAGGCATCTTAGAGGAGGTGACACTGGACCTCAGAAGGGACCAGCATGGGAGAAGCTATAGGAACTGTTCACTGCTGACAACTGGGCCTAGGTCACAGGGCAGATAATTGACACACATTTGCTAAATGAATACATGAGTTAAGGAAAAGCTGCTAATTCTCAAGGGGTCCCAACCAGAGTATGGCTCTTCAGGGGGGCCATTCTCAATGCAGTGAGCTAGGGAACAGGTCCAGGGTACCAGATAAACCAAAAGTAGGGCTCAGCTGAACATGTGTGCAGTTGTGAGTTTAGCAGAAAGTATGGTCATAGTATTAGGCCTCATTTCATCTGTTTTCCCCATTGGTGAAGTTAGTGGCTTTGTCACCACACTCCCTCAAAGTTAGCTTCAGAATTCAGTGCTGTGAAACATGGAGCCCAGTGCAGTAGGAATGCCTGGTGTGCTCTAAGAGGTCTCCTTTCAAGACTAGCAACACCTCCCTGCAAACCCAAGCTCTACTGCCTTTAGGCAGACTATTGTCTCCAGAAGCTGACCTTGCTCCACTGCTCACCAGGAGGGAGAGATGCCACATCAGCTCCAATCTTCCTGCCTGCTTGTGCTTTCCCGGATAAGTTTACTACTAATGAGCCTGTGCCAGAACCTGCAGGTGCAGAAATGAAAGATGAGGCCCTGTCCTTGGCAGAGCCACCATGTGCCTGGGACAGCCAGAGTAGCAAACAGATCACAACACCCTAAGAGAGGACAGGCTTCCCAAAAGAAGGGGTGCCTGATCTACTGCCAAGACAGTAACAACAGCCACCGCCAGCAGGATAATTGTGCATGTTCTCGGTTTTCATATATTGTTTCATTTCACCCTCACAGTTCTGTGAGGTTATCTCCATCTTGCAGAGGGTACTTGAGGCTCTATGCTTGCCAAGGTCACAGAGCTTGGAGATAGCACCCACACTTGTACCTTGGCCTCGAGGACTTGGAGACCTTGACCCTGGGCACACTACCGCACTGAGGAGTAGAGGAGGAGGGGGGGATGGAGGTAAGAAGAGTGGGAAGGAGGCTATTGCAGGCAGAGGCAAGAGCCTGCTGCATTTATGGACTGGAGACCAAGGGTGACAGTGGGGGCTAAGGCTGACACAGAGGGCCAAGCAAGCTATGGCTTCCTTGTAAAGAAGTTCATGGAAACAAACTGGCAACAAGGTCTGGAAGGGAAGATGTTCCTGGGCTTTCTTTTTCCTTTTTTAACCCTCACCCAAGTATGTTTTTATTGATTTCAGAGAGGCAGGGAGAGAGAAACACTGATGGGTTGCCTCCCGAACATGCCCCAGCTGGGGATCAAACCCACCTTTTGGTGCACAGGACAATGCTCCGAGTCACTCAGCCAGGGCTCCCTGGGCTTTCTATACAGGTCATCCCCCTGCCCATGCCATGCACTTGGAGGACATTCAGCAAAGCAATCCGGTCTCCAGGGCCAGGGAACCATGACTGAATCCTGACTCCAGCCCAGGTTCTAGCTGCTCAGGGAAGCAGGCCTGGTCTGACTGGAAGCATGCCCAGATGTCACCAACGGCAACCAGGGAACCCAGTGCTATCACCTTGGTCTGTGTGGAGGGCACTTGGCAAGAGCTCCTTCTGGAAAGCTGGGTTCTCCCAGACAAGTGACCCCTCCTGAAGCAGGTTGTCTCCAAGTTCAGGGTAGGGAGAGCTGTGTGGAGCCTAACAGTGGCTGCTGAGCAGAATGCTAATACTGCCCCAGCAATTCCACCCAGCTCCCCAGGTTACTCAGTCCAACACTAATAGAGGTACTGCTGTGAGGGGACTTTGCAGATGGGATTGCGGTTACTAATAAACTGACCTGAAAATAGATTAGCCTGGATTATCTGTCTGGGCCCAAGTACTCACATGAGCCCTTAAAAACAGAAAATGCAGAAGGTGCAGCAGAAGGGTCAGCTGGAGTGGTTCAAAAGCATGAGGTCTCAGTCCACCATTGTGGCTTTCAAGAGGTCCAGGAAATCTGGGTGGCTGAGATTGACCCTCCGGTGATAGCAGGGAAATGGGAAGCTCGGACCTATGACTCCAAGGAACTGAGACTCAAGGTGAGAACCAGCTGAACCACCCTGTGCTCAGACTCTTGGACTTGCACAAACTGCAAGGTAATAAGTGGGCATTGTTTTTGTGGCAATTTGTCACAGCAGTGATTGGAAATTGATAACTAATTCGTGAGCAGACAGATCACCCTGGTCACTGTGTGGATGATACAGGGCCTGGGATGCTGGCAGCGAGCAGAGTGGATCTGGCTGGTTCCGCACTGTTCTGAGTGAGGAAGGAAGAGAACCACTGGATCTGGGATCTGGAACAGGAGTACCACAGGCATTATTAGGATCAAATTAACTCACACATTCCCTCCAGCAACATTTCTCAAGCAGTTGCTATGATGAACTCTGGATGGATGTCTAGAACTCAAATCTCAGGGGGAGAAAGATGGCCAAACAGACTCAATCCAGTGAAATGAGTCCCATGGGAGGTCAGTGAAGGGTCACCAGTCCACCAGATGTCCAGCAGGTTTCCCAGAGCCTGAGGCCCTGTCTTGGGTCTTGGTGGTCCAGGGAGGAGAGAGGCCAGGTGGAGACAGGCCACTTCTGAGCAAACAGCAGAGCCATGCCTGGAACATTCAGGGGAAGGTTAGCAGACTGGCAGGAAAGGGACTTAGTCAGCACATGGACAAGGGCCAGCTCAGGAGAATCTCCCAAGTTAGAAAGGGAAGTTGGGACTGAGGATGTTAAGCATTGGGGAGACATCCCAGGAGCCCATGCACCCTGACTCTGGATACAGGCAGACCTGTGATGGTGGACTGAAGCACCAACACCCCTACAACCCCTCTGTAAATGAAGGAATCAGCATTGTGGTTTGTGTACAGCCTCATGGGCAGCTGTGTCAGCACCTGGTACATAGCAAACAGTCCATGTGAGCTTTAAAAGTAAATATAAAAACAAAGGCAGGTCCCTGAGAGACTGACCACACCAGGGACAACAGCAAAGAAGACTGTCCAGTGTACAGAACTGGGTCCAGCCTGTGGGCACAGGAAAGCCAGCTGAGGGAAAGGCAGACACAAGCCCCTCTCTACCTATGGCTTTTGCACAAACCCAGAAGCAGGCTCTGACCTCCTTCAGGAGTAGGGCAGCAGGGGTACATCACATTGTGATGGGCCACCTCACAACCCTCCTTCCTGGATGAGGATAACCAGACATTTGTTTTAAATGGAGATTTTGGGATGAGAAAACACACCCTAAACCCCTGTCTGGCACGAAGCTGGCAGCAGAGGCCCTGAGGTTGTCTGACTGCAGAAAGGAGACTGGGAGGATTGCTGACTGTTCCAACAGAGGACCTGGCTCTGGGGCAGCCTTCCTGTGGAGCTTCCACAGGCCCCTGCCCTCCTCGGGCTTTTCTTTGCCCAGTGTGGTTATATTCACAGCTCCCACTTCTGGAAATACAAAGTGCTTTCTGTGTATTGATTCATCTCAGCCTCAGAACAATCCTATGTCCTTTTATTAACCATTTTCATAGTTGGGCTGGAACAGGAGTTTTTAATTTTAAATTATTTTTAGCTGGCAAATCCCTACTTGAAATACTAAAAGAAAAATCCATACACAAAACAGACTAGAGCACCTCTGGAGGGGCAGAGGGAGGAAGGTTAGAGCCTCACTTGGCTGACATTCTCCCTACAATGACTCCCAAGGGGTTCTTTGGAATCAGGGGCCCTTAAGACACGTCCACAAGATCTGAACCCTGAGGACTGGCAGGGCTCACTGAGCTGGAAGTCCCTTTCCCAGGACTACCCAACTGCCCCAAGCTCAGGTGGAAGACGGAGAAGTTGTGGGGAGATCCATGAGGGCTGGGACTGTCTACCCCACACCACACTACCTGAACATCTTGCTGACGCTGGCCAGGGGAAAGCCAGCTCCTGGATCTGGACCAAGGCCCCCATTTCTATCTCAGGAAGCCCTTCCTCGTTACCCCAAAGAGCCCCTGACACCAGATGCGATCCTCTGAAGGCCTTCCCCATCCGAGCCCACTATTGTTGGCGTTCCACACCCACTATAGGGAATGGGACTACATGGGGCAGGTCAGGGCTGAAAGGCAGGAAGGAGAGCAACCAGGGCTCCCCTGAGCAGGGGAAGAGTGGAGAAGAGGGAGTTCTCTAGGGCCTGCCCTGCAGGCCCTGCTCCACATCACAGACCTGTAGCAGCACTGTTGGCCCTGGGAAGGCCAGCCCCTAACTTAACCGCCCAGGAATCTGAGGCCAAAACATTAGGGGGTGAATTTGCTCAGGTTTCTTAGCTGGTTGAGTGACAAAACCTGGACTAGAACCCAAATTTCTTAACCTCTGGTCCAGTGCCCTTTTCCCAACCTTGTTCTGCTAGAATCAGACTGGGGCAGGGCCAAATAAAACAAAAGGATTAGGGGCATAAAGTCAAAAGCCCTGAATTTGAGTCCTAATCTGCTGGGTGACCTGGGGCAGGAAGGACCTCCTCTTTCGATATAGTTTTCTCAACTGGTCCCCCAAACCTTGTCTAGGGGCTCTCCGGGGTCTAACACTACCCCACCCCACCCCCCACAACACCCACTTCCATCTCTGAGGTGTAAAGGGCTGGTATAAGCAAAGCTGCTGCCTAGGCGCTCTGCCTAAGCCATTTCGTAGGCAGCATGAGAAGTCTGCTGATCCACCAAACGCAGTCCAGTCCTAGGAGCCATCTATTGCAGGCAAAGTCCCTCATTTTCCCCGTGCACTGATTCCCCACTCTGGCCTCCCTCCTTGGCTCAGGGGCAAACCAACCGCCTGACTGGCACACACCTTCACACAGGTACACCGCCCTATGCATTCCTGGTTACCCGAACCCACTGCCTCGCTCACAAACTCCCACACGCCTCCCACCAACCAGTGAAGACTCGCGCCCACGCAGTTCCCCTCCGCAAAACCGGCGTTGCAGCCTCACCGCGGGACACTGAGCCCCCGGGACTGCAGCGGCAAAGGGTAGGGCACCAGAGGCGGGCCGGGACCCCACCGGCTTCCGGTCCTCCAGGGCCCCGCCCCCGCCTGGGCACCACCCCTAGGACGGCTGGGAGGATATGAGCTCACTCCCGCCCCGGTGCTCGCGGCACCGCCAGGAAGCGTCCACGGGAATCGCGGCCCGTTCGCTGCCAACAGGCCGGCCGGGGGAGTCAGCAGCGCGCCACACCCCGAGCCGAAGCCGCCCGCCCGGTTCCTGCCAGCGCCACGCGCAGTAACGGCCTTCAAAGTACGTACGGAGTGAAGGCAGACAACAGCGGGGCAGAAGCAGCAACCCGCTCTTAGACACCGCGCCGTCAGAGGCCCGCGGGTAGCTGGGAGAGTAAGGGCGTGCATGCCACGCCCCACAGCGCTTCCGGCCGGTCCACGTGACCGCGTGCGCACGTGCTGTAGCTCCTCGGCCCCGGGGGTAGGAAATTCAGCCTGGGTACCCTCCGCTGCTGCCCACCTAGAGGCGACGCAGGCCTGGCGGGGAAGGCGGCAGGCCTGGGGAGCGTTGAAGACTCAGTGCCCGCCAATCAGGGCTGAGCAGCACGTCCGGGTGGGCAAGCGGCGGCTCTGCCATGAACCCCAGGGGCCTGTTTCAAGACTTCAACCCGAGTAAGTTCCTCATCTACGCCTGCCTCCTGCTCTTCTCCGTGCTGCTGCCCCTCCGCCTGGATGGCATCATCCAGTGGAGCTACTGGGCCGTCTTCGCTCCCATATGGCTGTGGAAGCTTCTTGTGATCGCAGGCGCCTCGGTGGGTGCGGGCGTTTGGGCCCGAAACCCTCGCTACCGCACTGAGGGGGAGACTTGCGTGGAGTTCAAAGCTATGTTGATCGCTGTGGGCATCCATTTGCTGCTGCTCATGTTCGAAGTCCTGGTCTGCGATAGGGTGGAGAGAGGGACCCACTTCTGGTTGCTGGTCTTCATGCCACTCTTCTTCGTATCCCCCGTGTCCGTGGCTGCCTGCGTGTGGGGATTTCGACATGATAGGTCACTCGAGCTGGAGATACTGTGCTCTGTCAACATCCTGCAGTTCATCTTCATTGCCCTCAGGCTGGACAGGATTATCCAGTGGCCGTGGTTGGTGGTGTTTGTGCCCCTCTGGATCCTCATGTCATTCCTCTGCCTGGTCGTCCTCTATTACATTGTCTGGTCCCTCCTGTTCCTTAGGTCTCTGGATGTCGTGGCCGAACAGCGGAGAACACACGTGACCATGGCCATCAGCTGGATCACTATTGTCGTGCCCCTGCTCACTTTTGAGGTTCTGCTGGTTCACAGATTGGATGGCCACAATACATTTTCTTACATCTCCATATTTGTCCCTCTTTGGCTTTCATTAATAACTTTAATGGCCACTACATTTAGACGAAAAGGGGGCAACCATTGGTGGTTTGGTATTCGCAGAGATTTCTGTCAGTTTCTGCTTGAAATTTTCCCATTTTTAAGAGAATATGGGAACATTTCATATGATCTACATCATGAAGATAGTGAAGATGCTGAAGAAGCATCCATTCCAGATGCTCCTAAAATCGCTCCAATGTTTGGAAAGAAGGCCAGGGTAGTTATAACCCAGAGCCCAGGAAAATATGTTCCCCCACCACCCAAGTTAAATATTGATATGCCAGATTAAATTCGACTTTGAGAGTGCCCATAACACATGCCCAAAATCCACCTTACTTTTGCCTTTTTTTAATCCATCCCAAACCTAGAATGGAAAACAGGCTCCAAACACCATCTTCTCATGCCTTGTGGGAGTTTGATGCCTAATGGTAATTCATCAGTATTCGCCATAGATGTAGGGGGTTATAGGAATATATAGTGGTGTGCATGACGTGTGAGAGAATTCATATCTGGGTGGTGCTTAAAGAGCTAGCTGGGAGCAGTAAGTTGAATTGTTTGAGTGGTAGGTCCTGAAATGGAATAACTATACAACTAGGATTTTGGGTTTTTTTTAAAAGTAGTATTACAGCTATCAAAAGTTGTTATAAAAAGTATTTTTGTACACTGCTAGCCTAAAATTGTATTTCAGATTGTGCCTGGTGTGATATAATTGATAGCAAATGTAAAGAATTCTCTCTTCCTTCCTTGTTTGTAAACCTCATAGTTGTTATTTTTAGTGTTTCTACTGTTAAAATAGTTTTTCTTTGGGCTTTACTGATACTGGTCTTTGATAGCCTAATAGGAGAATTTTTCTAATGCAGTGAACCCATACATATATGATATTTATATGAATATTCTAGTAATATATTATGTTGAATTATAGTTCTATGCAGTACAATATATTATGTTGAAGTCTTTTTTTAAGTTTATATGTGAAGATATATGTCTATTGCATATGTTCTTAAAGGTCGCTTAAACCACTCATGTGTATCCAGTGTAGGGTCTATCAGAGCATGAATACAGGGATTGAAAATCCCCAGGATCTTAATAGTCAGGTGTGAGATGACTCAGTCTGCACAGTTTTAAGTTCCCTCTTAAAAGAAGACAGACCACCATCTTTTGGGAACAGGTGACATGCTCCAGTGTGGTGCCAGGCCCCAAAGTGACACTGAATCAGCACCTTGAATTTTCCCACACAGGTGGTAACATCTGTTCAGAGACAACTGAAGTAAGCAACAAGTGGTTTGTGCATTTCTAAGGGTATTAATTACAGTATTAATTGGCCATAACATAAAGTGTTACTTGTTATCGGACAACTCAAGATAGTGGCCTTAACCAGACATGGCCAATGGGGTCAGGTATTATTTTAAGGTCCAAACTTTCTGAACTGTCAGCAACAGGAAAATAATATTTTGGGGTTTTTGTTTTTGTTTTCTGGGGGCTGTGTGTGTGTGTGTGTGTGTGTGTGTGTGTGTTTAGTAAGTTTAATGTTTCTGTAAGTACTGGTGATACCCAGGGAATCAGAAAGTCAAAAATCAGATCCTGGGAGAGTAATGTTCTTCTGACTGAGAACAAATAAATACTTTCAAAAGGCGATTAAAATAAAAAGGAATATTGATATTATTACGGGGTAGAAACCTGAAGAGAATTCATTTTTATTAGCAACCTAGTAAAAATGATCTAAATTGAGCTCCATATGAATTATGTAAATAAGTTACTGGGTGAGGGGGCATGCTAGCAACAAATGCTAGCAATAACAGCCAAGTGTGGGAACCTGGGTACCTGAAAGCCTGAGGGTGCTGCAGCTCAGTGTAGTCAGCTAGGACTGAGCCGAGGTCACATACGTGCACACACTGTCAGTTTACACCAGCAGTCAGAATGTGGGAAGCAGGCCTGAACTGCAGTGGATATAACATTTTGTAAGCACAGATTCATTCATTCATTTTCTCAAATATTTGTTGAGAACCTACCCACTCTGAGCCAGACATAGTGCTAGGAAGTGCAGATACATTGGAGAGCAATTCAGATGTGGCTGCCCACGTGCACAAAGTGTACAATTAAAAGTGGCAAGAAGATAGGGCTGATCACAGCAGTCTGCCTGTGGAAGGTTAGCCAAGAGCAGGATATGCAAAATGCATGGAAGGATGCTACTGGCCTCAGGGTGACCTTCAGACCCATCTTTGTTTTCAGGAGCCCAGGGTCCCTGATCACCCCTCCATCCACAAATCATATCTCAGACATGGACTTACTCTTCAGTAAGGTTTAGGAGTAGAAGAGGAGGTTACTGCAGGAATCGATGGGCAAATTTGGGGGCAGCATGGGATTACCCGTACCTCCTGGCCAGTGTCATGCTAGGGACTTACTGGGCCTGGAACAATCTCCTAACCTGACCTGCTCTACCCCAAAGTGTCCTACTGTTGGAGAGCCCATGGTTGAATGTAATTACAAGCTTTCTCACCCAGGTAGGTCATCACCTGTCAGACCCCTTTCCTGTCTCAAGAAAGTTATTCAGTCTACAAATTAGTGCAGTTTCAGCTGTGCCTGGGGATCTACCTGATTGCCATGCATCTCTGACTATTCACAGTATTTAGCATGTGTCAGTTCTGTAACTAGTTATTCCTATATGATGCTGTATTAGTCAGATTTTGCTGCAAGATAACCTCAAAAATCTTAGTGGCCCACAATTACAAACTCTCACTCTTGGATCTACAAGTTGGCTACAGCAGCTGCACTACAGGCAGTAGGTCTGGTGTGTAAACTACATCATCCCTATTCTATTCTGCGTTCCTAGTGAAGGAGTAGCACTCCCTGCGGCATGTTCTTTCTCATAGCAGAAGCACAAGAGGCCAAGCCACACCCTCCAAGCACAAATACAGCCCCTGCTCACATGTGATGTGTGTCAAGTGTACTCATTCTGTTGGCCAAAGCACAAGTCCAACCTCGGTGGGGCGAGCCAGTATCCACCCAAGGAACAGTAGTACAGTCTGCATACAGGCATTACAAGATCATTTTAAAAGATAGGAAAGGAATCAAAATTTGTGGTAGGTCATGAATGATTTTTCCTTTCTGTTTTACAAACATTCTATAATTGTTGGAAGTTAATTGTTTATTACTGTAATCGCTAGAAGGGAATCGGAGAGGGGCGTGGGTTAGGAAATTGGAGGCAAGATGAGGAAGACTGCATTTAGACCCCTTGTAGACCGGAAAGGCACAGGTGCCATACAGGAGAGTTTTGTGACAGAACCTTCTCCAGGGATGCAGGATGCCTTGGAAAGGTCAAGCCTGGGCACAGGCAGACCAGCTGGGCAGGAGGCCTTGGGACTCGAGGAAGAAACAGTCTAGACAGGCCTGGGCAGCACGCTAGATGAGGGAGGAGGCAGGCCTTCCCAGCTAGCCCTCCTTAGCAGTCTGCATGCCACATGACATGCTCAACTTAGTATAATTGTCAGGAACATAGAGGTGGCTTACAGCCTCACAGGAAGGCTGGGCTCTAGCTCAGCAAGCACACAGGGATTGAGAGTTGTGCAGCCAGAAACCCAGGTAAGGTTGAACCTCGGGGACCACTGGTGGGGATGCTGCAGCTGGTGCCCCACCATTGGCCATGTGACACTGCCACCTAAACAGTGCCACCAGTGTCACCCCCCACTGCCACAGTTATTCCTCAATTGTCTCTGCCATGTGAGCCCAAGATTAAAATATTACCAGGAAGGAGGATGTGATTAGGACACCTCAGGAATGCATTCATTCTACAGCTCCCGGGACAGGAGAAGAGATTGGCTGGCTGCTTTAGCTCAAGGAGGAGGCAGACTCTGCCAGAACACACTCAGCGGGGGATTTGCCCAAAAAGAAAGGGTGTCCAGATGCTGGGTAACCAAAGAAAATGCCAGAGGTGTGTGTTACACCAAGTCCCATGGCTGCCTGACATACATCCTTCCCATAATCCACATCCAGAATCCTCTCCCATCGAGCATGCAGTGACTGGCCTCTCCACTGACCCTGGCTTGCCCATTCCACAAGGGAAAAGGGAGATAGTCCTGAGCTGTTTCATCAACTACTTCATCCAACTCTTAATCTAGGACATTTGGAGTTGTCTCTTCCTCTTCTGGTTTTGTCATGGTTCTCTCCAACTATTGTAGAATGTGTGGCTTAAAGCTGACTACTACAGTGCATCCCTCCACAGTGCAGTCCACGAACCCCTGGAGTCCTCGAAGTCCTCCCGCAGCTACACTTCTGGCAGAAGCCAGCTCTCTGTCTTCTTTAACCAAGGCCACATACTGCAGCAGATTGAATGCACAAGCAGATAAGAGAATGCAACTGCTGTCTATTAAGAGACATTAAAGCTTTGCACAGATATAAACAGATGCCACTCTTCTACTCACCGATTTCTTTTATTTTTGGAAAATATGGTTATTTTTAATTGTATAAAAAGTGAATATGTAATGGATTATGTGTTTCTTTTTTTAGTGAATTAATACATTTTTAAAGCAATTGGCTTTAATTTCTACCATGGTAAATGTTGCTCTTAACTCATGTAAACAGAAGTTCATTGAGGTCCTCAGCAATTTTTAAGAGAGTTGAAGGGCTCCTGCTGCCCTGTATTAAAGTGGGGGAAAGAGAGAGGAAAGGAAATTAAAATGGGGTGAAATATATTAAAATCCATATGACATACCAGGGAAGAAGAAATTAAGAGACCACCATCCTTTCTACAAGAGATCAGAGAATGGTTTTGTCCTCAGAGAAGGTGGCACTCCATGGTCCTCCACCAGCACCTTTGTTGGATGTGTTGTTTAACCCAGTGGGGTAACTCATACCTTCTTTCCTGGGACCAGGAGCCCTTCGCTGGTCCTGCTGGTGTCTGTCTCACACTTAATTGCACCTAGAACTAAGAGGAGCCCTAGGGCCTCCTGGATTCTGGACACAAGCCTCCCTCCATTTTGGGGCAGCAACACCATTTTCCCTAGACAGTCCTTTGAAAGGGGTGGTAGTGCTGGCTGGGTGATTGACTCTGACTACCAAGAGGAAATAGGGATAGACAGTCACTCCTCCCCAGGGCTCACAGGCCACCCTCACTCTGTATTTTCAGGATGTCCTGTTGCTAAATAGTTTCACAAAAGGGCAGGGCAGGGCAGGGGAAGGGAAGTGGTTTTGAAACCTTTCCATAACAGCAGCTCAGAGTTCTCTGTCAGCCCACCCACCCAGGCCCTCTGTTCTGCTTTTCAGCGTGTGTCACTGTCCTCTCACTCTGCACCCAGGACTCAGCCACAGCCAGACACTCAGGGGCCTTGGGCTTCCTCTTTGGAACATCAGCAATACTGGTGCAGAATCTGAGGTCACGTGGGCCCTCATGTCCCTTATCCTACCGCAAGCTTGCTGGTTCCCTTAAAGCCCTGTCATAGGAGCCTGCCCTCCTGGCCGAGGCCCAACCCATAAGCCCCAGCGCCACCAGCCCACCCCCTCAGGCCTCCCCTCAGCCTGATCAGCTCTCTAGGAGTCATACATTGCCAAAGTCTCTCCCCTCTTGGCCACTCTGGCATTTCGACCTGGCCTTTTTTTTTTTTTAATATATTTTATTGATTATGCTATTACAGTTGTCCTATTATCCCCCCTTCATTCCCCTCCACCCTGAACACCCTCTCCCATTCCACATTCCCCCCCTTTAGTTCATGTCCATGTGTCATAAGTTCTTTACCTTCTACATTTCCCCTACTATTCTTGCCCTCCCCCTGTCTATTTTCTACCTACCATCTATGCTACTTATTCTCCATACTTTTTCCCCCCTCTCTCCTCCTCCCACTCCCCTGTTGCTAAACCTCCATGTGATCTCCATTTCTGTGGTTCCGTTCCTGTTCTAGTTGTTTGCTTAGTTTCTCCTTGTTTTTGTTCCAGGTGTGGTTGTTAATAATTGTGAGTTTGCTGTCATTTTACTGTACATGTTTTTTATCTTCTTTTTCTTAGATAAGTCTTTAACATTT